>CM060941.1:210171293-210771293 GCA_030765085.1 Allium cepa | reverse complement strand
CAAGTGATTGCCTTAGTAAAGCATGCGCTACGACTATTTTCAAGCCAATCCGAGTTATGCTTCTTAGGCCTTTTCCAATGAATTTTTCGATGTTTTGAGTCTATTTTCAGCCCAATTCCCATAGCTTTAGGGTACATTTTCTGCTTTGTTAACGTATGCAATCCAAATATTGTTTTGATCTTTGACTTAGGGTAGATTTCGGGCTTTGTTTCAGCCATTTTTTTGAATTTATGACATTTTTTTGATAAAGTGACAACTGCTTTCTTTTATTTTCCGTTGACCAAAATGGGTAGGATCAGGTGCATCGGCTGTGGGGGAAAGGAAGCAAATTTCAAAAAAACTTCATTTTATTATTATTGCACTAGATCTTAGTTTTGTGTTACCATGAATTATTGGCACATTAAATAATATTTAATGTATCTTCACCGACAGTAAGATTTGTGTTGTGAAACTAATTTTGTTTTAATTTCAATTTTGATATTTTATTTGATACATTTTATTTAAATTTAGTTCTAGATATAATCAATTTGATTTATTTGATTGATTTGTATTTATTTGCTATTGAAAGGTTGCATATAATGTAAATCGACTCATACAAAAAAAATATTTCGACCCATACACACACAAAAATTTATTTCAACCCATACAAAATAAAAAATTAATTAATTTCTTGAATGGTTTGACCATTTTCTAAAAGGAAAGCGGATGCATGAGAGTGGATATAATCTGAATACAATTGGAATGAAGAGAGTGAACACTCATTTCTGCTTCATGAAGAGACGCTGAAAATGAAAATTGTGTAAAATACTAAAAGATGCTTTAAAGGAATGAGAAATGTGATTTATATTCCCAATGTATTTTCATATAGAAAATTGTTTTCTATATAAGGTTATTTCTCTGATTTCAAAATTTTTGGTTTGAAACTCACGATTGTAAACTAGTTATAGTGAATGGAATAAAATCTCGTAATAAATGGTTTAATGGTTCTTCGTATTTCGTTGTTATTATAGTTATAGTAAAAGTGGAAATAGTTAGAATATACCATATTATACTTCTTAGTTGATGCATCTTGTTACGAAAATTGTTCCCGTAAACCTACCAAATATTGTTTATGAAATAATAGTTGTTTTCAGTTTTGATTGAAAAATAGAAAAGTTTTATTTCAGTATGAATATTCGTTATAAATAAAACTGTAATAATGTTAATTGTTTTCAGAAAAAGTGTTGCATTGGAGAATATAGAAGTATATAAAATATTACAATTTGTAACGACCCGCTATTTTGGACTATTCACATCCGCACATGTCGGATTTGAATAATTCAAAATATCGAATTGTTAATTTAAATTTGGCAAAACTGAACATATACAGTAAATAAATAATCACAGAATCACAGACACAGAGTAATAATATGCAGCGGAAGCAAAGGATAGTAGTTCATGAAGCTACTATATATATAACTGAGTTAAATAAGTTACAACAGGAGTCTCGAATACAATAGTCAATAAAAGAATCAGAATACATCACAAGGATCAACTGAACATCTGAAAGCTGGATAGATAGTCGGATCTCCAAGCGAAGCTCCAACTCCAAAGATGAGTCTCGCATACTGGTATACTCAGTCTGACCCGAGCGTAAAGCAAAACACAAAACACTCGAGTTAGAATTAACATTCTTATATCAATAAATCCAACTCAAGCGAAATAACAACTGAAATACAAGTAACTCAAAGGACGATGGAATAACCATTCTCTGAGGATCCGTTAAACTATCTACAATGTAGTAGTGTACGCTAAGTAGATAATGCCTATCAGTAATATAAATATCAAAATAGTGTTAAGGCGTTACCATTATCCCCCTTAACACATTTTATATAAATGTCATAGACTATACAACACTGTAAACTCCACCGTAAACTAGTGGAATATCAGGGAGTACTCCATAGGTATAACACAAAACAAATTCGTAGTTGTCGCGTACATAGGGATACAAGTATGATAAGGCACATGAGGCTACACCCAAGGTAGTGAAACTACCGTTTTCCTGATCCGGACTGGTGAAAACGCATCGCCGCAACGATCGCAACACTGCGAAACAACACTCCCAAAATTCCGAGGGTGCACCAATCAATAACAAGCAATGAGTAGTTTTCGAAGAAGTGTGTTCGCTCGAGGTAGCTAACCCCATTTAGCCCGACATAGCTCATGTTTTAGTCATTTCCAATTTGACACAAGTGTCAAGGCTATCCATTATCGTTCTCTTTCTTCAGTCATTACGTACATCATTCCAACCACTTCATTCTATATCACAGCGTATAGTTATTAAAGTGGTTTTCGGTTTAGACAGAGAGTATATCCATAACCGATTCCGGTCTCTTTAATAACTTTCGATGTTATTACACCGATTGGTCATTTAATATATTTCAAAAACCAAATCAATTTCAATTTCAATTAGAATTTGTAAACCAACATCCCATTAGTCTTTCTATATCTATTTCCATAATTTACGTTTCAAAACAACCAAATTACAATTTCAAAATCTTATAATTCAATTTCAATTTTTATTTAAACAATTCAAATATTGATTCAAGTTTGTATATAAGTTTCATTCCGAAATCATTTAAATTAATTAGATTTTACATTCAAATCGATTTAAATTCGTTGATCGATTTCATTCAATATTCATTAAGTAAATTTGTCATTCAAAACAATTTCTATTTATTTTCCAATTCATTAAATCAATTACTTAAGTTCAACTCCATCGTATCAAATTTTACAAATTTAATTAAATTAAATTCCTCAAATCAAGTTCTTTAAATTACAAGTTTTACATTAATTTAATAAATCATTTTTTGCTCATTAAAGAAAATCAATTTCACTTATTTACTTATTTAATTTAAATAAATTTCCAAAACTTATTTATTACATAACTCAATTTCACTTGTTAAAGAAGTTCAATTTCACTTATTACGAAGTTCAATTTCACTTATCAAAAATTCAATTTCATTTAATTATTAAATAATTCAATCTTATTTAATTATTAAATAATTTCAAAATTTGATTATTAAATAATTCCAAAACTCAATTATTAAATAATTCCAAACCTAATTATTAATTAAATTTTAAAACCACGTTCTTTCATAAACTACTATGTTAATATTTTGTTTCAGATTTTAAATATTAACATTTTCCTTTCATAAAAGTTTACATTCCAACTTCGTTTAAACCCTTATTATTTTATTCAAATAAAATCTTTATTTTATTTTTAAATCAAATTATTGACCAATCGGGTTTAATTTAATTCTCTATCCTAAGTCAAATTCATTTGGGTATTTATTATTTCAACCCGATTCCAATTCAATTCAAAATCAAAGCATAACAAAGGGAACTTGCAGTGTGATAACTGAGATAGTGTCAAAGTAAATAAACAAGCAATAAAAAAAATCAACAACAATCCAATAATTAATCCAAATAATCCCGAAATAATCGTATTAATTCACATTGTTGTTTGTGTAAATTAATATAATTATTTCTAGAATCTACACTATCATTTCATGTAGATTAAAGATTATTACACTAATATTTATACGATTCTTCACTTGTCATTCATTACTCAAGTTAATACTACATCAATTTATACAATATCCATTCAAAGGTTCAAAGTGTGCTTAACCAAATTCTACGTGTCAATTAATTTAACAATTAAAAGGGGCCATGTTTAACTAATCAAATTTCAACATATAAATCCATTTAAGTTTGTTAACTATCCTATATCAAATTCAATTTACATATAAATTATCACTTTAATATTACAATTTAACGTCCAATGTAAACATCAAACAATCAATCAATTATCAACCAAACTGGATATCGTTGTATAAATAACAGATAATGGTGTCAGACGTCAAAAGTGAACTGATACAGGTAATAACATACATATAACAGTGTAAATAACTAACAATCGCATATTTCAATTGTCGTTTCAATTGAAATCAAATTTAATAAATACAATAACATTAATCGTGAGTGATTGCTCACCTTATGAGGTTAGAGAGAAGCACGAGGATGAGATGAATTACGAATCCAAGCACGAATTACAAAGCGAAACAGAATTGACACGCATTGGAAGGAAAAAGCTGATAAATAGGAAAAAGAAGAAAATCAATCGGTTTGATAGAGATGGAAAGTCGATATTTAAATCAATATATAAAATTTCAAATAAATGTTTAAATTAGTAACACTATATCAAGGCCGCATGCATTCCAAATCAAAGTATGTATAAAATCAATAATAAGGTTAAAATGCAGACCACCGTTTATATATACAGATGCAAACCAAACTCACTAGAACAGTATTTTATATATTACGTTCGGCACAACAAATATATAAACATTTTTTTAAAATCCCATATACTATTGAAAAACTGTAAATATACATGTACTGCCCTGATAAAACTCATTTAAACTTTGCATATAATAACTTCTTCATAACATTTAAAACATATTACAATACTTAAATAGTATTCGCTAATTCAAATCATACTATATTTATGCCTACTATACAACTGTATAATGTAAGGCAAAAGGACAAAATAGTTTTCAGATTGGAAAGTATATATATAACAGAAATTTTAAAGCCAACATAAGTAAAACGCATATAGAGATAAAATATTACGTTATAAAACCAAACACATATACAACATACAACAATATGCAGACAAGCTTATATATACTAATGTATATACAACAGCAACACATCAATATATATAACTATTAAAAATATAACTCGTCAGACCGTGTATATATATGGAGCAATATATATATATATATATATATATATATATTATATCTTTAACTAATATACTTACATATCCCGACACAAACTAACCTACAAACTATAACTATATTTATAAAAAAATATAAAGCTATGTAGACCAACAATCTACCAAAGCGATCTCACAATGTTCATATGTATCTGCGCACGCTTTCATATGTAAACCTTGTATATTTTCTAAAGGCAAGAGCATGAAAAAGAATAGGTAACAAAATAAAACATACACTTACCAAAATTTCTGTACAAGCTTACAGAGACAAATGCATTTGCTCAAGATTCAACTTTAAATATAATTTGCGCATGCTGTACTATACGCAACCTATAAAAATGTGTACACATACTAACATACACAGCATACAATATATTATAAAATATTATATAACTTCAAACATTTTATATGTATAGGTAAACTAGTCCATAACTCTATATATGCAACAGACGTATAATTTATAGGTTATAAATCTTTATATATATATATATATATATATATATATATGCACACACATTAGCTAACATAATATATATATATATATATATATATATATATATATAATAATAATAATAATATAGACGCACCAATATGAAAACACAGAGGAGGAAGGTAGGCAGATGCACAGGGCGGAGTGCTCGCGCTTTGGGGCTGCACTGGTGTTGCGTAGGGAGAGGATGGTCGTGCAAGGTGAGCATCGTGGCGAGTGGGTTCATGGGAGGCCTGAAAGCTTCGGCGTTAGCACACGGAGATGGTGACTTGGTGATAATGGAGGTGATTGCGTGGCGTTGTAGGCGATGTTAGGAAGAGGAGGGGCACGGTCAGGTTGGAGGAGATAGGGGATGGGCTGTGATTGTGGCCGATGTTGGGTAGGAAATGAATCGGTGGAGTGAGGTTTTGAGATGTGGAGAACTGCTCTTTGCTGGCGGCTGTTTGAGTTTTGATGTTCGGCGAGGTGGAAGGGCTGGCGTGGGTAGAGGTGGAAGCCGTGAGCGTTGTGGCGGCATACAAGGTTCAGGCGGCGGAAAAAAACAAGGCAAGACTTCGGTCGAGCAAAAAAAAAGAAAAGAAAGAGGAACGATTCACAACAAACATATAGAAGCAGGTTGGTTTGTTTAGAAACAATATGAGAGCAGGTTCACGTATAAATAGAGATGCAGACATATTTTTTCTTTCTTTAGTAAAAGCAAGATGGAGAGGAAAGAAAAATTGAGGGGAGAGGAAGATGAACCTAAAGGAATGAACAGAGTATGAAGAAGCAGAAATAATATAACGTTGGAAATAGTAACTGAAATAAATTCAGATCGTGGAAATAGCAAAGGTCTTGGAAGTTGAATACAAGGAAATTAAATGCTAGTGACTATTTGAATTTTCACGGTGATTAAACAAACAAACAAACGAATTCAAAAAGTTCAAACGGTACCGATACGGGTTACCGTTTCGCAGTTTTTTTCCGCGGCGTACCGAAAGTCAAAACATGCAAATGAATATACCGCGGTGATCAGCACGGCGAGACGATCAAAACGGTATATCAATAGCAGTAGTACGATCGAATTATAAAAATTCAAAATTTTCTACTAGCGAAAAATGCAGGAAAAACGCAGAAAAATAAGGTCGACGTAGCTAAACAAGTTCAAATTTAGAAAAATGGAAAATGACGTCTTGCTCAGGAGATGGTTTAGAATTTTTCTATATATAAATATTTAGGTTTCGAAAAAGTTTTATTTTCATCGATTTTTAACTGATTAAATTGAAGTAAATTTACGCACGAAATAAACTTTCATATTTTCGGACGAAAATTTACCAGTTGCTATGGTTAACTAGATGCATTCGAAATATCAAATTTATATTTCAAAATTTTATCGTTTAAAATTCCACAAAATTTCAATTAATATCGTTATTAAAACTAGTTAAATTTACGGGTCGTTACACTCTTCCTCACTCAAAACTTTTCGTTCTCGAAAAGGAATGAGGTAGGAGAATAGAACCAACCAGAAAGGAAAATAGATTGGAAAACAAAATAAATAATTAATCTAAACCATATAAATTTCGATTTAAACAGATTAATATTCACTAATTGATTTAAATCCGTTCATGTTAAATCAATAATATTCATTCAATTTAAATTTGTTAGTTCAAACTATAAATTTCGATTTGAATCAAATTAATATCCAATAATTGAATTTAAATTCAAAGTATTTCATTAATTGATTAAATTGTTAATTCATTAATTCTCTCAAAGCAAAATTTATTTAATTTATCTCATTTATTCATTATCTTATTATCCAATTATACCCTATTAATAATTAATAATCATATTTTATTCAACAAATTTAATTCTTCTTTATTCTAAATTATTATTTAAATTTATTTTACTTAATATATCCAATCACATTATTGAGTATATTTATACCTATTATAACTACTCAAATTTATATCAATTCCATTAACAATATTTCATATAATATATTATTCCATCAACTTATTGTTCTATTTGCCTCTATTAATCTTTTTATAACTAAAATTTAAGTGTATAACATCTATTATACCCACTCAAATTTTATTCATTAACTTTCCTTTAACAAAATTTTTATATGATAAATTATTCCATTATATAAGTAAAATTTCCCAATTCAAATTTTTAAGTTTAATATTTGTTCACAATTTTAATTTCCTTTATAATTGAAATTATCCTCAATAAAATTTAAGAATTTAAATTTCCGATTCATCTCAAACCATTTAGAGATGAATAAATATATATACACAATGTACATCAAATCAAAAATCATATATCAATGTATATTACAGATCAGGTCATACTCTAGAATTCCAAATCAATTTAAATTTCCAAAACAAGACTGTAGCAAAGCTACAGAATGGTCTCTCCACTTCGAAACTCGAAAATGAATGTCGATGATGCGGCCTCCATCATCGAAATTATTTTCCAGCGACAAAATAGGAGAGCACTGATTTAAACGTTTAAAATTCTTTGAAAATGGTTTCTATTTGATATACTTTAAATAATATACGTTTTAAAACCAAAGTTTGAAGTCACCGGAAATTAAATTCTCAATTCTAAATTCCAAACCAAATTATAACCAAGTTTATAAATTCATTTATTTATGTGTTGGTAAAATCAATGGTTTACAAAACAATACATGATAATCAAATATTATCATTACAACAATCAATTTATTAACGGTTTAGTTAAAGAAAATTCATACTTATATAATATAATCATACGAACTTTATTTTATTTACCAAATTTAAAAACAAAACCGTGTCAGTTTGCTCTGTTCAAGTGTTTTGGAAATCCTATCGATAGCATTGATCAGACGAATCGATCGGAACCCAAATCAAAATCAACAACTCAAACAACACAATATATATCGAAACATTTTAAATATAAATTTACAAATACACTTCCTCGCTCGACAATACGGAAATAGATTCCAAAACAAGGATAGAGATTCAAATTTGATGGACTCAAATCAAAGAGAATTTTGATTCGAAGATAGGTTCGAACCAAAGATAAGGTTATTAAATAACAAAATAGGAAGATGGATAAGTTTATATAGATCGCGAGCAACCTTAACCGAGTCGACCAGGACTTCAAGAATAAGATCGATGTAGAATTCCGAGGCAAATCGACTTCTGATCTCAAGAAATAGAATTTAGGAATAGTAGGAAATAGATAGCATCGTAAACCGAGGATACAGAAATCTCCGGTAAATGGATGTCTATTGTAAAGGAGTTTCACTCATTTATAAATAACTCGAAGATTGTCGAGACCACCGATTCATTATAAAGATCATTCGAAGTGGAGTTATGAGATACTCCGAAATTAAAAGAAGACGAATAGTGAGGGACACGAATGAATTTTTGGAATCGCAGGGAACGTTCCAAAATTCAACGGAATCGAGTCAAAAGGAAGAGGTTGAAACTCGAATGAGAGTGATTATGTAAATACATTTACCCTATATGCTAAGTTTTGCCTAGAGCTACCAAAGCTCTGATACCAACTGTAACAACCCGCAATTTTGGACTATTCACATCCGCACATGTCGGACTTGAATAATTCAAAATATCGAATTGTTAGTTTAAATTTGGAAAAACCGAATACATACAGTAAATAAATAATCACAGACACAGAGTAATAATATGCAGCGGAAGAAAAAGTTAGTAGTTCATGAAGCTACTATGTATATAAAAGAGTTAAATAAGTTACAACAGGAGTCTCGAATACAATAATCAATACAAGAATCAGAATACATCACAAGGATCAACTGAACATCTGAAAGCTGGATAGATAGCCGGATCTCCAAGCGAAGCTCTAACTCCAAAGGTGAGTGTCGCATATTGGTACACTCAGTCTGACTCGAGCATAAAGCAAAACACAAAACACTCGAGTCAGGATTAACATTCTTATATCAATAAATCCAACTCAAGTGAAATAACAACTGAAATACAAGTAACTCAAAGGACGATGGAATAACCATCCTCTGAGGATCCGTTAAACTATCTACTGTGTAGTAGTGTACGCTAAGTAGATAATGCCTATTAGTAATATAAATATCGAAATAGTGTTAAGGCGTTACCATTATCCCCCTTAACATATTTTATATAAATGTCATAGACTATACAGCACTGTAAACTCCACCGTAAACTAGTGGGATATCAGGAAGTACTCCATAGGTATAACACAAAACAAATTTGTAGTGGTCGCGTATATAGGGATACAAGTATGACAAGGCACATGAGGCTATACCCAAGGTAGTGAAACTACCGTTTGCCTGATCCGAACTGATGAAAACACATCGCCGCAACGATCGCAACACCGCGAAACAACACTCCCAAAATTCCGAGGGTACACCAATCAATAACAAGCAATGAGTAGTTTTCGAAGAAGTGTGTTCGCTCGAGGTAGCTAACCTCATTTGGCCCGGCACGACTCTTGTTTTAGTCATTTCCAATTTGACACAAGTGTCAAGGCTATCCATTATCGTTCTCTTTCTTCAGTCATCACGTACATCATTCCAACCACTTCATTCTGGATCACACTTCGCGTATAGTTATTAAAGTGGTTTTCGGTTTAGACAGAGAGTATGTCCATAACCGATTCCGGTCTCTTTAATAACTTTCGATATTATTACACCGATTGGTCGTTTAATATATTTCAAAAACCAAATCAATTTCAATTAGAATTTGTAAACCAACATTCCATTAGTCTTTCTATATCTATTTCCATAATATACGTTTCAAAACATCCAAATTACAATTTCAAAATCTTATAATTCAATTTCAATTTTTATTTAAACAATTCAAATATTGATTCAAGTTTGTATATAAGTTTCATTCCGAAATCATTTAAATTAATTAAATTTCACATTCAAATCGATTTAAATTCATTGATCGATTTCATTCAATATTCATTAACTAAATTTGTCATTCAAAACAATTTCTATTTATTTTCCAATTCATTAAATCAATTACTTAAGTTCGACTCCATCATATCAAATCTTACAAATTTAATTAAATTAAATTCGTCAAATCAAGTTCTTTAAATTACAAGTCTTACATTAATTTTAATAAATCATTTTTTTCTCATTAAAGAAAATCAATTTCACTTATTTACTTATTTAATTTAAATAAATTTCCAAAACTTATTTATTACATAACTCAATTTCACTTGTTAAAGAAGTTCAGTTTCACTTATTACGAAGTTCAATTTCACTTATCAAAAATTCAATTTCATTTAATTATTAAATAATTCAATCTTATTTAATTATTAAATAATTTCAAAACTTGATTATTAAATAATTCCATAACTCAAATATTTAATAATTCCAAACCTAATTATTAATTAAATTTTAAAACCACGTTCTTTCATCAACTACTATGTTAATTTTTTTTCTTCAGATTATTAAATATTAACATTTTCCTTTCATAAATGTTTAAATTCAAACTTTGTTTAAACGCTTATTATTTTATTCAAATAAAATCTTTATTTTATTTTTAAATTAAATTATTGACCAATCGGGTTTAATTTAATTTTCTATCCTAAGTCAAATTCATTTTGGTATTTATTATTTCAACTCGATTCCAATTCAATTCAAAATCAAAGCATAACAAATGGAAGTTGCAGTGTGATAACTGAGATGGTGTCAAAGTAAATAAACAAGCAATAACAACAATCACTAACAATCCAATAATTAATCCAAATAATCCCAAAATAATCGTATTAATTCACATTGTTGTTTGTGTAAATTAATATAATTATTTCTAGAATCTACACTATCATTTCATGTAGATTAAAGATTATTACACTAATATTTATACGGTTCTTCACTTGTCATTCATTACTCAAGTTAATACTACATCAATTTATACAATATCCATTCAATGGTTCAAAGTGTGCTTAACCAAATTCTACGTGTCAATTAATTTAACAATTAAAAGGGGTCATGTTTAACTAATCAAATTTCAACATATAAATCCATTTAAGTTTGTTAACTATCCTATATCAAATTCAATTTACATATAAATTATCACTTTAACATTACAATTTAACGTCCAATGTAAATATCAAACAATCAATCAATTATCAACCAAACTGGATATCGTTGTATAAATAACTAATAATGGTGTCAGACGTCACAGGTGAACTGATACAGGTAATAACATACATATAACAGTGTAAATAACTAACAGTCGCATATTTCAATTGTCATTTCGATTGAAATCAAATTTAATAAATACAAGAACATTAACTGTGAGTGATTGCTCACCTTTCGAGGTTAGAGAGAAGCACGAGGATGAGATGAATTACGAATCCAAGCACGAATTCCAAAGCAAAACAGAATTGACATGCATTGGATGGACAAAGCTGATAAATAGGAAAAAGAAGAAAATCAATCGATTTGATAGAGACGAAAAGTCGATATTTAAATCAATATATAAAACTTCAAATAAATGTTTAAATTAGTAACACTATATCAAGGCCGCATGCATGCTAAATCAAAGTATGTAAAAAATCAATAATAAGGTTAAAATGCAGACCACCGTTTATATATACGCATGCAAACCAAACTTACTAAAATAGTATTTTAATAAAAAAAGTTATTACGTTCTGCACAACAAATATATATACATTCTGTTAAAATCCCACATACTATCGAAAAAATGTAAATATACATGTACTTCCCTGATAAAACTCATTTAAACTTTGCATATAATAACTTCTTCATAACATTTAAAACATATTACAATACTTAAATAGTATTCGCTAATTCAAATCATACTATATTTATGCCGACTATACAACTGTATAATGTAAGGCAAAAGAACAAAATAGTTTTCAGATTGGAAAGTATATATATAACAGAGATTTTAAAGCCAACACAAGTAAAACGCATATCGAGATAAAATATTACGTTATAAAACCAAACACATATACAACATACAACAATATGCAGACAAGCTTATATATACTAATGTATATACAACAGCAACACACCAATATATATAACTATTAAAAATAAAACTCGTCAGACCGTGTATATATATGGAGCAATATATATATATATATATATATATATATATAATATCTTTAACTAATATACTTACATATCCCGACACAAACTAACCTACAAACTATAACTATATTTATAAAAAAATATAAAATTATGTAGACCAACAATCTACCAAAGTTATCTCACAATGTTCATATGTACCTGCGCATGCTTTCATATGTAAACCTCGTATATTTTCTATAGGCAAGAGCATAAAAAAGAATAGGTAACAAAATAAAACTTACACTTACCAAAATTTCTGTACAAGCTTACAGAGACAAATGCATTTGCTCAAGATTCAACTTTAAATATAATTTGCGCATGCTGTACTATACGCAACCTATAAGATTGTGTACACATACTAACACACACAGCTTACAATATATTATAAAATATTATATAACATCAAACATTATATATATAGGTAAACTAGTCCATAACTCTATATATGCAACAGATGTATAATTTATAGGTTATAAATCTTTATATATATATATGCACACACATTAACTAACATAATATTTATATATATATATATATATAATAATAATAATAATAATAATATGGACGCACCTATATGAAAACACAGAGGAGGAAGGTACGCAGATGCACATGGCGGAGGGAGGAGTCCTCGCGCTTTAGGGCTACACTGGTGTTGCGTAGGGAGAGGATGGTCGTGCAAGGCGAGCATCGTGGCGTGTGGGTTCATGGGAGGCCTGAAAGCTTCGGCGTTAGCACACGGAGATGGTGGCTTGGTGATAACGGAGGTGATTGCGTGGCATTGTAGGCGATGCTAGGAAGAGGAGGGGCACGGTCAGGTTGGAGGAGATTGGGGATAGGCTGTGATTGTGGCCGATGTTGGGTAGGAAATGAATCGATGGAGTGAGGTTTTGTGATGTGGAGAACTGCTCTTTGCTGGCGGTTGTTGGAGTTTTGATGTTCGACGTGGTGGAAGGGCTGGCGTGGGTAGAGGTGGAAGCCGTGAGCGTTGTGGCGGCATACAAGGTTCAGGCGGCGGAAAAAAACAAGGCAAGGCTTCGGTCGAGCAAAACAAAAAAAAGGAAGAGGAACGATTCACAACAAACATATAGGAGCAGGTTGGTTTGTTTAGAAATAATATGAGAGCAGGTTCACGTATAAATAGAGATGCAGACATATTTTTTTCTTTCTTTAGTAAAAGCAAGATGGAGAGGAAAGAAAATTTGAGGGGAGAGGAAGATGAACCTGAAGGCATGAACAGAGTATGAAGAAGAAGAAATAATATAACGTTGGAAATACTAACTGAAATAAATTCAGATCGTGGAAATAGCAAAGGTCTTGGAAGTTGAATACAAGGAAATTAAATGATAGTGACTATTTGAATTTTCACGGTGATTAAACAAACAGACAAACGAATTCAAAAAATTCAAACGGTACCGATACGAGTAACCGTTTCGCAGTTTTTTTCCCGCGGCGTATCGAAAGTCAAAACATGCAAATGAATATACCGCGGTGATCAGCACGACGAGACGATCAAAAAGGTATATCAATAGCAGTAGTACGATCGAATTATAAAAATTCAAAATTTTTTACTAGCGAAAAATGCAGGAAAAACGCAGAAAAATAAGGTCGATGGAGCTAAAGAAGTCCAAATTTGGAAAAAATAAAAATGACGTCTTGCTCAGGAGATGGTTTAGAATTTTTCTATGTAAAATTATTTAGGTTTCGAAAACGTTTTATTTTCATCGATTTTTAACTGATTAAATTGAAGTAAATTTACGCACGAAATAAACTTTCATATTTTCGGACGAAAATTTACCAGTTGCTATGTTTAAATAGACGCATTCCAAATATCAAATTTATATTTCAAAATTTTATCGTTTAAAATTCCACACAATTTCAATTAATATCGTTATTAAAACTAGTTAAATTTACGGGTCGTTACACAATTTGGAATTATTGATTAAACTATAGCTTTAAGATACAATTCTTTAATCATATGATTATGAATCATATGATATAAGTGAATTGTATCTCAAAATGATTAAGGAAAAACACCATTAAGTGGGAGTGGCATGAGAGTTGGTGAGCTCTTAGAATTGATACACACACATGTATGAAATCTTGGATTTAATGATACCAAACCTGTTCCACATACATCATTGAATTGACCGATGAATTACCATAAACATGAATATGTGTATTCGACAAACATGTAGTATGTCAATGTTAAGTTCATAGAATGTAAAGCGGAAGTAAATAACATGACATAAAAATAAAAATAAAACAGTTTGATTTGATCGAATAGGTCTACATAACGATGTTTCATTAAGGGTTACTCATACTTTGTATGATATAGTACGGTTGATGATTACTGAAGTTGAGTTAACCTCTTTTTGTAAGGATATGTCCTTCAGAGTAATTACACAAGGTTAAATTTAATTTCATATAAAACAAATTCTACAAAATCATGTGAGATAGGAGTTGATGAGGCAATCTACGTATCTTGGGTCAAGGAGTTGACAAGTTGTGTGAGTCGAAGGAATGCACATAATAGTTGTTCATGAGGGATCTTGTGTGTAACAGAGTTAGGGGTATGCTTTAGGGGCAATTATGTAATTTGTTATATATATCTAACTCGTTAACCAATCTTGTTCGAAATAAAAGGTATTTTCTTCGTAATTATATACTTGATATAATGTGATTATATTAATTAATTAGCTTAATTAAAGTATATTTAATAGAAAAATCTGTAAATGATATATTTTGTTATAGTAGTTACAAAGTGCTGTAACCATGAGTAATTTATTACAATGAAGCAAATATACCATTTTAAATGTTCCCAATCAAGATGCATCGAGACTGGATATCGATTTATCCGTTGAGACTGGAGCACGTAACGCTCTCCAAATGTTGGGCGGTGTATTACTCATGACTACTGGGGGCCACCTAGGGGTTACGTACTAATAGTTATTGGATAACTATGGAACGACTCACTCGATAGTTTTCTGTTGGTTAATATAACTAAGGTCAAACAGAAAATATCGATATGACTGATTTATATAATTCTCTCGACTTGAGAATAATGTGGATCTTCATTATGAAAGCTTCGCTTTGATTATAGTCAAATCATGACATTGCGTCCATCGAGTGACTATAGTTGAGTCGAGTGGAAGTATTTGAAGTGAATCATTATTCAAGAGAGGATTCGTCTCCTCGGTTATATGCGGTTAGTATCACTGTTAACTCAGGTCAACTCAAAGTCTTTAGCCAGAGCATTTCGGTTAATAATAGTTGTTATTGTTGAACCAAGGACTTTGTATTTGGACTATAAACTTGAATGTGGATGAGGTTGGAATTTTGACCATTACCAAATTCCACAAGTCCAAAGTGATATAGTTTTGACGAAGAGAAGTGGTGTAAACAAATTTCCCAATGGGGTAACACTTATTAAACTAAAATTGAATTTTTACCGAAAATGAGTAAGCGATAAATTTGGCCATAATGTCACACCACCTGCTAAATGACGTGTGAATGTTAACATTAAAATAGTTCGATGTTAATCGCTGACCACATTTACACCGAAGAGTTACATAGCCGAAATGATGAATTCCCTTAAGACCGAACGATTTAAGTAGTTTGTAATTGTTATAAATTAATTAATATTTATGAAATATTAATTATAAAATTTGAATATGATTTGATAAATAAATAATGTTATATATATTTACGACGGTTATAAATATATCGATCGATATTCAATATCGACAAGTGATTAAATTAGACTTTAATTGCATAGTATTTTCGCATGGGCTTAGATGGGTTAAGGCCCATCATTATTGCTGCAAAATATTGGTTTTGGGAAGGTATAGGGTGGCTAAAACACACAGAATTAGCTTGGAGATAATGGGTTGAGATCAAATGAGAATGTTTAAAAAGGTTTTCCTCGTTTCTCTCTAATACAACCCTATATATATATATATATATGTATGTATGTATGTATGTATGTATGTATCTCTAAAAATAGAAAATGTGCCTTTTTTTGGCAGCCTTTACCTTCTACATTTCTGATTAAAACATAGCTCTGAATCCACTTCAAAATTCTCAAATATATTTCAAATTAAAATAATACTATTCGATAGTTAGAGGTCGGTGATTCCGGACTTGCAATCTGACGAATCAAGAACAGTAAAAGGAAGGGAAGTCATTGATTCAACGTGGATTCAAAGGCATCATTAAATTGGTAATTTTAATTCATATTACAGTAACTAAATTATATTCTATGATCTTATATTGAGAAATTGAGCAATTTCATATCTGTTTAAATATATTGCTAATATATGTTTAGTTAGGTGAGATTTTTGTAAGTAGATGTGATTGTCACAAATCAGTTTGGTTATGTGCATAATTTGTTTATTATACTATTTGATTTATGTATAAAAAAAATTGTTTACTGTACAAAATCAATTTTTTTCATTAATAATTATTTTATATATATTTATTAATAAATTCATACACACACACACACACACACACACACATATATATATGTTAGTGTATATTTCTCTCTTATAATAGCATATATGCATATATAAGATATATAAATATTTGATTTAAAAAAATTAGTACACTTACTTATATATAATATGAATTTAAAAATTAATTATCATACATATATTCATATTTTTAAATTAACATTTATTGAATTTTTGAATTGTTTATTATATATAAAATAAGTATTATACTATTAAATTTTATATTGAAAAAATATTATATCATTTCAGAAATATATAAATTTTTTTAGGAATTTTGAATAAAGTTTATTATTTTTAATAATTAATATTATTTCAGAAAAATTGTTTATGGTTGATTAAAAATAGTAATTTAATTAAAAAATTCTTCAAAATTTTTCAAAACCTTTCATTCATGATCCTAGAATTTCTAAACTTTTAAAATTTGAATTTTTAATAATATATTATTTTAGATTAAATAAATATTTCCAGAACCAATGTATTTGTTTTTAAAATTAATATTTATGATCCTAAATTTTTGAAAATTGTAAAATTTGAATTTTCATTAATATATTATTTTATATTGATTATTTATGGATGAAAATATTATTTTATTCATACTATATACAAATTAAAATACTAAAATTATGTTTGCAAAACTAAGTTAATTTTAAATTATTTGTAATAATTTTTCTCTCTTTCTATATATATATATATATTTATATTTATATAAATGTTTTATGTTCATATATTATATATAATATGTTTATACATACATATAAACATACATATATGTGCGTGTATTTTGTAACACATATACATATACATATTTGGACAACATACATGACATACAAAATGAGCTAATATGTGTGTTGCGATGTAAATCCCAACATCTACATATGAGCATATTATATATTTCATGGATTATTATGTTACAAATACATTCACACATATATGTATATGATATATTTATGTATAAACTAAATCAAATAAAATTAATTCTATATCTTAAATATATTTAAATTTAAATAAAATAAATGATCTCGTTTAAATGAAATTTAGAAATGTTCTAATTCACTTAGACTCAAGATTTTAAATATCGGATTTCAGTCACGTTTCGTCTCGGAATTTTTACACAAGTTATCTCGTATCGGGAGAAATCTCGGACGAGATGAGTACATATCGGGTGTATATCTCGAATTGACATCTCGGGTCTTATAATGCATCTCGGATATATCTCGGATGTACTTATCTGTCTAAAATTGATGTGTCAAAAATTTATTTAACGGTTATAACTTTATTAGTAAAAATAAAAATGGTAACATACTTGATTTAGATGGAAAAAGGAATATTTTTAGAAGAGTGGTAGCTTGATTAGCTTGATTGATTTGGTAATGATTGAGTAATATCCTTTTATTTGAACATAATAAAGAAGTGAAACCTTTCGCTATGACTCAATAAGATAAAAAGTAAAGAATATGTTCAAGAAGTTGGTAAATAATAATTGGATTGAGTAGTTTCTTTGGAATCAATATGAAAATAAAAAATATTATGCAAAGTAAGAAAAACGTATAATTTCGGATGAGATCTCGGATTGAGATTTTTGATCCATATTTCGGGCGAGATTTGAATATTTTGGACGAGATGAGTGTCGAGGGAGATATGGAGGAGATCTGATGTCTCGTCTCATTTAAGTGTGAAAAGGAGATCGCGGAAGTGATCTCGAGCGATATATAGGAGATTTAAAACAATGGTTAGACTTCATAGGTCCAATAAAAATCCAATAGAGTAAAATTTTTGAAATTCACTCATAACATCCACTACGGGCTAGTCCAGTTCCAACAGTGTGGACCACCCCAAACCTGTGTAGGTCCAATCAATATTGATTGACCAATTTATGTTAATAAACTTAAAAATTAAATTAGTTTTATACATATATACAAATAATTCATGAAAGGTTTATGAATAACTATCCAGTTGCACTAAGAAATATTTGTTGTTTCAAGTAAAACCAACATCACAATGAAGGATTTTTTTTATAGAAATTATGGATGGTAAGATGGATTTGGATACGATTTGAAGATAAAACATATTACAAAGGATGAAATTGACAAAGCCTAAACAGACATAACCAATTAAAATGTCTAGTATGAATCATGCATATTAAAGGAAAACTATGATTTTCTTATCAATGTCGAGAAAAGAATTTCCTCAGTTGTCAATAAGCCATTAAGAGTATTGACTCATTATGACATAATTGAAGGTTGAAGTCTTAAGTTCTCTGCCTAAACAAATAGTTTAGACATATTTTGTCGTCTGGCCGTATAACCTATAATCATTGACATGTTTATTGATTTCGAGATTTAATGGTAACCAAAGGTTAGAGAAGCCACTATTTTACTTTATTTCACATTAAAAAACATCTCTGAACCTCCGTTGACATTTCTTCATCAAAATCAACCAAAAACATTACTACTTTAAGAAAGATTGATAGATTAGGAGAATATGGCTTATAGACACCAATAAAGATCAACAAAACAACATTCCGAGAAGAGAAATTCTTGGTTGTTTGTCCATTATTGATTTGCATTGATTTGATGCTTATTTGGTAAGTTATTCATAATTTGTTGAGTGCTTTATAGTCGTTTACTCATACATGTTGTAATATATGTTTTATTTCTATATCTAATCTGATTTGAAAACATGTTTTACATTTTGATGACTTAAAATGGATTTTAGCATGTATTTATGGATAAAGCTTATATATTTTGTCCAAGTATTTGTTTAAATGACTTGTTATGCTTGATTTGATGTTGTTTGGTGTAAGTATAAATTGCATGTATGTTTGAATGGAAGACTGCACGATATTTGAGGGATTAGAGATATGAGAAGTTAATTTTATTGATGGACTCTTGATAGGTACTTTACACAAGAGAATTGAATATGGTTCATAGAGAAACTTAAGAGATTAGACATGGAATTTGGATTTAATTAATGCAGTTTTAGAGTCTGCACACAATTGGAGCAAAGATGCAAGAGATCAATCGAGATAGAAATGAAGCTAGAAATTAGAGAAAATTTATTTCCTAATTACATCTATATGTACCGATTAATGGTCGAGTGGTACCAATTGATAATATATTTATGTGGGAGATGAGCAATCTGAAGCTAAGACGTGAAGGGATTGAATGCATGCGGCTATGGAGGGAAATTAGTGAAGTACATTGATTGATACCAATCAATATTGGATCGGTACCAATCGATGATTAACCTATATTTGATGCAATATGAAAAGCAATTCAACATGGGAGCTTGGAAGCAAATTTTGGCTAAAGGGTCTATCAACATCAATCGATAATGAATGTTGGAGATCAATTGTTTAGTATAGGGCTTTTCTGGAAGGAAAATTCTATTCAGAAGGTGACTTGTAAGGGGAACAACATGTGTGATGTTATGATTATCCATGCGAAGAGAGGGATTGATGTGCAAGCCTTGAAGTTAGATTACCTTAGAGAAACCTTTTACTAGGTGCGGACGTTCACTGTGAGCTGCTAGTGGCACGACTGTGTCATTAGTAGGGTTTGGTTGATGTTTACTAGTGGAGGACGTTCAAAAGGGGAGGTTCCTAGTGACACGATTGAGTGCGCCAATAGTAGGGTCATTTGTATGGTATATCCATTTGGCCAAGGGAACCATCACATCACCGAGTCATTATGAGTACATTAGGAGTTTGGTAGATGAATGTTATTGTTGTCTTCTTGACGCTAGGTATTAGTGAGTCTAACACCTCGACGCCCTAGTATATATTGAGATAGAGTACCGTACTCTTTCTTATGGTACTTTAATATGATATATTATATGTGTTAACTTGTTGGATGCAAGTAAATGTGATGTGATGTATGACTTTCCATACCACATTGCTCATACTTTATGATATATGAAGTTTATATCTATTGTTTTTGGCTAATATATCACTCATATTAAACTATTGTATGACCCGAGGTCATTTGACCGAGAGTCAGATATAGTGAAAGTGCATGGTGCTATTAGAAGGACGGGTATGAGGTTTTAAACTTTTCTCATATTACCATTATATGGAGGTACTTCTTATTCCATATGCAGTGCTGTTGAGTTATCATCTTTTATGTATATATTAAAGATCGTTTACTTTATGTAGTCTATGATGTAACGTATTGACTCATACAAATTCTATGATGTACGAACTCTTGAACCACGCTGCACTATAATGATGGTTGTTTTATGTTCATTTGATCATATGATTGTCTCATCTGTTATATATGTGTGTGTGTGTGTGTGTGTGTCTGTGTGTGTGTGTGTATATATATATATATATATATATATTAGATATGTTCCATATTATATTTTATTATGCACTGAGATATACGACGTATCATTGGTATGTTTTGCTTCAACTAATTACGATTCCTCCATCGGTTGGGCACCGTACGATGCATGAGTCCATTATTCGAGAACCGAAGATGGAAGGAGCGCCGCATTATGATTACTTTTCGTATCTAGTTTGGTGGTAAACTTTAGATCGAGGATGATTCGTGACAGCTCACGTTGGGTCACAGGGTTTCTATTACGGCACTATGTATTAAGTTAAGCTTTGGCATGATTTTTCCAATTTGAACCAATTTCGTGAGAGAACAATGCTTAGCTCAAGAGTCCCATGCCTTTCTTGGTTGCAAAAAGTCAAAAAACATAACTTAAAATTTCTTACGAATTAAGTTTTAAATGTAACTCAAAATAGTAGGAATCGTGCAACTCCAATCCTATGTCATTTTTAATTTATATTAGCAAAAGCAGGTAGTGGAATTCGTTTATCCTGCTAAAATATATAAATAACAATGGAGGAATCCGTTTACCTTGATGAAATAAATAAATAACAAAAGATATGTGAGGTCATTATGCTTACTTTCCTTGTCAATTCAAATAATAGATATTTTGTAAACATACATATATAATATTAGCATGTACGAACTTTTATCCCCTACTTGAACAAAACACAGGATCTTATTCCAGATCCGAGTCGGCCCCACTTTGATGTGGGCCCAAAAATTTCTACTCATTTAATGTGGGACCAACCAAACCCACAAGTATATGTATATATAATTTACCTCCCTGTACCCTCCAAAACCCAAACATAAACAAACTCCATCTTGACTCCATAATGTTTCATTCAACTTCTCCATACACAACCAACTCATATTACGAGTTAGACTCCTCAATTTCATTATTTGACACTACAGCAACGAACAACCTCCATTCATATTCTACTTACTCTACGTCCTTACCTTCTTATGACAGTACTTACATGCACCGAAGCAATAGCACACAATCATTCACCAACAACCATGCTGGTAACTTCATAGTAGACCCAACCTCTAACCTCTTCTTCACGTCATCTTCAACTTCATCTGCTTCCGACTTTATTGATTTTCATAATGAGCCTGTCAGAAGAGTTTTTAGCACCGGTGACCTTCAGGTACGTATCAATTATATATATAGTATTTATTTATGAATATAAATACCGAGATGATAATAAAAATGTGTATGCAGGCTACAACAGAGAATTGTCTGCAAGAAAGTGCAGGGCCTAATGGCCGTGTAGGGCGATACAGTGCAGAAGAAAGGATGAAGAGGATTGAGAAGTACCGATACAAGCGAAACCAAAGAAATTTTCAAAAGAAAATCACCGTAAGTGCTATATCCTTATAACTGTTTGCTAAGTGAGTTGAGTTTTGAGACTAATCGTTTATGTTTATATTTGCATCAGTATGCATGTAGAAAGACGCTGGCTGATAGCAGGCCTAGAGTTAGAGGACGATTTGCAAGAAATGGAGAGGCGGAGGCAGAAGGAGAGACATCAGAGATAAGTTATGAAACTAACATGAACCAAATACACAACAGTTTTGAGAACTACAATGGTGGTGGCAATGGAAGTGATCAGTGGTGGAGGCAAATGCAGGCACTGCTTACTGAAGAAGAGGAAGGATGCTGCTACCTTGAAGATGACTTCTTCTCTACTGATAATGCCTTTTCTGTCAATCTTCTCTCCTGAATTAGAAATAGTGTTAGTAATTTCTGTTATTTAAGTAACGAGTAATATCAATGATTATTATTAATTTTGTTTCACAGGATATAAATAATTGCAAAATATATGCGATCAATTTTGTACATATTACTACGTACTTTGCATCCTAAATTTGCCTCTTGTAGTATAAATCTTTGATACATTGATCATTTCACCAGCTCTGTTCCACGTATGTGTAAAGGGAGAAATATTATCTATTCTGAAAATTACCATCAGAAGTATGCGGAGGAAGTTACCTTTGGAAAATAAAAATATGATCAAGTTAGAGAAGAAAACAATCAAAATCTGCTTCGGAAAAGCTAGAACACAATGCAAGCTTCTTAGGTGGCAATAAAATTAAACTTTGTGAATTTAATGGGTTTATTCAAGGAGAATCTTTGTCCCATAATATTGTCAATTTAGTCTTAATTCTGGTTGATAATGACAATAAAGCATTTGCCGTTTGGTTATGATTCAGGTCATCTTTTAATTTGGTACCAATAAAATATATAAACAAGTACAAGAATCTTTTTTGTAAAGGAAGAAATGAAAACCATAAAGATTGATTGATGTACTAGGTAAGTAATAAAAGTTACCTAGAGAAGTAAATCAAAATATTGATCAATAAGAACCAAGGTTTAGAATTTCGTTTACCGTTTTCGTTTCGGTCAATGGTAATTTTAAAATTCTCGGTTCCGCCGGACATTTTCGAAAGTTGCGCTTTAATTCAGGTTTTCCAATTCTTATATTTTTTTGCTTTAATTTGCTATGTATGCTAATAAATATCCAATATTGTCATAAATTTATAGTATATTTTTTACAATACATATAAAATACACGCTTTAATTAAAAATCCAGTGTGTAGGATTCTGTATTGTTCATTTGATATTTTAAAACTTGGATCAACCTTGAATTTTTTTATTATGATTCGATATTAATTGACAAAAGTACAACTTTTTTAATGAAACTATATGATTTTTTTTCCATTTATTTATTATCCCGATTATTTTTTTCCTTTTTTTTAATTAATATATATTTTTTGTATTTTTTTAATTTTTAATAATTTTTTTTCAATATTTAAAAAGCAAATCCGGAATTTTGAACGGAATGCGGAATTTTGACCGGATTCCGTTCCGGTTATGAATGAAACCGGAACGGTATCACCGGAATAACAGGAATTTTTAACCATGTTAAGAACACCTTTTGTCAATAGGTTAAGTATTTTTACATTGGATAAATTAAATATATTTAATAACTCATGTTTACGTATAAAATAGAAGCGTTATTGCATGCGCTTCATACGTGAATCGATTTTCTACAAATTATATATGTTTAACACGTACAAAACTAAATGATTAGTACAAATATTTTATCATATTTTTGCATTGAAATCATTGCGCGGTTATTTTTAATTTTTATTTCTAAGCTGTAGCATTCCACTTTTTCTTATTTTGAAATTTTTATTTATACTATTAATTAAAAAAAACAAATTTGTAAAAAATAAAATGTTTATTTGTTAGATTCTTAATTTAAATGATAATAAGATTTGTTAATATTTGTAGATGGACGATTTGAATTTGTAAAGAAAGTTTAATTATTATATTATATTACATCTATTATTAAAGATTTACATGAAAATGACATGTATAATGCATACGGTAACGGAAAGAAAAAAAATTGTATGAAGCCATTTGATGTTACATGAACAGTTATGTTTAAAAAAAATTGAAAAGCAAGAGTGAAGTTGAATATTCTCACATGGAAGCTAATCAAGGCCTTTCTATATTATAATATACTACAGCATAAGGGATTTTTAGTTTATATTATTTGTTTGTTTATTTATTATCCCAAATGATCACGTACAACTTGGAACTAGTTCATTGCAATTCACTTTCCGGTCGCTATTTTACAATGAAAAGTAATGTGGGAAACATCTTTTCGATCAAAAAAGGAGAGCAACAATACGGATGTATTTATTCCAAGTACTCAAAGTTAGGAACAAAAACATTCCAAATAGAACTGGCTGAACTCATACTTCATTAAATAATGTCAAAAAATAAAATCATTTTTCCAGGAAAACGAAAGTTATTGAAGCTTAAAAATATAAGATGAGATATGTTAACGTTATTAAAGCAAATATAGGCCATTAATAGCTAAAAATTTGGAATAGTTGGTATCTCCACTAAAAACTAAAAACTCGAGTCCCCTTCACATGCTGGAAAAAAGTTGCCTACAAAAGAAATTTTCGGTCAATAAATGTACACTCCATAAAATCAAATTAAGACATAAAAATATATTAATAACTTTAAACAATGAGGTAAAATATTAGTATGACAGGCATAATGTTGGAGCACACAGTAATATTGTAGCATAATACAGAATCAGTGTAGAATAAAATCAGGCAAAAATCTAACCAACTTACCCATTAAGGTTTTTTATAAAGATCTTAATTGTCCACTAATGCTCTTAAATATATCAAAAATGCAAACACTATAGCTATTGAAAGGCACCTACGCTCTTTATACACATGCAAGCCGGTCCTTGTATCATCAAGTACACAATGGTTAATTATGGCAGTGTCTTTTCCCTTGGCCTTAAGGGCAACAAACATCAAAACATTAAAAATCAGTATAGTATCCATTTGAGCGATTAAGTTTGAAATTTGATCAGTATGTAGGTATGTATCTTTTGGCATCTTACCTTTTAGTAAAGGCTATGTGTGACTTTCCCATACTGCAGTAAAGGATTTTGCCTGCATTATTCTTTGTCTTTTTCATTTAGAAGGTAGCCCCTCCTCTGTATCAATTTGTACTAAGATGATATGTTTAATCCGATGAGTAGGGTATAATATGAAAAGTGAGGATTATTTTACCATGAGTGCAAAGTTTGTTAAGTGTTTCCAAGAACATGTAGAAGTGTTCTGTTCGGCGCACTATGAAGGATCTTATCTAGAATCATTACACCTATGTAGGTAACTACTCTTAAAAACTAACCGCACATAGAGCATGAAGCTTCCTTGAGGGCTAAACACTACAAACAATGTTATAGCCTTTCACTCGATCTTTTAATAGTTTTAAAGGCATAACCCCTGTGAGTTTGCATAGGAGGCTGAGGAGCTCACTAGCAATCAACAATCATAGACACTATATGATGATAATGATGAGAACATAGTCACACACAATAAAGCTTATTCAAAAATGTTTATATCCAATTGGAAAAAGGAATCAAATGAGTTGTTATGTTTAACTTATTAAAAGTCACTGACTAAATAGTGTGTGTTGAAGGTTAATATATTAGTTCATGCCGTTAATGAGTACAAGGACCAGGCAGATGAAAGCAACCTAGTTGATGCTTATGTTGACTAGAGGTACACCAATATATTTGTAAATAATAAAGGGAGATTAAGTGCTTAAAATTAAAAGTAAAAGGTTTTCCTTCATGCAGCTTAGGGATCTTTGCAATTTAATATAATGATTTAAGTTATATTATAATCAAGATTAGAAAGGTACACAAGGTTTGTCTAGGAATATATTGTCGTTTCAATTTAATTTGATACAAGTACAAACTGAAAGTGGCTATGCAGCTATCTGAAGAGAATCAAAGCAAAATTGAACTGAAAACAATAAATAATATAGTTAACAATGAACTGAAGCATTCTTTAGTAGGTCAATATTCGTAAGGGACGATCAAGGTAAAACATAGCAAAATCAGGATAAAGTCTGGAAGCATTAGGTAGACACCAGGAGCACAAGTCCTTAAATTCAATGAATTCAGTCGCCGCTGCACTTGCAACCAGGTAATAAACTTCTTTGCTTCGAATCGTCAGTCTTTTTTGACCTGATTTCGGTTCTGCTATTTCGGAACTGGAATGATTTCATAAGATATTTTTTAGGGTTTTCCTCCAGCCTAAGTCCAGTCTAAGTCCCGAAGAAATGAGCGAATTTTGGAGAAATTTCCGAGTAACTCTGCTGAAATTCCAAGTCGAACAACACTGATTCTGATATCATCTAATTCTCTCAGTGTAACACAAAAAGGAAAAATATCTGTGAAGTGGACGTCTAGACTAACGTAGATCACAGATTTGACGAACAACTATAAAAGTAATGTGTCTCCTGTTTTTTTTTTTTTTTTTGAAAATGGAAGTGGGCCAGGCCCAGAATGATACAAAGGAAATAAAGGGTATATCAATACCCGAAAACAGCACATACAAACCCGAAACCGCATAAAACCAACACAATCTCAAACCCTAACTCACAAAACAGCGCCTCCAAAACTAAGAAAAAAATGGCGGAGCAGCCAAAACAGAGAAAACACAGCAAAACACGATGGAAAAACACGATATGGCCATCGCTAAGCTTAGGGGGGTCTCCACTCCTTGATTTCTTTGTCTCGAAGCCTAGAGAGACTTGGATCTAGGCTAAAATGACTTTGACAAGCTGTTTTAGTTGTAGCATCCTTATGGTTGGTCTCTTTGGAATTGCAATTGTCACCAACTTCAGATCTAAGAGAACAAAGGTAGACAGAGCCTTATTAAGATCTGGACTAGCAGATTTGATGCAATTATCATCATGCTGGTGGCTGCTCTCTCTTTTTTCCCATACAGATAAGTGGTAGATTCGATTGTTAAGTTTACTGATGTAATACGAGTTTCCTAATCTTTGCTCATGATTAGGCAGAGGGGAATTGATGTTGTTGCTGGTCACAGCATTACAGCGGCTCCTCTTGCTATAGTCATGCAAAAGAAAACAATTGTTAGTGCAAATACCCTTATTAATTTTAATATTATTATTATTGGGAGTAAAAGCCTTGTATCTTCCCTGACAATTGGAGATCTGATTGTTTGATAGGTTGCAAGCTAAAGTCTTGCTGGCGGCGTTGGAATGGGCCTTATCAGATAAGTGATAGATATTGTCATTGGCTTTATCTTTAAGCACAGCAGCGTTGGATGACATAGCGTTGTTATGCAGATGAATGTCACAAGAGAACAGATGCTCAGGATAGAATGGATGGCTTACCCTATGCATATCAGGTAAAGTATAAGGTAGATTTTTATTCAATTTCTTTTTAAAATTATAAGAGAAATTGAATTTATTATTACTTCCCTTGCAGAGATATCTCTGGTATGCAATGTGGACCAGCAACCTTCATCCGAGGGACTGTGATCTATAAAACTAGCTGCCTTATCCATTGTAGTACTATTTGTAGCAGGGGATTGAGAACTTTTGTCAGAGTTCTCTTTATGTAAGTATGCTTCAACTAGGTTCTCATAATTGTCTTCAATTGCAATATTATGAGAACTGTTGTTGATTTTGCTGGATTTGAGAAGAATGATGTTGTATTCAATTTCAATAGTTTTCCAAAGCTGGATGCTGCCTTTTTCAATTTTGTTGTGAAATCTGTTATTTCTTTCTTTCCAAATAAAGTAAATGACTGTAGTTAGAATAACAGTGGCTTTGTTAAAATCAACTTTCCTGCCTTTGTACGTTTTCTGAAAATACTGAATGCTGTCTCTAATGTTTTGGAGAGCCAATCCTTGATTTATTTTGAGCTTGTTTTTGGCTATGAACCAAACATGCCTTGAGTAGGGACAGTCAAAAAAGAGATGTTCTATATTTTCGGTCTCAATTTTGCAAAGTAAGCAATTGATATTTCCAGCATTTTTATACCATTTTCCACATCTTTCTTTAGTTGGAAGACGATTAAGAAGAGCAAAATATGTGCAAAAGGCCATTTTAGGACAATTGGCAGAATTCCAAACTGATTTGTGCCAGTCCACTTCCATTTCCTCACCTTTTATAAAGTCCCAAGTGTTTTTAAAAGAAAATTTGTTCTTTATAGATAATTTCCAGCACCAAACATCTTCATCAATATCTGAATCAATCTCTATTTTATTGATTGTTGAATTAAAGATGGTAGTTGCAAGAAATGCTTGTGTATTCCAAGTAGAATTTTGAATGATGTTGTCAACAGAAGCATTAACTTTTCCAAAGTAGTAAAGATTGTTCCAACCAAGTAAGTTGATGAGTGAGTGACCATTTATCCAAGGGTCAAACCATAAACTGGTGCATTTGCCATTTTTGAATTTTCTTTCCATAAGTTTTGCACCAATTTCTCTGCAATTTAAAATATTTTTCCAGGCATATGAGTAATGACTTTTAATGGGCATGATCCAGAAGTTTTTGTTTTTAACATATTTGGATTTCATCCATTCTGCCCATAATGTTTTGCCTTCTATGAATTTCCAGAAAAGTTTAAGTTTGCATGCCTCATTTATGTCTGAAAAGTTTCTGATGCCCAATCCACCAGCTTCTTTGGTTTTTGTTATGGTATTCCAAGATATTTTGTGGAATTTTCCATTCCAAATGAAGTTGGCACAGAGTTTTTCAATTTTTTCTAAGGTTTTGAATGGAATGTTGTGAGATTGTAACCAGTACATCATGATTGCTGTGATGACTGTATGAACTAGCTCAACTCTGCCAGCAGTAGATAACATTTTGCTAGACCAGTTGTTGATTTTGTTTTGGATGGTTTGATACAATTTAGTACAATCCCTTTCCTTGATTTGATTGTTACTTAAGGGGAGACCCAAATATCTGATAGGTAAATCACTTTGTTGGAATTTGAGAATGTTGAGAATGTCTATTTTATTCTTGCAGTCTTTGCTGAATTTTTTTTTGCTTTTACTCTCATTGATTTGAAGACCTGCTTGCTGCTTGAGTTTGTTAAAAATATTCATGATAGTAGTTGCAGTGGATGTATCTGCATTTAGAAATATTAAGAGATCATCAGCATATAAAAGATGAGAGATACATGGATTAATGGAGTTAATTGGTTTTATATTTTTACATATCAGTTCTTTCTCCATTAGTAAAGTAAAATATTCCATAGCAATAGTGAATAGATAAGGAGATAAGGGGTCCCCTTGTCTGATGCCTCTATTACTGGGTAAATAACCACAGGGGGAACCATTGATAAGAATAGAATAGGAGACATTACAGATGCATTCCTTGACTAAGTTGCAAAAAATTTCATTAAAGCCTAATTGACCCATCATGTGAATAATAAATTTTCTGTTAATTTTGTCAAAAGCTTTGTGAAGGTCAATTTTGAGACACATTTTGTTTTTACCAGCTTGATTGAAATCCCTTAGGAGTTCATGAGATAAAAGAATATTTTCAACTATTAGTCTGTCAGGGATAAATGCACATGGGTTTTTTGAGATAAGATATTTCAAAAAAACATTTGATTCTTTTGCTAAGAATAGAAGCAATAATTTTATAAAGAAAATTGCAGCAAGCTATAGGTCTGTACTCTCCCAAGCATGTAGGGTTTTTAGTTTTAGGAACAAGAGTTATAAAAGTATGGTTTATGTTTTTTAATAACCTACCAGTAGAGAAAAATTCTTTAACAGCCTCAAGTAACATATATTTTATATCATCCCAATGAGTTTTGTAAAATTTGGCCCCAAAACCATCAGGCCCAGGGCTTTTGTCATCCTTGGCAAAAAAATACAATTTTTTTAATGTCTTCAAGAGTAATAGGAGCAAGAAGGATTTCCTCACTATTTGGGTGTAATATAAATTTAGGAGATATAGTAGGAAATGAATAAGGGGTTTCAACAGACTGGAATAAGTCAGAGAAGTATAAGATAGCTTCTTTCTCTCATAAAGAGGCATCATAATGGTCAAACCATTACTATTTATTAATTTACCAATATTATTGTGATATTTCCTACCAGACATTTTAGCATAGAAAAATTTGGTAGGAAGATCTCCTTGAGATAGCCAACTAACTTTGGCTTTCTGTCTGATATTAGCTGCTTCAACACAAAGGGCATTAGAAAGATTTTTCTGTAAGAGATAAAATTCTTTAATTTTGGTATTATCAGAACTGTTTTTATCAATACTGTCTTGCAATTTGACACATTCCTCTCTAATTTTAATGATAACATTATTATTTTTATTTTTTGAAAAATTCCAAGCTTTTAGATTGTTTTTAGTAAGAAGAAGAAATTTCCTGAACTTAGATTGAGCAGAACCATTTGAGGAGAATTGAAAGCATTTTTGAATAATATTTTTGTAATCAGAATCAAAAACCCAACCATTTTTAAATCTGAAAGGGGTATTTTTTCTAGAGGGGGGGGGGGGGGGTTTGAGATAAAATAAGTTGAATGGGAGTATGGTCACTAGTATATTGGGGAAGAGTGTAGCAATTAAAATCCGAGAAAAGATTTATGAAAGATTTATTAATAAGAATTCTATCTAACTTACAGAAAATATTTCTATATTCGCTTGATTTCCAGGTGAAATTATTGCCCTTAATGGAAGGCTCAGTTAAACCAGTTTTAATAAGGAAGTTGGAAAAGAATTCCAATTTTTTTAATGGAACAGGAATACCACCTCTTTTTTCATTGACTTTGGTAATAGTATTGAAATCTCCCATTATAACCCATGGGAGGGAGATATTTATGTTAAGATGGGCAAGAGAATTCCAAACTAAATTCTTTCATTTTCAGAATTGGAGGCATATACAAATGTAACAAAAATTTGTAGTTTTCCCTTATTTTTAAAGTTGCAGTGAATATATTGGAGGTTGGGGATGTAGTTACACAGTTCCCAAATGGCAGGATCCCAGAGAACAATGATCCTACCATTTCCCCCATTGAATTATTATGAATAAGCTGCCATTTATTAGAATTACTCATCCTAAACTGGTCAATATTTTTATCTGACATTTTATGTTCTAAAATACCAACTAAAGATGGTTTATATGTAATCAGTAAATTAGAGAGGTCTAATTTTCTCTCAGGAGAGTTAAGGCCTCTAACATTCCAAGTAATTATATTCATAATAAAAAAAGGAAATAAAGGATATAATAAGGATACAAAAGCAGCTAAATTTGGACTGTGCTACTTATTTCCAAGCTTTCAGAAGCTTTTACTCCTTTCCTTTTACATTCTGTTTTGTCCTGAACTTTGAGAAATTCCTCCCATTTAGGGTTTTTAATAATGTACTTCTTCTCGAATAGTTTAGAATTAGGAGTTGGACTTTCTGGGCTGCCTTCTATATTTTTATTCAAAATATCTTGCATAGACTTTTCCTGGCCTTTTTTCCTTTTGTGTTTGACAGGAGATGAGGAGATAGAAGAAAGTAACAGTCCTGCATTCTCCAGCATGGGTTCAGATAGAGCAGGATTTTCAGAAACAATGCTTGTTGGAATAAATTGATGATTACTTGTATCTGTTTCTTGATGATTAGAAACTATGTCTGTAATTAAAATTATTTTCTCCTTAAGGGGGGGAGAGGGCAAGAACTGTTCTTTATAATCCCCTTTGTGATGTTTCTGAATATTATTGACTATTTGAAAATTGCCATGGTCTGAAGAAGCAACTGTCTCCATCATTTGCTGATCGGTATCCATGGCTACATTAATATTATTTTGAGGTTTTGCCTTATTATCGTTTGAGATAGCTTGCGGAATAATACTCTCAGATTGCTCGGATAAAAGATTCTTTTCAACATTACTATTTGGAGTCTCTGTACTCAAATTGTTTTCAGAAAGTTGAAAATGATTTTCAGTATCTAAATTGTTTTCAGAAGAAGCATTACCAGAGTACATGATTTCCAGTAGAAGAGATTCTTGATTGAGACTTTTATCAATTTCTGAAACAGCAGTAGGATTAATACCAGTAATATTATTTGAGAACTCTTTTTCTTTCCAAACAGTTTTCCACGAGCAAGAATCTGAGAGATGTCCAAAGCAAGCACATTTTTGACATCTAGGAGGAATGAATTCGTATTCGATTTTTTGTTGTATGGTTTCACCATCATGCATGGATATAAGTGCAAGATCAGGTAACTCATCAGAGGCCTTTATCTCGACAAGAATTGTGGCATAGCTAAGGCGAGTCTCTTTAGCTGTTGGCTCGTCTAATGTAAGTGGTTTGCCCACTACACTTGCTATGGCCGCAAAAGCCTCTTTATCCCATAATCTGAGGTTCAATTCCTGCAGCCTTATCCAGATTGGATAGGTTGAGAGGAGGTCTCGGTCAAGAATCATGTTCTTGTCCCACCTTTTTAAGATAATTAATCTGCCGTTGATAAAGAAAGGGCCGCTCTGTGTAATTTTAACGCAATCTTGCTCCAAAGAAAACCTGATAACAAAGAAACCATTATTTCTTGTAAAAATTTCGAAATTGCCTACCGGATTCCACATTTTAGAAACAAAGTTCCTGAAGTGATGATAGTATGGACGTGCTCCATAAACATAGGCAATAATAGAGTTGCTCCATTTGTCCTCAGTCCTTTTACTTATATCCTCCTTAACAACCACTATTTTCTTATCTTTCAGTCTAATGGGGGCAGAGTAGCAAAGATCAGTGTTGTTGGAGAAGCCACCGTTCTTTACCAGATCTGCCCAAGAAGAGGCAGCCTTTGAAACGTTGGAAATAGCTGGTGGTTGAGATCTTGGTGGCTTCTGCACTTGACTGAATCTTGATTGTCTATTGAGAGGATTCGGGTATGATCTCTGTCCTAAGGATATGGATCTATCGGAAGGCCTATCCGAAGAAACAACAGTTGATCTATACGATGGATTTTGGAAAACAGCAGATCTATTTCTGCGCCTGTTCTTCACTATTTGGAAGCCTTCCTCATCTTGATCGGGAGGTTTATCTTTAGGATTAGAAGAATAAATGGGAATAGGAGAAGGATTGAGAGGATGAGGAGGAGCTCTCGATATCTGATCAGGACTTGTTTCAAAGATTGGGTTATCTTTGATAACCATGGAAGCCATTATTCGTTTTTTATATTATTATGTTTAAAGATACGTACCGATCAAGAATATGTGTCTCCTGTTTGATATGTTGATTTTACTTTGGTGTGTGTATATGTGTTTGTGTTCTCATATCAACCTAAATCTATGGATAAAACTTTTATTTAGATCAATTTTGGAATCTAATTTCAAATTTAAACCAGTTTATAAACTAATTACAAAAATAAATCGGTTTTGACCACATCAACCACCGTGTGTGTGTGTGTATACACACACATACAATATACATATGTGTGTGTGTATATATGTGTGTATGTATGTATGTGTGTGTATATGTGTGTGTGTGTATATGTATGTGTGTGTATATGTATGTATGTATATGTTTGTGTTCTCATATCAACCTGAATCCATGGATAAAATTTTATTCAGACCAATTTTGAGAACTAATTGCAAATTTAAACAAGTTTATAAACTACTTAAAAAAATAGTCTAGTTTTGGCCACATCAGCCGTCACGTGTACTGCGGCATTTGAGATGCCGACAGTAAACTTTTCTTTTAAAACTTAGATAGTACTTGCTGTCTTAGCCAGCCCTCCTCTTTCATTTCTCAATTTATTTTCTTCTTACTTAAATCTTAAAAAAACCCAAATATCCAAACCTTAAATTTATTCCAAACTAAGGACTTTAGACTATAAATTCTAGGTAAATCTTGTTCGAAAGTAGAAATAGTTGAGAAACAACACCTATTTCTTTATCTTGAACAATTTTGGTATGTTATTTTGTAAACCTTAATTTTTTTGTGTGTTTCTATTTGCGTATGTTGTTTGGTAATTTTTGGAAGTAGTAAAGTAGTTGATTAATTGAAATGTGAAATGGCTTCCAAGTGTATACCAACGATTTGTTATTTTGATGGTGAATTAGTCATTGACGAATTTAATCGTGGCAAATATGTTGGAGGGTCGTGTAAACCGGCGAAAGTTTTAAAAGGTTGTAATTTGACGCAGTTAAAAGAATCAATTTATAAAGCGACAGAGATAAAATTCAATGAATTTGACATAGAGTCAGTGTGTAATTGGTCTACGAATTCAAGATTGAAAACCATTGAAATAGTTGATGATGACGATGTGGAGCTAATGTTTTTAGCAGCATCCAAATCAATAGAGACGTTTGTTGGAAAAAGTAAGCGGTTGCAAGCAGAAGAACCTGTACAACCATAAGTAGTTAATAGTGTAACTGAAGACTGCTGTAGAATGTCGAGACAGTAAGTATTAGTCATGGAACTGCATCTTCGATTTTTAGTAATCTAGCTATGATAGTGATTTACGGTCAACAACAATTCCTTTTTCGATATACGCAGTGTATGAGTTATCAACAAGGTGTTTATTATAACTTTCAATATCCAAGTCAAGGCAGCTTTACACATTTGCTTGGAATGTGAAATTTTTATTTATAATTTTTATGTCGTATTATAATGCACGTTAGGCAATGGTTGAAAGTTTTGTCATTCTATATGCAGTTATCTTCCTTATCGACCAACACTGCCAAGTAATGTCGGACCATCAAATTGTTATACGTCTCCTTCTATGTATCCAACTCCATATGAGTTATATCATATAAGGCAAAGGTATTTGTTTAGAATATCTTACCTTTGTTAGCTATTATTTTTGTTACGGTGTTTAAATTAAAACTTATTTGTGAATTACAGTTTTTCCACGTATGCGACACAATCTAATGTCGAAGTGGAGAATGTGAATGTAACCACAAATGAAGCAGACGTTGATATTGAAATGGACATGGTTGTAGGTGAAGATGTACATAACGATCTTCCTATAAATAGTATGGTGGAGAATGACGTGTTGTGGATCGTTAGTATGCAAGTGAACAATGATGCTTTAAACTATGATTTTGCGGTTGAAGGCAATATTTCTGAAGACAGTGATAAGGTGGAAATGGAGGTACAATTGGATGATGATCTATGCAATGCACAAATAATGACTAAGTCAATTGTTGCAAATTTTCAGTTCAATAATGAGTTATTTTCCACCGTTAATGTTTAAAATGGATTTAAAGTTGGTATGATTTTCGAAACGAAAGCTAAATTATTACAACAGCTGAGCGAATGGTCAATTCTACACATCGTGTCTTTTAACCTATAAAATCAAATAAAACCAGATACACTACCATTTGTAATATAGATGCCAACTGTCCATTGAGAATTCATGCTATTATTTTAAAAAAATCCGAGCAGAATTGGTGGATTATAAGGAAATATCTGAGCGATCATAAATGTGTTAACCCAACAGTGAACTCCACTCATAAGCAAGCGACTTCTAATTTTCTAGTATCAAACATCTTACCTTTCGTGAAAGCTGATCTGAAAATAACAGCCGGTACGGTGCAAATATTGATGGAAGAACAATTGTTCATGAAAATTAGTTATATGAAGGTTTGAAGAGCTTTGAATAAGACGGTGGAAAGGATTTACTATGATTGGGCAGAATCATATGCAACTCTACGACAACATTTTCTTGAAATTGCTAGAACGAACTCGGAAAGCGTAAGACATTTTACTACGGATGCATATGAAGTGTTTGATCGAGCTTTTTGGGTCTTTATCCCTTGTATTGAAGGTGTTGTTCATTATTGTCCGTTGTTAGGTATGGACGACACACATTTGTGCGGAAAATACAAATGGACATTACTTGTAGTCATTGCTATTGATGCGGATGACCAACTATACCTTTTAGTCTATGTAATTGTAGAGCTGGAATTTGGTGATAGTTGGGGGTGGTTTTTGGCTTGCATGCGATGGTTCATTCATAGTGTAAACAATCGACGAATTACCTTCTTTCTAATCGAATGAAAGGAATACCGACAGCATTGCAAACGTAGTGGGGTTTGCCTCATAAACACCACTTCTGTGCTAGACATTTGAAAACCAATTTTTAAGCTGCAGGTTTTAGAGATAAACGACTGATAGGCCTTTTTTATGCTGCAGCATGTGTTGCAGAGGAAGCCGAGTACAACAAGATCCAAGAAGAAACCAAAACTACAAGTAGTAGGGCACACGACTGGATAAAAGGGAGTTTGGGAGGAAAAGAGGAAAATTGAGAATTGTGTAAAGATGATGGTGGTCGATTTCATGTCATGACCACTAACGTCTCAGAAAGTTTCAACGGTGTACTTAAAGGAGCTCGGTCATTACCTGTTAAAGCTTTGGTTACACGCACCTTTTTCAGGTCGGTTGATTATTTCTGTCAAAGAAGAGAAGCAGCAGAAAAAATTATAACCCGTTTTACTCCGAAGTGGGAAGAAAAGATTGCCGATAGAGCTAACGAAGCAAGGAGTACAAGAATAATCCTCTTTAGTCAAGTTGAATGACAAGTTATGCTCTATTTCGGTGATGAATTCAAAGAAATGATCAACAGTAACGCTTTCTCATGTACGTGTAACATACCACTACTAGAGTACTTACCTCGTACGCATATTATGACCTCTTGCTCAACAGTTTCAAATGGAGCTAATAGATCCCATCATGACTTTGCTTCAACATGGTATTTAGTTGAGAAATATATGGCCGCTTACGCCTTCAAGTTTCATCCTATCCGCGATAAATGCTATTGGAGTTTAAGCGATAATCAGTTGGTCCTACCTCTTGTAGCTAAAAGACAATCAAGTTGTCCACGTTTTACTAGAATTAAAGATACAATGGACGAGATGTAGACTCCCAAAGGAAACAGGTGCAGCAAATGTGGTGTTGTGGATCATAAGAAAAATCGTTGCACTTTAGCAACATAATGTTTATATTCGAGTTTGGTTGTATTTTTAGATCGACTATAATCGAATATATTTGATGACAATTATTTATGTTATCAAATTTCGACATTTGAGTTTTGTTGTATTTGGAAAGTTTTATTGTATGAAATAAATCTACTGTATATGAAGCAATGTAAAAGTAGAGGGCATTTGAAATGCCGCCACATGTGCGACATTTTAAATGCCGCTAAATGTTTATTAATTTTGCGGCATGTGAAATGCCGCTAAGGGCTGCATTTCAAATTTCGCTATGGTAATTATACACTTGACGACATGCGGCATTTCAAATGTCGTTTCGCTAGTTACACATTTTATAGCACTAGTAACCCCATTATACATACCATATAATTGCACGGTGCACAATGACATAAGAATCACAACTATATTCACTCTGAACTACATTACAACCAAAAATAATACTACAATCGAAAGTAATGTTCATCCCAATCTCCATTACAAGCATAAAAAGCTACAATCAAAACTAAATACATTCCAAACTACACTACCGCCTCAAATTTTTAAGTTCGCGAGGAGTTTTCCTTTTCAATTCTCTTAACTTCAGCATGAATTCCTCCTCTACCGGCGAAACTTCTTCACTGGCCTCATCTTGCATTCCTTCCATAGGGGTTTGAGATGGCCCAACAGGATGCGTATCTTGAGAAGTTATTGCCCCGGAGCTTTTACCCATACCTTTCCTTTATCTTTGGTACTTTCTCTTAGGTTTAGGGGCCGGTAGGGCGGATGTAATGTTCTCAACCGGTACGGTAGATGCAATGTCCTCAAGAAGGGGTAGCATTGCAGGTGGAGGCGGAGGTGGGATTCGTCTTGACATCTTGTTCTTTAACAAACATGATCGCAGAATTTGTTTAAGCGAGAAGCATTCCGCCTTACTTTTTTTAGGAACCTCCTCTACAAGCTTATCAACAACGTCCAACATACGATACATACCATCCACCTTCATATAACATATACCATTCTATTCAAGCGGAGCTCTTGAAGTGTAAGGAGCAACATCTTGTTCAAGCAATTTCTCTCATGTTCTTAACACATAACAACGAGTGATATTCCAATACCAACTATTGTACTCCTTATCGGTCAGCGTGATCTCGTGTTCGTCTTCCGCAGCTAAGAAGCGATTATTCCATAACTTTATCATTGTTTCAAACTCATCTTCACCATATGGAAAGTATAATATGGAGCAGGATACGGTAAGTGTTGGCGTAAATCAAACTGCCTCATCACTCTATCTGGAAGATGGTATGCAAGATCGCCAAAGCAAAATATCATCAGTCTAGCCTGCTATAACTACCTCATCTCAGTGCACAAATTCGAAAACGCATCAAGCTCTACCTCGATGTATGGACTCCACATAACCGCGTTATAGTCCAGGACATCAAACTCTTTCCGGTAGAACACCAAATTCCGTCTGGGAGCCAATTTGGTATTCTTTGGTCCAATCCACCTGAAATAGCAAAAATTTATATAAAGTGTTCAAAGTGTATAAGTTGATAAAACCATACAACCAACACTAATTTATCTCTATCCATATGGTTTTGAATTGCCGATTATAGGTCTCTTCATAGTTATACGGCCGACTGAAAGATACGTCCAAGACCATAGCTGCAAGAGTATAAGTCATATTTCATTAATTTTTACGACACGTACAAATATGAATTAATAAATAACTATGACTTTACCTGAACCGGAATCATACAACCACCGACAAACCGTTGTTGTACCAATGCCACTCTAGCAAGCTCTACATAAGTGAAAGCTAACATCGCACTACCTCATGAATACTGTTGATATGAATCGAAGTATTCTAACAATGAAAGCCATTGAAGGGCCACTTGAGTCTTCAATCGATCGCAAAAAAGATGTTGAGTGATGATGTGCAAAATAATAGCGCGGCTGCGCCGCGCGATCTGCACTGGAGAGGCACGACGAGAAATATCATCGACCAACTGTTCCCTAGAACCAATTGTGTAACATCTCGGTAATTCATGCCATTCACATTCGCACATGTCGAACTTGAATTGCTCAAAATATCAGATTGTTAATTTATATTTGACAAAACTCATCATATACAGCAAAATAAAATAATCACAGAATCGCAGACACAGAGTAATATAATAATAAGCAGTGGGAACAAATGAATAGTAGTTCATGAAGCTACTATATATATTACAGAGTTAAATAAGATACAACAGAAGTCTCGAATACATAGAAGTATCAATACAATAGTCAAATAACAAAATCTGAATATATCACCGGAGTCAACTGAATAACTGAAAGCTGAATAGATGTAGATGGATCTCCAAACGAAGCTCCAACTCTAAAGGTGAGTCTCAAATGCTGTGACACTCAGTCTGACTCAAGCATAAAGCAAAATACAAAACACTCGAGTCAAGATTAACATTCTTATATCAATAAATCCAACTCAAGTGAAATATCAACTGAAATACAAGTAACTCAAAGGATGTTTGAGATACCCATCCTCTGAGGATCCGTGAAACTATCTACTATGTAGTACAGTGCGCTACTATAATATGTCTATAGTAAAGTAAAAGTATTAAAATAGCGTTAAGGCGTTACTCATATCCTCCTTAACACATTTTTATATATTCTCACAGTCTATAAAGTACCGTAATCTCCCCCGTATTGGAGGTTGTCAGAGGGAACTCCATAGGTATGGTACATAACAAACTCGTAGTGGGCTCGATATGGCAGGCGACATAGCACAACTAGGCAATGCTAGGGTAGATATACCAATTACACTTCCGGGCGGTTGGTAACGCATAGCCGCAGCTACATCCCAACTCGATCCACACTCCTAAAAATCTGAGGGTGCACCCAATCAATCATAAAGTAATAGAATGGTATCAACGAAGTGTGTCAGATCGGAGGATCTACCTCACTTGGCCCGTAAATTGCTCCTGTTTTAGCCACCTTAAGCTAACTTACAAGAGTCAGGTCCATGTATATACCTCAAATAGAATCATCCCCAACCATTCTACTTCATTCTGGAATCTCCACCGTGTACATAGTTGTTAAAGTGATTTTCAGTATTGGCAGAGAGTATGACAACAACCGATCCCGGTCTCTTTAACAACCAAACGTTATTATAACACCGTGGTCTTTCATTTCAAATAGTTCATACTTCAAAACCAAAATATCATATCATTTCAAAACCATATCAATTCGATATCATTACTCACTTAAAATATATCCATTTCCCACAATCATAGTACTTTCAAAGTTATAACACTTTCGAAATTATAAAACTTAGAAATTATAACACTTTGGAAATCATAACACTTTGAAATCATAAATTTGAAATTCATAACACTTTGAAATCATATTACTCCCACTTAAACAGTTTAGATATTTAAATAGTATATATAATAAAATAGTTTATATAATAAAATAATTAGTATATTAAAATAGCTAAAAATTAAAAATAGTTTATATTAAAATAACTTATGAAGTAACATATTAAAATAGTTAAAAATATATTTTAAAAATACTTCATATAATAAAATAGTTTCCTCAAATTTCACAAATCGATACAAATCAACTCAAATTCCAAAAATTCCATTTAAAACAAATCTCAGTTCATCCATTTCAATTCAATTCAAATTAAATAAATTAGTTTTAATTTATATCGATTTCAAATACAAATTTGAACTACAAATTAAACCATTTCAACTTCAATAGATTTCAAAGCTTTAGATATTCAACATTAACAAAACAAAATTTGATAATTTCATATTTCAAATTCACTTTATTATTATTTAGTTTTGAAATATTCACCTAAATTAATCCAATAACATTTAAACAAAATCTAAATTTCAGTTTAAATAAAACTAAGTATCAATTTCGATTTATTTAAACTGGAAATATTCATTTAATCAATTTAAATCAAATCATATCTTTAAAATCTTAGATTTAATAAGTTTCAAATTGGTTTAATTAAATATAATATATACTAATTAAATTAAATTTTATTAAGTTAAATCCTATTATTAAATTTATTTTATATATTTTAAAAAATAGCAAAATTATAAGTAAAATCATAGAATTTATAATTTCGAAACTAACTTATAAATTTAAATTTCGCAAACATATAATTTTAAAAATCAAGAATTTTAAACATATAAAAAATAACATTTATACGTATAATATTTTAAAATCAGTATTTATATAAAGCCATATATATTTCCTTTTTAAAACTATGGAAATCATTTCAAAACATATATATAGACCAACGGTGTGTTTATATAGTTTTCTATCCTATGGTCCAGTGATATAGATATTTATCATTTCAATCCGCAATTTAAATATCTACGGGTATATATCCTTTCAATCCGCAATCCTAAATTCAATTTCAATGAAAATCGCTTGGGTTTATCATTTCAACCCATAACGATTTTCTCCTATTCTACAAGATCATTCAGGTATGTATCATTCAACCTATGGGGAATTCTATACTAATAGGAAACTTGCAGAGTGATAACATATATGATAATAATATAACATATCAAAACAGGCATATATCATCAATAACAGATAAAATATAAATAACAGATCATGATGTCAGATGTCATAAGTGAATAGTTACAGATAATGACATATCATTTATGGCAATTATATAAATAACAGTTAAATCTAGCAGCATATTTCAATCGTCGTTTCAAATGAAATCAAATCTAATAAATATAAAAACATTAATCGTGAATGATTGCTCACTTTTTGAGGCTAAAGATGAACGAGGATGAGATGAGTTACAAATCCAAACACGAATTCCAAAGCAAAGAAAGATTTGCATGAATTCGACGACAAAGCTGATAAATTGGAATTGATGAAAATGAATCAGAACCATCTTGATGTAACTGAAACAAAATATACGTTATAATTTTATCTAAAACCAATCTTTAAAACATACTTTTAATATATATATATATATATATATATATATATATATTCCCAAACAGATCATAGATACACTTATATAAATTCATATGTATAAAACAAACAGATCTATGGTTTATATTTATATATACAACAACAACTTACTTTATTATAACTTATATACGATACCATAGATCAAATGTAAATTTATATAAACATATATATATACTTACACATACATATCATTAAAACAATACTTATATATATACTTATTAAAATCAACATACTTAAAACATATATACATATAGACCACATGCTATGTAATACTTATATAACTTATATACTTATCATATTTAAAACAACATACATACACACACACACACATATGTGTGTGTGTGTGTATATATATTGAAACATGCACTGTAAAAAATCAAGTATACAATAAAAATATTATATGTAACTTTCCAACTTGAAAACAAGATAACTTACAATAGAAGATCTTTACTTTATATATATATATATATATGCTACTATGCTAATTCATTTATATATATAAACTTATTATAAAACTGCCAAAACTATGTATACTTATATGAACCCGAACTAGATCATGCATATATATATTTCGGCTACAACAACATCAATGCAAACTCTCTCTTTGTGTGTGTGTATGCCACAATATATGCGGCTAACCAAGCCATATGCAGACTTTAATGTATATATATAGATTAAAATAAAATATACATAATTTCTTCTTTAGCATAATATATATAAAACCAAACTCATTTATACTTATATGCTTTAAAACAAAATTTTATCTGTAAACAATAATTGCAACATAAACTATAAACAAACTAAACTTTGAAATATTAAAAACTGTAAACAACAAACTGTGAATAAACAAAACTTGTTATATCTATATACTTAAAATATAAACTAAACTGTTATATAACACACAAATTTGTATGACTTATACATCAAACCCCAACAAATCATATACATATATGTATTTATTTATATCAATACTTTGTAAACGTACTGCTGTAATAGATATACATATAAACTTACAAATTATATATAACTGACATTTATCCAAACCCAAAACATATTACTCATATATATACTTATACCATAAAACCAGCAAATTAAAGGTTTATAACACACACACACACACACATATATATAACAATCTTATATACAATAATATAGCATACACAGTAGAGCAATATTAAGTAAACAAACAAATTCACCTTTTAAAAAAAAATCTCATATATATACGTGCGAAGAGGCTGGAGCTCGGCAAGGTCATGAGGTGAGGCCGAAGTTGACAAGTTGCAGGAGGAGGAAGCTGGAATGGGATGTGCTTGGGTTGATGGGAAGAGAGAGTGTGCGGTTGCTATGGCTTGAGTTGACATGGCCAGCGGAGAGAAGCTGCTCGCGGTCTGGGTTGCTGGGTGGAAAGCGACACGTGGTGGCCAAGGTGAGGGGGATGGCCGAAGTGGAAGCTTGGGTTTGGATTGCACGGTGAGAAAAGGACTTGGCCGAGTTAGGGAGGGTGGTAGGCGAAGGAGTTTGAGGCCGCAAGCGACCATCTGAAGGAAGAATGACAAGAAGGTGAGAGATGATGGTGGAGTGAGTGCAACTCATTTTATATTTTCTTTTTGAGTGAATAATACCAAAAGAAGCAAAAGGTCAGAAAAATCTAAACGAACTAGATTATATAAATCAATAGCAGAGAATAGGAATGGCCAAGCATGGATTTCTGGTATAATAAAAGCAAGTGGCTGATTGAATTATGCGGTGGGTAATTGAAAAGATAAAGGACACAAAAGTTCGAATACGGAACCGATACGGAATCGTTTCGCAGATTGCACCACACATCGGACTTCAAAACACACAAACGAATATACTGCAAAGATCAGAACGACGAGACAATCAAAACGGTATTCAGATATCAGTGGTACGATCATCCTATCAAAAGTGGATATCGGTACCGATAATGCTGCTAATTTACCGAAAATAAGATAAACGGAGCAATAACAGTCCAAATTTGATGAAACGAAATGTGTCATCTCACTCAGAAGATGATTTACAAATTTATTGTATAAAATATTCAAGTTTGAAAAATATTTTATTATTATCAAATATTAACTGATTTAAATTTAGATAAAATTACAGAATAAAATAAACTCCCATATTATCAGATGAAAATTTACCATTAACCATATTTAAATAGACGTATTCCAAATATCAAATTTTTATTTCCAAATTAAATTATTTAATATTTCACAAAAATTCTAGTTAATTACATTAAATAAAACCTTTAAAATTTATGGGTCGTTACAAAGTGGCCACTATCAACTCATTCTCCCATCTTACATCTTCTAGAGGAGACAGGCTAAGCAAGGACTCACACAAATCCATATAATTAGATGGGAAATTCGGTTTTAGAATGAGAACCCTGTTAATCGGCAATCCAAGCAACATAGCTACATCTTTTAATGTGATGGTCATCTCACCAACTCTGAGATGAAATGTAGACGTCTTCGGTCTCCATCTATCGATCAAAGCCGTCAGAAGATTACGATAAAGCCTTGTGTATCCCAACTTATGAATAACACCAAATCCGACCCTATCTAAAAATTTCTACACACTGGGATGGATAACGTGACAAGCTTTAGGGTCGAAGAATGGTTAATGAATCCGTCCGGTTCAACCGCTTGTCGAAACTTAGAAACAAAATGCAAGTATTATTGCATTTACTAATATATTGTCAAAATGCAAGAAAAATTATATCAAAATATACCTCCATCAAATCGTTATTGCTTATGTGGTGTTGAGCTTATAAGTAAAGAACATTATCATCAATTGGTCCGGGTTTCATTTTTACGTATTCTACCACAATAATAAAACCGAATCAAATTTATAAACTTAATTATCCTTATTTACAATCAAAACCAATCGAACAAATGTTCTACGCACACAAACTACTTCATTGTAGTCTAGAAACAAAGATTTACACTTAAAAAACTAATTTTTGTCCAAATACTAATCAAATTTTTTAAATTTGAGATAAAAAAGGAAGAATACAAACCTATAGGAGGTGATTGAGAGGATGAGGAAGCCATTCTTCAATTTCTAGCCGACTTTAATGAGTTTTTGAGTGAAAGTATTGATTTTGGGGAATTTGGGGTTTTGGGTTCGGTTTTGGGAAGAAGATAAATTGAGAAATGAAAGAGGAAGGCTGGCCAAAACAACAAGTACATAACTGGGCGGTATTTGAAATTCTGCACATAAGCGGCATCTCAAATGCCGCTATCTAAGTTCGAAAAAAACGTGTACTGGCGGCATTCGAAATGCCACCAGTACACGTTGCGGCTGATGTGGCTAAAACTGGCCTATTTTTGTAGCTTGTTTGTAACGGCTTCAGAGATGTTTACATGATTTACATTTCTTATCCAGTGTCTAACGTGCATGCAATAACTTAAGAGATGTTTGGGATTACCATCTCCTAAGGATCCTTAAACTATCTACTATGTGGTACAATACGCTATTATAATATGTCTATAGCAAAGTAAAGTATTAAAATAGCGTTAAAGCATTACCTATACCCCCCTTAATAGATTTTATATATTCACGTAGTCTATACAGATACTGCAAGCTCCACCAAACTGGTGGTTTACTCAGTGAGCACTCCATATGTACGGTACAAACCAAACTCGTAGTGGGCACGATAAGGCATGTGACAAGGCATGCGAGGCAATGCCTAGGGTAGAATTCTATCATTTTGCGGATTCGGACTAGTGGTAACGCATAGCAGCTACTACCGCCCATCTCGGAACACACTACCAAAATCAAATCGATGGGTGGCCACCAAATCAATCACAAAGCAATAAATATGGTATCGAAGAAATGTGTCCGATCGGAAGTGCGACCTCACTTGGCCCGATATGGCTTCTGTTTTAGCCACATCAAGCTGACTCGTGGGAGTCAGGGCTACATTAATACCTCATACAGAATCGTTCGCCAAACCATCATACTTCATTCTGGAATCTCTACCAAGTGCACAGTTGTTAAAGTGGTTTTCGTTATTGGCAAAGAGCATGAAAACATCCGATCCCGGTCTCTTTAACGACCAAATTCTTATTACACACAGGATGGTTCTTTTATATTTCTAAAAACATTTCATATTGATATCAAAATATCATATTCTCAAAATCATACCTATTGGGAGCATTTCCACCACCACCGGTCCAAAAGAAAAGGAGCCAAGCCTCTCCACCTCGAAGCCGACCCAAGGTCCACACCGGATCGGCCCATGCCGAACCAACCTACCCCATGTGCCTGCCGAACCAAACATGCTCCTACTGCCGAACCAGGCTACCACCGGACCATACCATTACCGAACCATGTCCTACCGGACCAAACCCACCACCGAATCAACCCAATACCGAACCGACCCTTCTATCAATCAACACCGATCCAAGCCTCCATCTCCACGCAACACCGAATCACCTTCCACCGAACCAAAGCCCCACCGATCCATTCATCCCCTGCCACCGAACCAGATGTGCCAGTCCAGATTGCTTCAGCCCAGGCCCACCAGCAGCTATATACATCCAAGACCCCTGCCCCCAGCCTCACTCTATAAATAGAGGGGCAGGGGTACAACAATGGCAGACAAGTTTGAGAGCTCAATCAAGGAAGGAACTTTCAAACAACTTTCTTATACTTGTACTTGAAGCTTTGTACTTGTAATCTGAAAAAGAAAGGAGAATAACATATAAAGTGGACGTAGGCACATTCTGGCCGAACCACTATAAATCTGTGTGTCTTTTACGGTTTAGCCCCTGCTATTTTCATATTTGCATAAGTAACCTAAAACCTTGAAAATAACATATAATCAACTAAATTATACGGATTGGAGGTGTTTGCCCATTTTTTGCGCAAACATTTTTGGTGCTTTCACTGAGAGCTTGGAACTCGAAGCTTCAGCTTCCCTCATTCAACCTTCTTTCCTAATAGCACCCTTCATTGCCTAGGAAACATGACTTTCAGGCCGAGAAAAGACGCCAACAAGGGAAAGAACGTTGCAACCAGCAGCGCCCCAGATCCAGTGGATCCAGATCTAGAGAACCGTCCCATTACGACAGCAGTGCCAAATGTAGATCAGGCAATTCCGACAGCCCCTGTCGCGGAACAACCGGCAACAATCACTAGGGCAGACCTAGACAGAGTTGTGGCTGAAGTGACTAACCGCTTCGCATCCCAACAAGAAACTTTGGTGAACCAACTCATGTCACGCTTAAGGGATGCCGAAGAATCCAACCGCAATACTGAATCATGGGGTGAGTCTCAATCTGGGGGATCTCAGATACAATAAAGGTCTTCCCTCTTCGAAGAAGCTATCAACAGGAACAACAATGATAGGAGCCGCGCCCGGACTCAGTCCGAACTCCGACTCGAGGAAGCGCTTGGAACCGAACCCAATGGGGGAGGCACCAGGCGAGGGTCGGATGTAGCTGAGCCGGTCATGCCGCCTAATCATAGAAACTCCGCTGAACGGAGCTGAGCTAGAACCCAGCCCGAAGTTGACCCCATGGAAATGCTCGAAACAGAACCCCACAGGGGAAGATCTAGGCAGGGGGCAACTGCAGCTGGTCCTAGCATGTATCCGAGCAGCCAAAGACAGCCACTGGATAACGTCAGAAGTGATAGGCTATACCATCCCTACAGGTCATCTGGACGAGATCGATCCCGCAGGGAAGAACCAAGCTCATTTTTGTCCGCTCCAAATTCTGATGAAAGAATGGCACGATTATTCTGGGAATGCGTCCGACGGGAGCAAAGAGATCGAGGGATAGGCACTAGGGTAACCAGCCCTTTTTCCCGCAACATCGAAACCGCCATCACACCTCGAGAATGGAAAATGCCGACGATGGAACCATACAAGGGAACTTCCGACCCCGTTGTACACCTGCAAAGATACACACAACATATGCTCATGAGCGGGGCAACGAAAGGAGTATTATGCAAATGCTTTCCACTATTTTTAGCAGATCTAGCTACCTCCTGGTTCTGCCATCTACCCCAAGGATCCACCAGTTCATGGGAAATGTTGAAAGAAAAGTTCATTAGCCAGTTCCGCATTCATGTGGAACAACCCAAGGATGCTTATTCTCTATCCAATGTCAAACAGAAATCCGGAGAGACACTGCAACAATATCTAACCCGGTTCAACGCCGCAGCGGCCGCGGTCCAAGATGCCGATGAGAAACTCACCCTAATGGCCCTCTGTAGTGGTGTGCACCCAGATACCAAGTTTGCTAGAAGACTAACTAAAGAAAAACCAGCTACCTTGCCCGATTTCTTCCACGAAGCTGGGAAGTACATGAGACTCGAAGAGGCTGCCACTGAAAGGCAGATAGGACCACAGGCTAAGACGGCCAATGGAAACGCCCCCGCCGCAGCGAAGGACATTCGGAGAAACGACTCCAGAGACAATGCAGGGGACAAGAAGGGAGAAAAGCGCTTGTACCGACCAGGACCGAGATTCGACGCTTACACTCCCCTGAATGAAACAGTCGAGAACATCTTCCTGGCCACCCAGGACGAACTTACATACAAGCGCCCCCCGTACAAGAAAGAGTCGGATCGCGCAATCCAGTCCGGAAAATTCTGCCGTTTCCACGAGTCTCATGGGCACGATACCAATGAGTGCCGCCATCTCCGAGACCTAATTGAAGAACACATCAGGAGAAAGAGATTAGAACGCTATGTGAAGGGACAGGACAGGACCCCAGCTCCTGCCAAGGAAAACCCAGGGCAGCTCCACCTAGAGACAGGCGGAGGAAATCGCAACACCAGCGGCTCCAGCCAAGAGAAGATAGTGGTCCATACAATATCAGGGGGGCCACATATCGCCGACAAGAGCTGGGCAGAAATGGAAAGATATGGAAACTCACTCAGAAGCGAGGGTGACTGCATCAATTCTGTTATGGAAGAACGTCACCCTAAGCGGAAGGAAAATAATGACATCACATTCAGTGGGCGCGACCTAGAAGGAAGGCAGTACCCACACATGGACCCTATGGTCATCTCTGCCTGATTCGGTCCAGCCAAAGTTTTCCGAATTTTAATAGACACTGGAAGTTCAGTAAACATCTTATTCAAGCATGCTTTCGACAAAATGAAGCTGTCAATGAAGGATGTATCCCCCTGCAACAAACCACTACACGGTTTCACTGGAGAGGCAAAAATGCCCCTCGGACAATTGGATCTCTTTGTTGAATTGGGAAGGCATCCCCGCTCCGCCGTTCGGAAACAAACATTCGTGCTAATAGACAACCACTCGGCCTACAATGCCTTTTTAGGAAGACCAGCCCTGTCCGACTTCCAAATTGTCCTTGCCCCATGGTGCCTGAAGATGAAGTTCCCAACGGATAATGGAGTGGGAGAAGTAGAAGGGGATCAAGACGCCGCTCGGGACTGCTATGTAACCGAACTTCGCAATAATCGCAGGAGAGATAAAGGGAAAAATGCAGAGACTATTCTCTGCATGAAAAGCTTGGAAGCATAGCAACTAAAGAAAGCCCCTCCTCTTCGGTATACCAGTGATCCTTTCAATGAATTAGACCCCAGGGACAAAGAGGAGGAGACCACCGCCGAGCCTGCAGAGGCTATGGAATTCGTATCTGTAGACAAACGCGACCCAAGTAAACTGTTGAGAGTCGGATCTCAGTTAAAAAGAGAATTAAAGAATCAACTCATTGATTTTCTTCGCCACAACATGGATGTATTTGCATGGACGCACGCTGATATGACTGGAATCTCCCCAGACATAGCATGCCATGCGCTAAACATCGATCCTACCAAGGTACCGGTAAAGCAAAAGAAGAGAAGCATGGGGGCAGAATGATCAGCAGCCCTCGAGGAAGAAGTAAAGAACTTACTTGCCAATGACTTCATACGTGAAGCCATCTACCCGGAATGGATCGCCAACCCGGTACTGGTAAAGAAAGCTAATGGAAAGTGGCGCATGTGCATCGATTTCTCCAACCTAAATGATGCTTGCCCAAAAGACTGCTTCCCACTCCCTCGAATCGACCTACTCGTGGACAGCACTGCCGGACACGAACTTTTATCCTTTATGGACGCATACTCAGGATTTAACCAGATCCCTATACACGCCCCCGATCAAGACCACACTAGCTTCATCACTAACCGAGGATTGTACTGCTACAAGGTAATGCCGTTTGGACTTAAAAACGCCGGAGCTACTTATTAGCGCCTCATCAACAAGATGTTTGCAGAACTGATAGGACAAACTATGGAAGTTTATGTGGATGACATGCTAGTGAAGTCAAGAAAAGCCAACAACCATATAAACCACCTGGACGAGATGTTTCAAGTACTTCACAAATACGGAATGAAGCTGAATCCTCTCAAGTGCTCCTTTGGAGTATCGTCTGGAAAATTCCTAGGATTCATCGTCCATGCCAGAGGAATTGAAGCAAACCCCGAACAGGTCCAAGCTTTGAAAAACATCAAGATACCTTCCACTCGAAGGGAAATGCAAAGCCTAAATGGGAAAGTAGCCGCCCTAAGCATATTCATCTCCAAGGCAACTGACAAATGCATTCCTTTCTTCGAAGCCTTGAAGAAAGACAAAGGAAAATTCGAATGGACCGATGAGTGTTCAACAGCTTTCCTTAACGTAATCGAACACCTCCAGCGGCCACCAGTACTGTCAACTCCGAATGAAGGCGAAGAACTATACCTATATCTTGTTGTGTCATCCCATGCTCTAAGCGCCGCTTTGGTAAGAGAAGAAAACCGCACACAACGGCCAGTGTACTTCATAAGCAAGAGGTTTACGGGAGCAGAAGCCAAATATCCTAAACTTGAGAAGCTAGCGTACTGCTTACTAATCACATCAAGGAAGCTACGACACTATTTCCAATCTCATCCCATCCGAGTTCTAACCGATCAACCACTAAGGCAAGTACTTCATCGTCCCGACACCTCTGGGCGACTGCTCAAGTGGTGCATCGAGTTAAGCCAATATGATATCACCTACCATCCTTGCACTGCCATCAAGGGACAAGCCATAGCCGATTTCATCGCCGAATTCACTATCAACGAAGGCGGGGAGCAGTTTGAAGTAACAGAGGACATCAAGTGGAGTCTCTTTGTGGATGGAGCATCGAACGAACAAGGCTCGGGGGCAGGCGTTGTGATCATCACCCCTAGGGGAAGAAAGCTGCGTTATGCACTAAGGCTGGAATTCGCTGCCACCAACAATGATGCCGAATATGAAGCAGTAATAGCCGGATTAGAACTCGCCCTGGAGATCGGAGTCAGTTCCTTATGTCTTCACAGTGATTCGCAACTCATCGTAAATCAAATACTAGGGGAGTTCCAGACTCGAGGAGGGCGGCTCAAAGCATATCTGAAAAAGACCAAGCAGCTGCTCAATCAATTGGATCACTACTCGATCAAACACATTCCTCGAGAAGAAAATCAAGAAGCCGACGAGATGGCAAAGCAAGCTAGCATGGGAGATGATACCACTTCTGGAACGATAACTGTCTCAAGGCTACTAACCCCGAGTTTCGAGCAAGTAAACCTGATAGCTGCAACCGAAGAAGAAACATGGATGACCCCTATCCGAGAATACTTACAAAACGGCACCCTACCCGACGGGCGAAGTGAAATTAAGAAAATTCTAAGGAAAGCTTCCCGCTACACAATGCAAGAAGGCATCCTCTATCGGCGAGGCTTCTCCAACCCCTTATTGAGGTGCGTTGCTGGAAGAGAAGCCAAGGAAATTCTATCCAATATCCACCAGGGAAGTTGTGGAGACCACACCGGAGGGCAGACCCTAGCAAAAAAGATACTCCGATATGGATATTACTGGCCCACCTTAAACAAAGACGCCTTAGACTTCGTCAAGAGATGTGACAGATGTCAGAAATTTGCCAAAATTCCTCGACTACCGACAAATGAGATCACTCAAATGACTAGCCCTTGGCCCTTTGCAGTATGGGGAATTGACTTGATTGGTGAACTGCCAATGGGCCGAGGCGGAGCCAAATATGCTATAGTGGCAGTTGACTATTTCACAAAATGGGTGGAGGCGGAACCTTTAAATAAAATATCCTCGGCAAAAGTTATCAACTTCTTGATCAAAAATATTCTGTGCAGGTACGAAGTCCCACTCAAGATCATATCAGATAACGGACTCCAATTTGACAGCGAAGAATTCGCCGATTGGTGCCAAGAGCACGTAATTCACAAAAGCTTCTCATCTGTAGCTTATCCTCAAGCAAACGGACAAGTCGAAGCTGTCAACAAGATCCTCAAAACCTTAATCAAGAAGAAACTTGAAAAGTCGAAAGGCGCTTGGGTGGACGAACTTCCTACGGCACTTTGGGCCTATCGCACATCTTACAGAACTTCAACAGGGCATACTCCTTTCTCTTTGGCATACGGATCGGAGGCCATGCTCCCAGTTGAAACTATAGTGCCCTCTCACCGTAGGATCCACTATAGCCCGGAAGAGAACGAAGAACTCCTCCTCATGTCTTTGGATCTGATTGAGGAGAGAAGAAATGATGCAGCACTCAAAGCAGCAGCTCACAGACAAAAGGTGGCAGCACTATACAACTCCAAAGTCAAACATCGCAGCTTACAAGAAGGAGATCTTGTCCTCAAGAGAATCTTTCCACGCCCCAGGGCATTGGACCCCATCTGGGACGGACCATATGTAATTCATAAAGATCTCCACAATGGAGCTTATATTTTGTCAACAGTGGACGGAGAGGTGTTCCAGAGGGAATGGAACATCCGACACCTCCGTCGATACTTTTCTTAACTTGTACTACCCATATGAAGTGAATTAACAAAGAGAATCAGTGGACGTAGGCATTTTCATGCCGAACCACTTTAAAAAACTTGGCTCTTGTTAACTTGTTCCTTTATATCTTGGCTACTTGTTAAGCTTTATCCTTTGCTGTTAAACAAAATCCTTTGCAGATGACATTTCAATCCAGAGCTTCACAACACAACTCCACCTGGACAAAATCTAACAGGTACGCTACGCTCCTATGCCCTCGCCAATGAGACACTTTGCTCCGGTATCCCTCTACCGCGAGTTAACTCATTGTTTGCCTCGGCCCTTAAAGCCGACTGTAATGAGCCGAGTATAAGTCATAAAAAAAAAGGCCGACTATAGCCGATGGCAGCTCATTACAGCGATTCGGCTCGCCGGCAACTGTGAACCGATCATAAGCCCCAACATAAGGTGTGGCCAGCCAGGGGCAGTTCACAGTTGACGATCGGCCCCCACGCTAGCCGGCCACAGTAAATCGAATAATACCCACGATTACGGGCCATAATGGCCCGAGTAGTTACTGTGCACGATCGGCTCCGATGTGTCTTAAGTGCGGCTGTGGTAAAAAAGAAAACTCCCCGCAGAGGCGTAAGATGGGTGACAAATGTCTCCAAGACCCACAGCTAGGGAAAGTGACTACAAAACCCGTTTGCCACGAACTTAAGCACATCGACGGCCTTCCGTGACTGGAAGTTTCACTTTTCCTATATTTCAATTTCATTTAAAACTTTTCTCCTATTCTCCGTAACGGTGCTTGAAAGTACATGACATGAAATAGGGAACGTTCGCTAATGGGAACAGAAACTTACAATCGGATAACCAGACACTCAATAGCATTCCGTGCTTAGTCTTACAAAGCGCACGAAGTTGCCGTCCACAGCCGAAACATGAAGGGCGGTACCTTCTACTTTTATACATTAATGCATAGCTGCAGTTCATATTCACACATCACATTTACGTTGCAAAATGAGAAAATTATACTTTAAGCAAAAAACTTGGCATCAGGCACAGTCAAGTCGCTAGTAACATGCATAGTTACATCACTCACATAGCACAACAAAATAGTGATAACATTCCAACATAAAGGAGTCAGCTTATGTTATGAAATTACATAAAGTCATTATTACAGTACATTAATGTTTTGAACTAGCATATACAGGAATGTCAAGCAGACCAAATAAAATAACCAGCTGCATTAGTGCTAACCACTACACTTCAGAACCAGCTCTCCGAATCTACTTGGTTGCTGGATCGAAACTCCCAGCGTGTTGACCAGAGGTCCCACCTGTCCAATTCAGAAGAAGAATCCATCAGATAAACAGCGAACGATCAAGTTATGAAAAGCTAAAAAGGGAAAACTCACCGACGCCCGCTTCTTGGTCCTCATCCCCCAACTGCACACCGGCTTCCTCCGCAGCAAGCAGCCGCATCCCCTCCTTCACCGCTACCTTCTCCTCCTTTGAGAACTGGGCGGTTACCACATCCATCCTGAATGCCGCTCCACCTTCCTTATCCGCATCGGCCTTGGCCTCTTCCAAAGCCCGGAGATATATCCTAGCCATGATCCGGGGATAGTCATCCATCCAGGATAGATTACCCTGCTTCCAGGTACGGAAGTACATATCCTGCAACATCTCATCCATTATCCCCTCATTCTCCTCAAATTCCCTCACCCGGGCCTCGGAGGACAACAACTTAGTGACGGCAACATCCCTCTCCGATCGATATCTCAAGCGGTCAGCCTGGAGAGACCTCCTCATTTCCTCTATCTCTTCCTTTAGCTTGGCCTGAGCAAGCTCTGCGGCTTCAAGCCTCCCAGACAACTCTTCAATCCGCTCGAGATCCGCATTCCGAACCTCATCCACCGTCGCAATGGCCATATCAATCCTCCCCTTGCAAGCATCCTCCATTTTTCATAATTCTGCCCTGCTGGCCTTTTCCAGATTCTCCTTCAACTGCCTGGAGGCTGCCTCGTGCTGAGAAATCTGGATAGCCTGATCGGCAAGCTGCTTGTCCTGATCAGAAACCTGTAGCCGCAGCCGGATGTTAGCACTCCCGATTTCCTCCCCAGCCCTAGCCAGTCGAGCATGATGCTCCATCAACTTCTTGACCTCCTCCGTGACCCGGTCAATGTTGGCCTTGGCTTCGTCCCCCATAGCAGCTATCCGAGTAGTGAGCAGATCCAAATCTAGGGACTTAGCCTCATCAAGAATCCGAACCATGGGATTGCGGGGGAGAAGATGCTCGCCCGTGGCCTTGTCAAATAATATATCCTGAGATCTTGGGTCCAAATCCGGGTGGTCGGCAAAGGGATTGCGAGGCACGTCAGGACGTTTTATGCGGATAAGGGTAGGATTCTCGGAAGGAGGCGGAGAGGGGGCAAACTCCGTGGTCTCCTCCGCGGTATCTCGGGAAGGCTGAGGACCAGGTGGTGAATCAAACAAGGAACGCATCCTCTTCCTCTGCTGGATATCTTCCTCGATGACTCCAAGAAGAGGGCGATATTTAACTACATCCCCGGAACGGCCAGTTGGCGGCTTAGTAGCAGCTCTCATCAACTTGAATTGTTCGAGGCGGTGTCGAACGTCTGAAGTTTTGGCCACCTCGCCTGCCCCTGTAATAAAGAACAAGTGTTACGAGCGTGCAATGGTCCATAATTCGAGAAATATGTTAAGTTAAAAAGGGTGAGAAGACACATCTATTATACAAACCCTGCGGAGGAGTAGGATCCTGCAATAAGTCCTGCATTTCATCCCAGGACGGGAGCGAGCCATAAAATATTCCTAAGTCCTTATCGTAAATGGAATCTGCGGAAGTCAAAAGATCACCTTGCACCGTCGGAGTCACCCTCGCCGAGGAGCTCTTAGGGGATGGATCGACGCCAGCCCCAACCTTGTCAACCTCCTTTGCCTTCTTCGCCGAGGCTGATCCTTCCTCCAACCCTTCAAAAGCCTGGCGGAAGGCATCATCCGTCCACTCCTGGATCTCCCCTGCCTGCTCAGAAGACAAAGCCCCGACACCACTACCACCCTGTACTTCACCTTCTCCATCTCCTCCGCTCTCCTCTTCGTCTCTTTCCTCCTCTCCACCTTCCTCCTCCGGAATATCTGGACATGTACTGGGAGAGGGTCCATCAGACTTCTTAAGTTTCTTTCCCCCAACGGTTGGAGGCACCGAGAAAGGTCTCTTCTTGCTACTCTTCATAGTAGCCCCATCCTTGGCTTTAGCAGCCCTCTCCTCGGCTGTATCTCTCTGTTTAACCACAGATTGATGTGGCAGAATCAAGTTATACTCCAGGAGAGTGGCGTTCCTGATCAGGAAAGAAGCCGATCTATCCCTTCCCGAAATGGCCTTTATTTCAGTTGCCATCCGAGCCAAGGAATCAGTCTCCACAACCGCAAAGCCACCTGTTGCTAGCAAGGAATAAAAGCATATAAGAAGAAGCATTGTGATCGGTACAAGAAAAATATAAATAAAGTTCAACTTACAGCCGGAAGTGAAAAGACGGAAAGAAACAGAGTCATCCCTAATGAAAAACCATTCCTTCTTGAACATACTAAACTTCGAGTACAAATCCAGAACAGGCTTGAAGGGCACGACCGCTTCCAAACTGATATATGGAGACCCCTTCTTGTAGCCTCTCAAGTTGTACAGATATCGGATCTCCCGGTTGGAAGGTGGACGCCCATATCTCCTCTGAAAGATGACGAAAAGACTCACCAGAATGGCGTAGGAGTTAGGCTGAAGCTGGAATGGAACCACCTTCAGATATGTGATAAAGCTAACTATGCAGGCGTTGAGAGGCGGGATAGCACCACACATGCAATGATATTTGCTGTAAGCAAAGTAGCCTTCGGGGGGGTCATACGGCATCACTCCTTCCCCCGGCAATAGCATGCGCACTCTATCTATTCCGAAGGAACGAGATATAACATCGAGTTGCTCCTCCTTCAGAGAGCTAGGAAAGCAATCGGGAAGGGAGACCAGAAGTTCCTGGGGACCATACCCATCCACTAACGACCTCGGGGCAGGTCCATGTTGCGCCGGTCTTGGCTGGGCTGGGGGCACGGAGGAGGACTCTCCTTCGCCCTTAGACTTCCGTTTATCTGATCGAGTTTCCGCTTTGCGAGACATTTATCTGCATACACAAAAGTGAAAGACATGTTGTTAGAACAAGGAGTATGGAAATATAAATAAATAGGTCCAAGTTTCATTCGGTATTGAAGGTCCAAGTTTCATTCGGTATTGGAGGTCCAAGTTTCATTCGGTATTAAAGGTCCAAGTTTCATTCGGTGAAGCAAAAGTAAAAATTCATTCGGTAATTAGTACTCCACGGTTTCATTCGGTAGTCCAAAAAGCAGAGACATTCGGCAAAAGGAGGCGAATTACCTGATTCGACGACCTAAACTGATTCGGCAATCTAAAGTGATTCGGTAAAGTTGATTCGGCAAAGGAGGGTCTGATTCGGCTATCAGGCTTGGTAGGAAATAGCGAAGGTCTAACTCCCTTATTTATAAGCGAATATCAATCACCGGATCAGTTGGTTCGGCGTCAGAAGCCGGATGAAAACACACAAGCTAAAAATAAAGCGCGCACGTGCAAACACCACGTGCCCCACTTTGGGGGGCAAGTGTTGGGAGCATTTCCACCGCCACCGATCCAAAAGAAAAGGAGCCAAGCCTCTCCACCTCGAAGCCGACCCAAGGTCCACACCGGACCGGCCCATGCCGAACCAACCTACCCCATGTGCCTGCCGAACCAAACATGCTCCTACTGCCGAACCAGGCAACCACCGGACCATACCATTACCGAACCATGTCCTACCGGACCAAACCCACCATCGAATCAACCCAATACCGAACCGACCCTTCTACCAATCAACACCGATCCAAGCCTCCATCTCCACGCAACACCGAATCACCTACCACCGAACCAAAGCCCCACCGATCCATTCATCCCCTGCCACCAAACCAGATGTGCCAGTCCAGATTGCTTCAGCCCAGGCCCACCAGCAGCTATATACATCCAAGACCCCTGCCCCCAGCCTCACTCTATAAATAGAGGGGCAGGGGTACAACAATGGCAGACAAGTTTGAGAGCTCAATCAAGGAAGGAACTTTCAAACAACTTTCTTATACTTGTACTTGAAGCTTTGTACTTGTAATCTGAAAAAGAAAGGAGAATAACATATAAAGTGGACGTAGGCACATTCTGGCCGAACCACTATAAATCTGTGTGTCTTTTACGGTTTAGCCCCTGCTATTTTCATATTTGCATAAGTAACCTAAAACCTTGAAAATAACATATAATCAACTAAATTATACGGATTGGAGGTGTTTGCCCATTTTTTGCGCAAACAATACCACTTTCGAAACCATATTCACTTTCGAAATCATATTCACAAATAGGTTAAATTCTCATTTCAAAATCATCATATTGACCCAAAATATGTTCTTTAATTAGAAAATATCATTTCAAATTCCAACGTAGGTTATAACATCATTTAACCATGTACGCTTTTAAATCAAGGATTTAAATATAAACACTTCAACTTTACATAGTCTAAAATTTAAAAATAGTTAAGGTAGTCATAATTAATTTAAATATTTGTAAAATAGTTTAAAATAGTTAAAATACTTTAAAATAGTTTAAAATAGTTTTAAATAGTTAAAATAGTTTAAAATAGATTAAATTAGTTTAAATATAGATAAAAATAGTTAAATAGTTTAAAATAGGTTAAAATAATTTAAAAATAGATTAAAATAGTTAAATAGTTTGAAATAGATTAAAATAATTTTTAAATAGATAAATACAGTTTTAATAGTTTATTATAACATAGTTTGATTATTGGAATGGTTCATATAGTAAATAGTTTGAAAATCTAAATAAATTCGAATATGAAATAATATATCTTTAAATAGTTTACATTTAAATAATTCATTTGAAATTAATATCAAATTAAACTATTTTTTCCATTTCAACAAATCTGGACCATATCCAGATTTCAACAAAACTAAATTTTCTTTCGATACAAATTTCCAAAAATCGTTTCAATTTATATTGATTTCAAATTCATGTTTGAACTACAATTTTAAAAAACTTCAAATTTATAGAATTCAAGTTTAAATATTCAAACATTTAAATAATTCATTTTCGATAAATTTCATTTATGTATCATAATTCAACTTTGAAATTTCAATTTAATTTCTTTAAACAATTTGTTTAAACCAATTCCAATCTAAACATTTAAAGCTTGGATTTTCGAAAATAATTTAGTTTATATAAATCAAATTTTATTTTAGAATATCATTTAATTGAATTTAAAATTTAAGGATTTAAAATCATTAAATTTAACCGATCCGGTGTCCGTATATAATTTTCTACCCTATGGTCAAGTGATACAGATATCTATCATTTCAACCCACAATTATTCAAATTTACGGGTGTATATCATTTCAACCCGCAATCCCGAATTAAAATTTAAAATCCATAAAATTGCTTGAGCCTATCATTTCAACCTATAATGATTTTTTCCTAATCTATAGATCGTTCGAGTATGTATCATCCCAACCCATAATGATTTTTCTAGCAGTAACTAAGGGAACTTGCAGTGTGATGACAACATATAAAATAAACATCCATCCAATCATCCACATATCAACAATTAAACATATAACACAATCATCATTCAAATCAACCAATAACTAACAACAATTCACTAGTTATCATTAATTGGTATTTAACTGGCAATTTAAATTTCAATATTAAATTAAATGGAAATTAAATTCAATAAAAATCAGATTTAACTTGAATGATAATTTAAATATATCAAACAACAACCAATCAATTTCTAATCACATTATAAATTTAATTTAACTAACATAAGATAGTTTAGTAGTCGTGAGTGGATTAAGACACCCACTTTTGATTTCAAATCGATTTAAAATCCAAACGAAGGCTCAAATTCAAATAGACTCAGAATTCATCCAAACTAAATCCATAATGTCCGGAATTTAGATACGATCACAGCGGAGTAGGCCATCCCAAATCCGAGCTCGTACGCAAAAGTTATACACATTAGAACATTTGAAATTAAATTAAAAATAAAATAAAATATAGAAACCAATAGGAACATACAACGTCATTGCTCTCGTATGCGCACGTTACATTCCAGAAACCTAACCTTCATTCAACACCCACGCCGCCAACATTCAACTCCGTTTTGCCACCATGCTGATCAACTACTCCACGATCGAACAATGCCGATGGAGCACCACCTTAGGCCGCGCCTATGGTGGCCGCGCGCGACAACCAAGCGCGCCGGAGGTGCTTGCCGCCGCCGCTGTTATCTTCACGATTTCTGGCAAATTCGTGGCCTTCTAGCATGAACGAACATATGATCTACGACCTGTTCGACACCATCTTCCCAACGGCACCTCCTGATCATCGATCGGATGAAGATCCATCGTTGGATTGCGAAAATCTAATTTCGACGGCCGAGGTTCATCCATGATTTTCGGTCAAGGTTCTAAATCTCGGATATCGGTCATATCTCGTCTCGAAGAATTTAGAGAGCTTATCTCGTGTGGGGTGAGATCTCGAACGAGATGAGTGCATCTCGGTCGTCCATCTCGGATTTACATCTCAGTTTCTAAAATTCATTTTGGAGTTATCTCGGAGTATATGTCATGTCGAAAATTAGTTTTCATACACCTAAATTTATAATACTAGTCACCACCTTAAGGAAAACACTATGCACTTACCTTGAATATATCACATGCTTATCATTAGTAATTTAGTATGGAAAAATATCACTTGTATCATGTAAAATAAACAAATAACTAGATATCATGATTACTGTTCAATATAATATCATATGAGATAAAGTACATAAGAAACAAACCATAACATATGCACCTTTACTTTGTTTGATCATTCACTTAACATTCCTACATAATATAATGTCTCATTTCTACCTTTTATGATTTATAGTGCTGTAAGGGAAATATTAATTTTATAACTTCAAATACAAAAGTCTACAAGTAGAATTAAGATATTCTATGTCTGATTATAGTATTTAATTATTGGCAAACAAAATCTCATCAAGCAACTAATAACATATATATTTCAAACAAACGTAGAAAATAGCATATATAGTACAATTTTTTTTCAAACATTTAGTAATATTATAAGAAAAGCAAAACAATGATGTACGAATGAACATGTTATCATCAAATGAAATTAATAGATGAAAGAGAATTCCTTTATTGCTTAAAAATAAGCCTTGAGGAAAAAAACTATAGCAGCAAAGACTGAATGAAACCAAATTGGGAATCCATTTGAAATATAAAGTTAAATAAGTGAAGCCAAAAATTTATAGCCGCAAAAAATAGGGTTAGGAAAAAAATCAAGAAAGTGTTGAAAAAATAAAAATGAAATCGGATGTAAATTAATCTGGATCAGAAACCTAAATGAAAATCATAAAGTGAAATACTTACCATAATCGATGTAGATTTTATCATTCATCTTACACTCATCACTGCCATAAAATAAGAGACGAAGATTAAATGAGATTTATATAAGAAATAAGGGTTAAGAAAAGTACAATTAAGAGGGCTTAAATTAAGGTAAAGGATGAGCTAGCCCAATACAGAAAAAGAGTTGATTCTTTTCAAAATTCAACAATTCGGCCGATATCTCGCTGTTAAATCTCATTCGAGATACTGGATGAGATACTGAAATCTCGTCCGAGATTTGGGTCAGATGAGATTCAAACGAAATTGCTTGTTTCGAATCGCCCAGGCTTGAGTTCTCCACCGAGATCTCGGCCGAGATGAGCGAGATTTGAAACCTTGTTTCCGGCCAAACGATGCAACCAATTGAAAAACGAATTTCTATAGTGGATTATGCTCGTCGAGAGCTTTACAATAATATATAAGATGATAGGGTTGGAGAGTTTGAATTTTGAAATTGATTTTTGAAATTGAATTTAAGGTTTTGGATTTGAAAATATTTCTGCCATTGGAGAGAGGAGATAGGAAAAGACAGATGGAACTGTACGTACAGAAGTAATGAAATGAGAAACATCTATGGTTTATAATAGCCTATATATAGGCATAGCTGAAATAGAAAAGGATGGACCAAATCGATTTGGATTAAAACGATAACAATGACCCGAAAAGCCCGTTCCATTCCCGAAATGAAAGTGGGTCATCCAATATATCGAAATAGATGTTTTTGTTATTTTTAAACTCAATGGAACAGGTTTCAAATCCAAATTCCATTGTAAACAAAAGTTAGCTTTTAAAACCAGCTTATTTTAAATTAATTCATTAAATTGATTTCTACGCGTTTCGAGGCCGCACGATTAATTGACAAGTCCGATCGCTACGAAACTTAAAACCCTACAAAAATTCACTGTTACGGATCCGATGAAACTAGTTTCGTCGAAATATGAGACAGTGGCCAAAATGGCTATTTTCACGCTAATTAAATAAATTATTATTAAATTGATTAAATCACTTTACAATTCATATTCAAAAGTTAGCCAATTTTTATCGTTTTTGATTACCTAGTAGTCTATAATCTTTTAAAATAAATTTCCATGTTGAATCCAATGCTCAGATATTGCGCTAATTACAGTGTTCACTTTCCATTGCAACAAATTCAATAATTAAAATTTTAAATTCAAATAAATTCATTCATTTTGATTGACATCTTTATTATTCACTCAACTATCATCTTATGGATATAATTAACATTGGTTTACATCTTATTACATCAATATTCTATAATTGTCATCTTAATTCATATTAACTGCCATATTAAATTAGATTAATTGCAATCGATTTCCAATTTAATTTTAACAGATTAAATAAATAGGTGGTAAATAACCATCGTTATCTTTTACTTAATTTAATCACATTTATAAGTTTATTATCCACAAATAAATGTTATAACTACTTACACAACACTGACTATATTCAATTTCAATTAATTATATATTATCTCACCATTTAATATAACATTTAATTTATTGCATTAAACAATTTATAACCAATTATAACTTTACGATCATTTCAATTAATTGGAATTACATTAAAATAGTTAGCAATTACCTTAAATTAACATTATTAAATTTCATTTTAGTTATTTTTCTCCTAAATAAATTATAAAATTTTAATTTCTTCCAATATCAAATTCTAAAATCTAATTTAATTAATATTTTTAATTATCCAAAGATACAGGTCGTTACATAGTTTATAAACTGGTCTAAATTTGTAATTACTTTGCAAAACTGGCCTAAATTAAAAATATTTGCTAAATCTATAGATAATATCCATTGGATATTATAATTATTGAATATACTATATTTGTTTAAAATATTGAATATTGAATTTTGATTGTTGAACTCTGCAGTCTGAATGCTGAATGTTGAATTCTAAATAATTACTTAGTTGTTCTTTTGCATTCAGTATTCATAAAAAAACAGCATTCAACATTTAGAACAGAAAATGGAAAAATTCTTAATAATTTTGTTTGAATAGATGGTATTATTTAGAAAAAAAACAATATAGAAGTTTTGATTTATGATTCAGTAGTTGATTCATAACTTCTAATTAAAAACAAACACAACATTCTAAAAATTGAGCAAACATTTCTTGAGAGTGCGAATATAGAATATGAATCAGATCTCTCAAGGTTGGGTAGATGCTTAGCCCGATTCATTCAAAATGATTGCTACAAAAGAAAATATAAAAAAAGATAATGGTTGTTATAGCCAATGAAGAGTGTCCGGAGACCGTCTCAAAGAAAAATTAGAGTGGACCTTCGAAAGTTAAGAGCCCTGACGTGATGACCAATATAAGAAGTCATAAAAATGCTTGCAACCGTACATACATCGATTGTTAAGTTGTAGTAGGCAATGATATAACGTCTGATTCAATGATTCAAGTAGTGTGAGCAACCCAAATGCTCACTAAAGTGCTTTTTAAAATGATGGGAACCAAAATAAAGGAGGTCCCACATCTCTAGGTGGAAAACAAATTGGTGAATTTGTGACAAGGATGTTGTTAGATCTGGCTCGTTTGACAGCGGATAAAATGGGTAAGTTTCAAAAAAATTCTCTACTTAAATCTTAGTGGGTCTATAGTTAGCATTAGATCCAATCTGCACTTTTAAATAAAATTTCATCTTATTTTAAAATGTTTATATATACATATATATGTATATAATGCATATTTTGAAATATATATATATATATATATATATATTACTAAACTAACATAACAACATGTATATAAATATATATGCACACGCAAACGCGTGCGTGCGCACATGTACATATATAAATATCAGGTTTTATATCTACTATATATACATATATATTATACTTATACATAGATAAGTCTATTTAGACACAAAGTTGTGACACAAAATCTGACATAAGGGATCTTAACCTTTAGATATTTGCTTGATTTTCACCACCTATATAAAAACAAAAGGATTTAACAATCAGGACCCGTCGAATTTTGTTTTTAATTTTATGCCCAATAGTCGCTCCCATGTTTATATATATATATATATATATATATATCTGTATGTGTGCATGTGTGTGTGTATGTATGGATGTATGCATGAATGAGCGAAGTACTTTAGTTAGGTCGGAAGATTTGAGTATAAAACTCTTAATGGATAAGAGACATTGTATCATGAAAAGGGATGGAACCGAGCAAGTCCAATGATCATGCATAAGAATGCGAAGTATGTAAAGATTCTTTGACAATCAACTATGGCATACTCCGAGCCATCCACCAGCCCTGGCTTGCTGCCTATACCAAATGATCCTTCTATGGTACTACCTTCCTGGCTATTTTTTTTTTTGAAATTATATACTTAAATGATAGTACATATTAGTACTAAAAGTCTTAGGTGGTACGCAGCGTATTACATGTCAATGTATGTTCGAATCATGCTGCACAAGTCCTAACTAGTCTTGCCTATGGATTCATGGAAATGCATATTAAAAATGCTACGCACCGAGCCTATTAGCCATGAATTCTTAGAATGTCTAGGCTAAATATTTCTTTAGCTTAAAGTATCTCTTTTCCTTGAACTCACATTAGCTGGTTCTTAACATCTCCAAGGCCTATTTTCTTAATGGAGAATGCTAGTTTATAGTCTTTGTAGTCAATCACACACACTACGAATGGAATAAAACGTGTTCTCAAACGTTTCTATGCCGAAGAGAAAGGGGCAAAGCTTTGGTTGTGCAACTCTTGGAACGACAGGGCTTTAGATGTATCAATCTATTACGATGTTCAACTTCTTATTATTCTTGGTGGCCAACCATACTCATGGATACTGGAACGACGATTAGAAATCTGAAGTCCATGTAGAAGGCATGGGCCAGACCGAAGTACATATTATTGGAACCGAGTTAGCCCGCAACGGAAGTTACGGGTGAGTTTCAAAAAACAAAATCTCTTATTAGATCTTTATTGGGCTTATGTAATTTAGTTTATTTAGCACATTTCTAAATATTACTTAAAAAATCTTTTATTTTATTTAGATTTATAAATATATAGTTTTATTTAATTTATATATATATATATATATATATCAGTGTGTGCATGCACACGGGCATGCGTGCACATGTAACGTATCAACTCGTGCTAGGTATAAGATATTCATGTATAGATGTTGCAATATACATTGCAACGAATACGTTAGCTCATCCTATATGCAAGTATATGTGGTCCAAACATATGTATGTATATAGGCTATTATTTTATATAACCATTATAAATTTTATGTGTGCGTCTATATATATATATATATATATATATATATATATATATATATATATATATATATATATATATATATATATATATATATATATATATATATGTCCGTGGGCTTGGTCGGGTGGTGGGGGGATACGCCTCCCTCATGGGAGGTTTGAGGTTCGATTCCCACCTCTTGCACCATGCCAGCCGAAAGGTCTGGCTAGCTTGGAATAACGGTTGTGGTGGACCAGCCGTCTACTCCCTAGGTTTACTGTTGAGGAATCGTAATGTCGGTAGTGATTGAACAGGTTACCTTGGTTTTAAAAAAAATTATACATATATACATACATACAGATATATATATATATATATATATAATATTTAAAATATATCAGTAAATTTGTATATATATTATCGTATAAATAAAATATCAATATTATGTATATACATATTATTAAAAGGGACAATTTGACTAACATTAAGTTTCAAAATACACCAAACATCCTTGCAAAAAAAAAGTATGTAAATTAGGTCCCTAGAATTAAGTTATTGAATAATTGCATACATTTATGTAATTATTCAGCGAATGATTGCAGACATTTATGTAATTATATCCAAAAAATTGCAGACATTTCCGTAATTATTCACTGAAAAATTGCGGAAATTTCCATAATTATTCACCAAAAAATTGCGGAAATTTCCGCAATTATTCGCCAGAAAAATTGCAGACATTTATGCAATTTTTGAATATAATTGCATAAATGTCCGTATTTATTCATTGAATAATTGCATAAATGAACGCAATCATTCGGTAATGTAATTCTAGGGACCTAATTTACAATCTTTTTTTGGGAAGGAGTTTTCTTGTATTAATTTGATTTTAAGGACTTGTGTCTAATATTCACTTATTATAATATATTTATTTAAATATATATATATATATGTATATATATATGCATATATATATTATTTTACATATTAAAATGTACATTTATATTTTACAAGCAGTGCATAATATAAGTACACATATATAATAATAATTAAAAAAAATTAATACACACACACATATAAATATTTATTTATAATATACGATATATATGTATATTAATTAATGACATGATTAAAAAGAAATTATTTCTAGGTCATGCGTATAGAAAAAAATTAATTTTAATTTTAATATGCATTTTTGATTAAATATTCATTCAAAATTAAGTAACATTAATAAAGATTAATTTTAAATTTTTTATTTCAAATTTTGAGATTATATAAAATCTTAACTGATATTTTATCGCTTGAAATATTTTTCCACATTTTTTTGCTTAAATTTATTTATAATAATTTATTTATTTACGGTCATTTTAAATAATTAATTTTAAAAATAGAAAATAATTTTTTATTTTTTTGATGAGAGCTTATCTCATGTTAATATGATTTTATAAAATTTAAAAATAATTTTCATGACCTTTTCGAATTAATGTAATTTATTAATGAACTGAATCAATTTATATAATATTAAATAATAATATATTATTTATAAACAAATTATTTTTTCTATCGAAAATTAATATCACTATGATACATTATAAATAAAATTGTATGACTAATTTTAATAGTGATATAATGTTGCAACTAATTATAAGATATATATATATATATATATATACACACACATACCTGGCTGCACTGACATAACATATATGATTAAAAAAATGAGTAAGTATAAATATATACAAGCATATAACCAAACTAATTTGTTACAATAGTGCTTGCATTTTACCTAAATAATAATATAATATGCATAAAAAGATATGATAGAAAATTATACTTATAATTATTAAATATAAAATATACCTTAGTCTCAATGCCTTGAAGTACACCTTGAAACGATAAACTCTCCTCTTTGAAACCTTTTCCGATTCAGTAGATTGCTAGTCCTTGAACCGTTGACCTTTAGCTATCGAGTAAAGTTCGAATCTGACTTGATTTTAGTTTGTATTGATGGAGAGACCAGGGTAAGAATTTGGCCAGGAAAGAGGTGGGAGCAAAAGATCTCATCTAATTAAGGTCAGGGATGCTTAAATAGTGGATAGAAGAGAACAGAATGGATCTCGTCTCTTACAAATTCTCCTTCAATCTAAGCCATCCAAAATCAAGCCCCATTACACCATAATCAAGCCGCTTATACCATGTATGTGCTACCGAAATAACAAGCCTTATGAGGGCCTTACCACATAAAAATATTACACGATTTAATCGCTTATCGATATGGTACATCGATTGATATTTTTGTAACTAATATAAATATATTTTGTAATATTTATTTCTCAAATCTTGATCAAATTTTATAAATAATATTTCTTAAATATTAATTAAATTATAATAGTTATAAACTACTTAGATCGTTTGGTCAAAGGAGAATTCATCATTTCGATTGTGTGACCTATCGGGTGTGAATTCGATCAACGATTAATATTGAACTATTCGAATATTAATGTTCACAGGCCACTTTGTAGATGGTGTGACATTTTGGCCAAATTTATCGCTTATTTGGTTTTGTTAAAATCCAATTTCATTTTGTTAAGCTTTACCCAATTATGACTTTTATTTACACTAATTCTTTTTGTCAAAACTAGATCACTTTGAATTTATGGAATTTGGCAATGGTTAAAATTCCTATATCATTCATATTCAATTTTATAGCCCAAACACAAAGTCATTGGTTTAATAATAACAATTATTATTAACCATAATGCTGTGGCCAAAAACTTTGACTTTGAGTTGAATTGAGCTGACCTTGAAACTAACCCCATATAATCAAGGAGATAATCCTCTCTTGAATAGTGTTCCACTTCCAATACTTCCACTCCATACGACTATGGTCAATCGATCGACTCCTTGTCATGATTTGACTATAATCAAAGCGGAACTTTCATATTGAAGATCGACAGTATTCTCAAGTTGAGAACTGTGTAAATCAATCTCTTTGATATTTTTTGTTTGAACTTAGTTATATTAACCAACCGGAAACTATCGAGCAGGTCATTTCACAATTATCCAATAACTGTCAGTATGTAACCCCTGGGTTCTCCAAGTAGTCATGAGTAATACACCAACATTTGGAGAGCGTCACGTACTCCAGTCTCAATGGATACATCGATATCTAATCTCGATGCATCTTGACTAAGAACATTTAAAATGATATATTTGTTTTCATTGTGATTGGATACTCACGGTTACAACACTTTGTAACTACTATCATAAAACATAACATTTATGGATTTTCTATTAAATATACTTTTAATTAAATTAATTAATTAATATAATATATTATATCAAGTATATAATAAAGTATATAATAGATAGAAAGCACATTTTTATTTCTAACAAGATTTTTTATCGAGTTAGATATACGTAACAAATTGCATAGTTTTCCATAGAGCATGCCCCTAACTCTATCAATCTCTCACTTGCACTTGGGGGTTAATTATGGAATCTTATTCCAACATCCCCAATCAGTTTCCTCGAAACTAATTGAGTTTGTCCATCAGTGAATGAGCATGCTATTTTGTTTTAATTATCTACACTATCAATAAACTCTCTCCGATGTTGATAAACTGCGTTTATCATGTGGAACAATTCGAAGTATGTCTCTCGACTTCTAGTGAGTTCTAAATTATATTATGAACTATATCATGGCATTGTTATCATATAACGATGTAATGGGGCTCTCAACAGTTGAATCACCCTTGTCTCAATTATAAATCTGTGCATTTATATTTATAAGCATTGCTTTTATTGTGGCGCTATTCAAGGCGATTTTACTTGGCCTTTTTCACTGAATCAACAATAGTATTTCATTTTGAACATTTCCAATTTGAAGATTCTTAAAGAATCTTGAATTTATTATTGACATATTATACTCAATATCACTTATGAAAGTTTGAGTCTGAACACTCCTTCATAAGGAGTTTGTTATTTCTGTAAAAATATTCTCTAGTATTTCATAAATACACAAGAACACCTCAAACAACCATTTAGTACTATCAATTTGGATTTGATATTTGCATCATGTATCAAATACATAAACAAATCAGGTGCTTAATTATGGATTTGATATTGTAGAAAAAAATAACATGTACAATAATTCTTATTGCCAATGCAAAAGGAATTCATCTTACATGTTCCATATTAGATATTTAAATAAGGTGCCATTGCATATTGTTTGGGACATTCCCAACATATTTTATACTTATTATAAAAGACATCATTTACAAATCCAACGTCGAGTATTAAAATAACTAAGGCTGATTTTAACACCAATACATCGTTAACAGTCAGCAGTGTGTTGTTTACTTATGGTTGAGAAATATCTACATACCTTTTAACGTTCTTTCTTATGAACATACGCTTCCTCTGCATTTTGACTGATAATCAAACTATTTAATATCTCTATCAAAACACTTGTTCAATTTTAATGCTTTTTTGAATGATACTTTTGTATCAGTTCTTAGATCATATCGATAAACCCACAACCACTATATCGCTCCCACTGACTTCAAGACACTTTGGTTATAATGTGCAAACAGTCTATTCTAAATAATTATTTAGAATTTTCTATTTCAATACATATGTATCAAAACATTAAGTCTTATCAAGTGATAATTTTATGAGTAAATCTAAAATAACTTGAGCAACGTTGAATGATGAATCTATTACGCTAATTTCAACAACTGAAATTCATGAGGTTATTCTTATCAACATTCCTCATTAAATTCAACCGTATTTCCCTTTCTTTTAAAGACACAATCATGGCCGATGAATCACATCCCTTCAGTTACGGTTGTCAAAATCATATTTTGAAAACATACTTGAAATTCTTTTAGATTTGCTTATTATACTATATCATAGAGTCAATATTCTTAATGGTTTAACTGAACAACCGAAGATTACATATATTTTCAACATTGATAAGAAACTCATTGTTTCTCTTTAGTGTGCGAAAATACCCATTAGACATTATAATGCAATGTGTTCGCTTTCATTGCACCTCATATTAATCAGTTTAATCCTTGGATTATATCTAATTTCATTTTACTACCAATAATTTCTCAATGAAATTCCTTCACCATGAAGTTGGTATTTTTTGAAATAACAATTGTTTCTTAGTGTAATGAAATAGGTATTCATGAATACTTTATGAATTTCCTTTTATATAAATCTGCTTTGGTTTTTAGCTAAAAAAACTTATGTTCAAAACATAAATATGTCATCCAACGACAGTCTTTCCCAAACTCCTTTTTGAGAGATTCATACAAGATCCCTTATGAACAATTATTACATGCAGACTTTCGACTCGCACAACCTACCAACTCCTTGGCCTAGGATACGTTGGAGTTACTTATAAACCATTATCTTGTATGATTTTGTAAACTATTATTTAAATGAGATAATATTAACATTGTGTGCCACTCTTAAGTATATGACCTTATAAAAAGAAATTAACTCAAAAATTCACTTACAAAAACCGTACTTTGTCCAACAATGTCCGAATACTCCTTATCAATACATCAACATGTATCATAGGTAGGATGACTTTTTAAGATTGAGTGTGGCGATCTAATTTTTTTAACCTGTCAAAATCATTGAAAACCCGTCTGTTCGATAACTATGAATGAAAACTACCAACTTGATACACAATATTATTTGATAAATATTGAAATTTACTAAATGTATAGGTTACAACTTCTAATTATAAAAGTTGTCAGAATAATCATTTATTCTACAAGTATGCTTAAAAACAAAGATGATTCAATAATACTATTATTGCACAACTCAGATGAGAAAGTCAACAATATCTTATTCCTACAAACCCAATAAACATGTAAAATGATGAACAAAATGGTAAGCAAGAAATGTAAAACAACACAAGACAAATAACAACCACTAAACAGATAAACAAGAAAGGGTTATATTATTATTGGGGCTGCATCACTACCACTTATGACTGCTTATGTACCACTATCTAATTGGGTAACCAATTAGATACATGATCAAGCCAACATAGTTCTCCTACCACAAGTAGGACTCCATGGGAGCCTATGACGTACAAACAAATAAACAAATCCCAAACTACATAACATATATTATGCAAATGTTGGTTTCAAATCTACCCACTTAGATTAACTCTTACATTTAGATTTTTGAAATCCAATTATCTTTATTATTTTTGAAATATAATCATTTTCGAAAATAATTTCATTAGACCAAACTCCTGATTTTTATTTCAAAACCTTTGAAATAATATATACATCTTTTGTATCAAATTATATTTTACTTAGGGATTTAAAACAAATCACTTTTGATAATGGCATCAAATCCTGTATATAAAAGCATATAAAAACATATGCAACCGGATTGGGAGGTTTCTAGCCATAACAAGGCAACTGGGTCCTAGCCTTCAAATTTTTTTTTATATCCCTCTATTCGTCCAACGGACTATACCGAGGCTACAGAACATCTGAACCTCCCATGCCCACTTTTTTAATTATGGGTTATCCAAATCATTGATAACATAACAAATAATTTTACATCCCAGAGTGATAAATCATTTTCACTAATATTCACAATTACTTTCAATCATAGTATTTTCATTTCCCAAAACCCTTTGAAATCATTTTCAAACACTGGGTTTTAGTCCTCAAAATTCTCTTCGTTTATAAAACACTTTTATGAGCCATTTTATGGAAATCAATTTTATATATAATCCTTCAAAAATGTTTGTTCTTAAGATATTTCTATTACTTTCCAAAAGAAGTCATTTCAATTCAAAAGATAAAATATCTTTTATTTCCAAAATTATAATAAACATCTTTTATTATAACATCTAGTTACGCAATATTCTCGTCAAATATCTTATAGTCAAACTGTGAAATTATAATCACAAGGTGTCTGCATTAAATCCTCCTCAATTTATCGTCTACCCAGCCCATGCATATAAAAATGGTTATTGCTCATAAACTGGCTGAGCTAAATTCAAACAATCAATCAATGAATTCAACATAATAATAAATAATAATCAATATTTCATTTTATCGAACATTTATAGCACTTTTAGTTTTATCTCGGGATAAAACGGTTTGAGTAAATCAAATTAACTGTCCCCTCTGTTGGGCCAGTTCGGTTAGCTAGGGGCAGTAGACAACTGGTTTACCAAACTCCAGCCAAGAGACTACCTCTCTGTCACCCATATGGCGGGTCAAGTTATTTGATCGACTCAAAACCTTTTAAAATACTTGTGCAATTATTCTGAAAAACATTTCCAACAGATTTGGGAAGAAAAACCCTAATTTAAAACATTTTTTCAAAAGTTGTCTGATTTTAAAGCTTTGTAGATCAAAACATTTATTTCATTACATATCTATGTTCATTTTTATAACTCAAATTCCTTTTAAAATATTTTAACATATTTATGGAATTTACTTTATATTTTTAATGTTTTGAAATTATCAAATTTTAAAAGGTTGAAAACTATGGTTTACGAACTGCCAAAGCACGACTATTTTGAAAACTTGATTTGGACATATCTCTAACTTTATTTAATGAAAACTCGATTTTTTTTTCATTTGTAAACTATGGTTATAAGAGTTCAAAAAATTCTTATTCCAAAGAATTTCGATTTGTATTCCATTCTATAAATGGATTTAACTATTTATGACGCAATATCGCGAACCACCGTTTCACGACGCGTTTATTTTGACTCCATTTTCCAATCTTTTTTGAAATGAGTTTTAATGTTTATAAAATATTTATAAACCATTTTAAACCATTTTAATTCATTTTTAAAGAGGTTAACAATGCTATATATACCATTATAATTTATAAATGGAAGTTATTCCTTTGTGTAAATTCGACATGCATTTTACCGTGAATCATTTCCATATCAAGCAAGCATATAATCAACATCCAAAATATGATGATAAAGCTTATGAAACAAGCATGGAAAAACATATCATATCACCATATAGTTTAATAAAATAAAGCAGCAGAGTAATTCTCACGACTATAGCATTCCCTCCGTAACTTCTCCGAATTATTCCAGCAGCATTTCGGCAGCAGTTCTCTCCGCTTTCTTCACTCTGGAGATTCTGGATCTCCCTCCTTCACCTCAAGAGATCTTGGCTATGCACGGGATGGAGGTGGATGCTTGGCCATGGTGGAATGCTGGTGGTGGCCAAAGGTTTCATAGAGGCGGGGGAGTGTTTTGCCACTTGTTTGGACTTGAAACAATATTTTATGTGTGTATGTATATATCTTCTTCTTGCTATATTCTTTTGACTTATTTTTATTAATAAGAGAGGCCTTCATAGATGCCATTAGAGAGCTCAAGAGAGAAGAAGTGAGCTTGGAAGTTGAATGTGTCCATTACGAGAGATGTAAGTGGGTATTTATAGCATTTGCATGCCATAACCATGAGGTAATCACCAAAAATATCTCCAACATCATCATGCATCCCCCTGTCACTTCCTTAGTTATGATTCTCCCTCTCACATCACCACCATCCCATCTTGTCCCCTCCCTTAATGTTTAAGTAAAGCATCTTTTGACTTTTATTTATAAATATCATGATGTTTTCTCTTTTTTACTTCAAGTAAATTTGTAAATGCACATGGTAACTTCTCAAATATATGCACATGTTATGTGCATGTATATATGCAAATATATGTTTCATTTGACAAACCATGGTGCAACATTCAACTACAGCTTCTATTTGATAAACCGTTGAAAATTCGGAATTCGAATTCCGGTCATATTCTTAATTTTTTGTCAAACTATTTATTTATGCAAACAAATCTTTAAAATAGTTTTTCTATTTTCATATAACAATTAAAACTTGCTTAGTTGAATCATAAAACCATTTTTATAAATTATAAACAAATGTTGAAAAATCTCACCGTTAAATTGCCAAAGTACAACGAAATTTGCATATCTTTATAAAAAATATATTTATTTATTTATAAAACTATTATATGTCACTTATTATCATTATATAATTATTAAAATGAATTATTTATGATTTAAAATGATTATTTGAATATTTAAAATTAATCAAATACCTAAATTAAAGTGATAAAATTATGAGCCATTATATTCTTCCCCCCTAAAGAATTTCATCCCCAAAGTTCCAAGGATGGAAAAATATTATGAAAATAAACAATTAGCAAAAATTAACCAAAAATATCACTCATAACCCTGATCAGAGGTACGATGGCTTATCCTATCCATTTTATTTATCAAATTAAGGTTGTTTCATTTATTAAATTCCATGGTTGATTTACTAACTCTAGACAAATTTTACTTAGACACCTAACCTAAGCTCTAATACCAGGTTTGACGATCCAGATTTTCTAACCAGTCAAAATCGACGAAAGCCTATCCTTTCTAAAACTACGAATGAAAACTACCAAATTAACATAGTATTATTTCATAAACATTCAAATTTACTAAATGTATAGGATACAACTTCCAATTATACTTATCAGAGTAATCATTTATTCTTTAGATGTGCTTAAAAACAAAGAAGATTCAATAAACAATAAAACTACCACCGCATAACTTTGATGAGAAAGATAATAATATCATATTCCTGCAAAGTCAATAAACAAGTAAAATGCAAAACAAAATAGTAACGGAAAAGATACAACATAAGACAAATAACAACCAATAAACAGATAAATAGGAAATGGTTATATTATTATTGGGGCTGCATCACAACCACTTGTGACTGCCTACGTATCCTTATTTAATTGGTATCCAATTAAATACCGGTTCAAGCCAACGTAGTTCTTCTACCACAAATAGGACTCCATGTGAGCCTATGATGTGTAAATAAATATGCAAATCCTAAACTACATAGCATATATTATGCAAATGTAGTTTCCAAATCTTCTCACTTAGCTTAACCCTCATATTTAAAATTCTGAAATCCAATTAACTTTATAATTTTCAAAATATAATCATTTTCAAAAGTAATTTCTTTGGATCAAACTTCATATTTTTATTTCAAAACCATTGAAATAATATATACATCTTTTGTATCAAATTACACTTTACCATGGGATTTTAAAACAAATCACTTTTGAAAATGGCATCAAATACTCTATGTAAAAGCATATAATAATTTATGCAACCAGATCGGGAGGTTTCTAGCCGTAACAAGGCAACTTGGTCCCATCCTTCTGAAAAAATAGATACGTATATCCCTCTGTTCATCGAGCGGACTATACCAAGGCTACATAAATCTATACCTCCCTTACCCTCCTTTTTAGTTATGGGTTGCGCGAATCATCCGTAACATAACAACTCATTTTACATCCCAAAGCGATAAATCATTTTCACTAATATTCACAATTTACCATCAATCATAGTATTTTCATTTCTCAAAACCTTTTGAAATCATTTTCAAACATTGAGTTTATAGTCCTCAAAATTATGTTCGTTTATGAAACATTTTTATAAACCATTTTATGGAAATAACTTTTATATATAATCCCTTTAAAAATATTTATGCTTAAAATATTTCTATTGCTTTCCAAAGAAATCATTTCAATTCAAAAGATAAAATATCTTTTATTCCCAAAATTTTAATAAACATCTTTTATTATAATATCTACTTAACCAATATTCTCATCGAACTCCTTATAGTCAAACCATGAAATTCTAGTTACAAGGTATCAACATTAAATCATCCTCAATTTATTGTCTACCTAGCCTATGCATATAAAAGGGTATTGGTCATAAACTGGTTGAGCTTAATACAAAAAATCAATCAATGAATTCAACATAACAATAAATGATAATCAAAACTTTATTATATCAAACATTTATAACACTTTTACTTTTATCTTGGGTTAAAATGATTTGAGTAAATCAAATTAACTATCACCTCCGTCGGGCTGGTCTTGATAGCTAGGGGGAGCAGGCAGCTAGTTTCCCAGACTCCAACCTAGAGACTACCTCTCTGTCATTCAACAGATGGTCAAGTTATTTGATCGACTCTAAATCTTTTAAAATACTTGTGCAATTATTTGAAAAACATTTCCAAAAGATTCGGGAAGAAAACCCAAGTTTAAAACATTTGTTCAAAAGTTGTAAAATTCTATTGCTAAATTGCCGATGAATAGTGATTTTAAAGTGTTTGCACAAAAAATGGACAAACACCTCCAAGTCGTATGAATTAGTTGATTTTATGTTGTTTCTGGTGATTTGGGTGATTTATGCAAATATATAAAAAGTAGGGACTAAACTGTAAAAGACACACAGATTTATAGTGGTTCGGCCAGAACGTGCCTACGTCCACTTTATATGTTATTCTCCTTTTTCTTTCAGATTACAAGTACAAAGCTTTGTATACAAGTATATGAAAGTTGTTTGAAAGTTCCTTCCGTGCTTGAGCTCTCAAACTTGTCTGCCATTGTTGTACCCCTGCCCTTCTATTCATAGAGTGAGGTTGGGGGCAGGGGTCTTGGATGTATACAGCAGTTGGCGGGCCTGGGCTGATGTAATCTGGCCTGGCAGAGTTGGTTCGGTTTACCTTGGTTCGGTGGTAGGAGATGAGTGGACCGGTGGAGCTTTGGACTGGTGATAGTAGCTTTAACTCTTGGTTCGGTGGTAGGAGCATGGAGTTGGATCTGATTCGGTGGTGAGTGAAGGGATGGGTTGGTTCGGCCATGCTTTGACTTGGTAGGTAGGTTGATTCGGTGGTGGCTACTTCGAGTTGGTTCGGCAGGGAGGTGGTCCGGTGGCGAGTGTACGAAGCTTGGTTTGGCGTGGCTTGGTTCGACAGAGGTTGATTCGGCTAGGCATGGACATGGAGAGGCTTTCAACCGGTAGTTGGTTGGTTCGGTCAATGGTAGTTGGAGAAGCCTTGGACCGGTAATGAGAACTCGCCCAACATTTGCCCCCTAAAGTGGGGCACATGCCTGCATGTGTCGCGCTTTGTTTTGCTGGGATAGTCTCGTTCGGTTTTAAGCGCCGAACCATCTGGTCCGGTCATTGAGGTTTGCTTATAAATAGGGGTCACGTACCTTCGTTATTCCTTACCAAACAAGCCGAACCTTTTGCCGAATCAAACTCTTAGTTTCGCCGAACCAAAGCGCTAGCCGAACCAGGTGAGACCCCTTTCCCGCCGAATGAATTTTTATACTGTACTACCGAATGAGCTTGAGGGTTCGATCGTCGAATTCGTTTTGAAAGTTGAGATGCCGAATGAACCCTGGTATTCGGAATGCCGAATGGACTTAACACCGGATGAACCTTTGTATCGGCTTTGCCGGATGATACTAGGAGTTCTGGGCGTTTTGATTTATGAGTGAAATTTCAGACTATATACACTTGCTTGTTTATTTCCTCTGCTCTAACAATATGTTTTTTCGGTGTTACAGATAAATGTCTCGCAAAGTGGAAACTCGATCAGAAAAGAGAAAATCTGCGAATAGACCCCAGCCCAGCCAGGACCGGAATGTCGTGGACCCACCCCGAGGTCGCTAGTAGACGGATATGGTCCCCAAGAGCTTCTGAACTCTCCTCCTGATTGCTTTCCGAGCTCTCTCAGAGAGGAGCAACTTGACGTTATCTCCCGCTCCTTTGGGATTTATAGAGCATGCATGCTGTTGCCAGGGGAGAGGGTCATGCCATATAATCCCCCTGAAGGATACTTCGCGTATAGCCGATACCATTGCATGTGCGGGGCCATTCCTCCGATTAATGCGTGGATAGTCAGCTTCATTACTTACCTAAAAGTGGCTCCTTTTCAACTTCAGCCCAACTCTTATGCCATCCTAGTGTGTCTATTCGTTATCTTCCAGAGGAGATATGGGCGCCCCCCTTCTAACCGGGAAATCTGATATCTACATAATCTGAGGGGCTACAAGAAGGGGTCTCCGTACATTAGTTTAGAGTCGACCGTGTCCTTCAAGCCGGTCTTGGACTTACACTCGAAGTTTACCATGTTTAAGAAGGAATGGTTCTTCGTCAAGGACGACTCCGTTTCTTTTTGCCTTTTCACTTCTGGCTGTAAGTTGAATTCCATTCGTAATTTCTTTGTCCCGACTACAATGCTTCTTCTTATGTGCTTTTATTTCTTGCTAGCGACAGGTGGCTTTACGGTCGTGGAGAATGATCACCTTGTACAGATGGCTGCAGAGGTAGAGGCTATCTCAGGAAGGGATAGGTCGGCTTCTTACCTGATCAGGAATGCCACTCTCCTAGAGCACAACTTGATTCTGCCACGTCAATCTGTGGTTAAGCAGAGAGATACAGCTGAGGAGAGGGCGGCTAAAGCTAAAGATGGGGCCTCTGCGAAGAGCAGCAAGAGGAGACCATTCTCAGTACCTCCAGTCGTCGGGGGGAAGAAGCCTGAGAAGTCCGACGGACCCTCTCCTAGAACATGCCCAGATATTCCGGAGGAGGAAGGTGGAGAGGAGGAAAGAGGCGAGAAGGAGAGCGGAGGAGATGGAGAAGGTGAAGGTGGTAACGGTGGCGAAGGTCAGGGTGGTAGTGGCGTTGGTGCCCTGACCCCTGGGAAAGCGGGTGAGATTCAAGAGTGGACGGATGATGCTTTCCGCCACGCCTTTGAGGGATTGGAGGAAGGATCAGCCTCGGTGGAGAAGGCGAAGAAGGCTGACAAGGTTGGGACTGGTGCCGATCCATCTTCTAAGGGTATTTCAGCTAAGGCAACTCCGGAGGTTCAAGGTGAATTCTTAACTTTCGTAGACTCCCTTTATGATAAGGACTTAGTAATATTTTATGGCCAACTCCCGTCCTGGGATGAGATTCAGGACTTATTGCAGTATCCCACCCCCCCTCAGCGTTTGTTTAATAAGCGCGTCTCCCTATTTAACATATTTCCTGGATCATAGTTTCATGCATGCTTGTAACACCTGGTTTTTATTCCAGGAACATGTAAGGTGGACAAGATATCAGATATTCGACACCGCCTTGAACAGTATAAGTTACTCAAAGTTTCTGCCAAACTAAAGCCGTCAACTAGCCGTCTTGGAGATGTGGTTAGATATCGCCCTCTTCTCGGAGTTATTGAAGAAGATATGCGAAAGAGGAAGAGGGGGCGATCTTCGTTTGAACCTTCACCTGGCCCTCAGCCTCCAGTCCAGCCTATCCATGATATTACTGAGGAAGATACCGAGCTTATGCCTTCCCCACATCCGTCCGAAAATCCAACCGTCACCCCGATAGACCACCCTTGTTTGGTTCGCAACCCATTTGCCGGCCACCTGGATCTGGACCCGAGTTTTCAAGACATCTCTTTTGACGAGGCCACGGGTGAGCATCTTCTTCCCCGCAACCCCATGGTACGGGTGCTTGACGAGGCTAAGTCCTTAGATCTCGATTTGCTTACTACTCGGATAGTTACCATGGGGGACGGATAGTTACCATGGGGGACGAAGCCAAGGCTAATATCGACCGGGTCGCGGAGGAGACCAGGAAGTTAATGGGGGCATCATGCCCGTCTGGTCAATTCTGGAGAGGAGATTGGGAGTGCCAACATCCGACTACGGTTAATGGTTTCTGACTAGGCCAAGCAGCTTGCCGATCAAGCCATTCAGATTTCTCAGCATGAGGCAGCCTCCAGGCAGTTGAAGAAGACTATGGAAGAGGCTAATAAGGCAGAACTACGAAAGATGGAGGCTGCCTGCAAGGAACGGATTGACATGGCCATCGCAACGGTGGACGAGGTTCGGAGAGCGGATCTTGAGCAGGTAGAAGAGTTATCTGGGAGGCTTGAGGCCGCAGAGCTTGCTTAGGCCAAGATGAAGGAGGAAATGGAAGTGATGCGGAAGTCCCTTAAGGCTGACTGCTCGAGATACCGATTGGAGAGAGATGCTGCTGTCGCACGACTGTCGGCTTCTGAGGCCCGGATGAAAGAATTTGAGGAGAACGAGGGGATGATGGACGAGATGCTCCAGGACATGTATTTCCGTACTTGGAGGCAGGGCAACCTGTCTTGGATGGACGATTATCCCGGGGTTATGGCTAGGATATATCTCCGGGCTTTGGAGGAAGCTAAGGCCGATGCAGATAAGGAAGGTGGTGCGGCTTTCAGGATGGATGTGGTTACGGCCCAATTCACTAAGGAAGAGAAGGTGGCGGTTAAGGAGGGCATGCGGCTGCTTGCTGCGGATGAGGTAGGCGTGCAGCTAGATGATGACGATCAGGAAGCAGACGCTGGTAAGTATTTCCTTTTAACCTTTTCATGATTTGATTGCTTATCTTTCGTGATTATTGATGGATTCTCTTTTGAATTGGGCAGGCGGGACCTCTGGAATACATGCGGGGAGTTCTGACCCTGCACTTAAGTAGATCCGGAGGGCTAGCGGGATGGAGGCGAAGCTCCGATTTTTTGACTTGACTTGTACATATTTTGGTTGCTGTCTATGTTAGTCCGAAACATTAATGTAACTTGTAATTATATTATTTGTAAAGAATGACTTTCTGTAATTTTATAACATAAACAGATTCTGCTATATTTGAATGCTTTTGTTATTTTGATGTGTTGCATAAGAAATATAGCTGTGTATGTGCTAGTGATTCAATTGTGTTTAATGCTAAGTTCTTGCTTAATATGTAATTTCATATCTTTCAATGTTTGTGTGATGTGCGAATGAATTATGGTTACATATTTGTATACAAGAGAAGATAGTACCGCCCTTCGTGCTTTAGTTGTAGAGGGTTGCTTTGAATGTCTTGCGTGACTGAGTATGGAATGTAGCTGAGTGTTCCGTCATCCGGATGTGAGTTCATATTTCCACAAGCGAGAGTTCCCCTGTTTTGTGACCTGTACTTTAGGGATCGTTATATAGGGTAGGAGAAAAGTTTTTGAATGAAATGGAAATATGAGAAACATTAAAACTTCCAATCACGGAAGGCCGTCGATATGCTAAAGTTCGTGGCAAACGGGTTTTGTAGTCACTTTCCCTAGCTGTGGGTCTTGGAGACATTTGTCACCCATCTTACGCCTCCGCGGGGAGTTTATCTTCTTTACCACAGCCGCACTTAAGACATATCGGAGCCGAGATCGCCCACAGTAACTACCCGAGCCATTATGGTCCGTAATCGTGGGTATTATTCGATTTACTGTGGCCGGCTAGCGTGGGTGCCGATCATCAACCGTGAACTACCCCTGGCTGGCCACACCTTATGTTGGGGCTTAAAGTAGGTTCACGGTTGCCGGCGAGCCGAACGCCCTAATGAACTGCCATCGGCTATAGTCGGCTTTCTTGATGGCTTATAATCGGCTCATTACAGTTGGCTTTGAGGGCAGTCGCGAGCAATGAGTTAACCCGCAGCAGAGGGATGCTGGAGCAAAAGTGTCTCATTGGCAAGTGCATAGAATCGCATAGTACCTGTTGGGTCTTGTCCAGGTGAGGTTGCACCGTGAAGTTCCAGTATGGAAATGTTGTTATACATGATTTCGTTCAACAGAAAAGGATAAAGCTTAACAAGCAACCAAGATATAAAGGAACAAGTTAAAAAGAGACAAGATTTTTAAAGTGGTTCGGCACGAAAATGCCTACGTCCACTGATTCTCTTTGTTAATTCACTTCATATGGGCAGTACAAGTTAAGAAAAGTATCGACGGAGGTGTTGGATGTTCCATGCCCTCTGGAACACCTCTCGTCCACTGTTGACAAAATATAAGCTCCATTGTGGAGATCTTTATGAATTACATAGGGTCCGTCCCAGATTGGATCTAGCGCTCCGGGGCGCGGGAAGATCCGTTTGAGGACAAGATCTCCTTCTTGTAAGCTGCGGTGTTTGACTTTAGAGTTGTATTGTGCTGCTACTTTTTGCTTGTGAGCTGCCGCTTTAAGTGCTGCATCATTTCTTCTTTCTTCAATTAGATCCAAAGACATGTGTAGGAGTTCTTCATTCTCTTCTGGGTTGTAGTGGATCCTACGGTGGGAAGGCACTACAGTTTCAACTGGGAGCATGGCCTCCGATCCGTATGCCAAAGAGAAAGGAGTATGCCCTGTTGATGTTCTGTAAGATGTGCGGTAGGCCCAAAGTGTCGTAGGAAGTTCATCCACCCAAGCGCCTTTTGACTTTTCAAGTTTCTTCTTGATTAGAGTTTTGAGGATTTTGTTGACGGCTTCGACTTGTCCGTTTGCCTGGGGATAAGCCACAGATGAGAAGCTTTTGTGAATTCCGTGCTCTTGGCACCAGTTGGCGAATTCCTCACTGTCAAATTGAAGTCCATTGTCCGATATGATCTTGAGTTGGACTCCGTACCTGCATAGAATATTTTTGATCAAGAAGTTGATAATTTTTGCCGAAGATATATTATTTAGAGGTTCCGCTTCCACCCATTTGGTGAAATAGTCGACTGCCACTATAGCATATTTGGCTCCGCCTCGGCCCGTTGGTAGTTCGCCAATCAAGTCAATTCCCCATACTGCAAAGGGCCAAGGGCTGGTCATTTGAGTAATCTCCTTCGTGGGTAGTCGAGGAATCTTAGCAAATTTCTGACATCTGTCGCATCTCTTGACGAAGTCCAAGGCATCTTTGTTTAAAGTGGGCCAGTAATATCCATATCGGAGTATCTTCTTTGCCAAATTCTGCCCTCCAGTGTGATCTCCGCAACTTCCTTGATGGATGTTGGATAAGACTTCCCTGGCTTCCCTTCCAGCGATACACCTTAATAAGGGATTAGAGAAGCCGCGTCGATAGAGGATGCCTTCTTGTAATGTGTAGCGGGAAGCTCTCCTTAAAATTTTCTTAGCTTTGTTACGCTCGTCGGGCAGTGTGCCATCTTGTAAATATTTTCGGATAGGAGTCATCCAAGTTTCCTCTTCGATTGCAGCTATCATATTCATTGTCTCGTAACTCGGGGCTAGTTGCTGTGAGATGGTTATTGTTCGTGAAGCGGTGTCGTCCTTCATGCTATCTTGCTTTGCCAGTTCGTCGGCCTCCTGATTCTCTTCTCGGGGAATGTGTTTCATTAAATAGTGATCTAATTGATTGAGCAGCAGCTTGGTCTTCTTTAGATAAGCTGTGAGTCGTTCTCCTCGAGCCTGGAATTCTCCCAGTATTTGATTTACAATAAGTTAAGAATCACTACGGAGACATAAAGAACCAACTCCAATCTCCAGGGCAAGTTCTAATCCGGCTATCACTGCTTCGTATTCTGCGTCATTGTTTGTGGCGGCGAATTCCAACCTTAGGGCGTAGCGCAGCTTCCTTCCCCTGGGGGTGATTATCACAACACCTGCCCCCGAGCCTTGTTCATTTGATGCTCCATCTACGAAGAGATTCCACTTGATATCTTCTGCTATTTCAGATTGCTCCTTACCTTCGTTAGTAGTGAATTCGGCAATGAAATCAGCTATGGCTTTCCCCTTGATAGCGGTGCGAGGATGGTAGGTGATATCATATTGACTCAGTTCAATGCACCACTTAAGCAATCGCCCAGAAGTGTCGGGGCGATGGAGTACTTGCCTTAGCGGTTGATCGGTTAAAACTCTGATGGAATGAGATTGGAAATCGTGTCGCAGTTTCCGTGACGTGATTAGCAGACAGTATGCTAGCTTCTCAAGTTTAGGGTATTTGGCTTCTGCCCCTGTAAATCTCTTGCTTACAAAGTATACGGGCCGCTGTGCGCGGTTGTCTTCTCTCACCAAAGCGGCGCTTAAAGCATGGGACGATACAGCAAGTTATAAGTATAGTTCCTCGCCTTCATTTGGAGTTGAGAGTACTGGTGGTCTCTGGAGGTGTCCGATTAAGTTAAGGAAGGCTGTCGAGCATTCGTCAGTCCATTCGAACTTTCCTTTGTCTTTCTTTAGAGCTTCGAAGGAAGGGATGCATTTGTCAGTTGCTTTAGAGATGAACCTACTTAGGGCGGCCACTTTCCCGTTTAGGCTTTGCATCTCCCTTCGAGTGGATGGTATCTTGATATCTTGTAAAGCTCGAACTTGTTCGGGGTTTGCTTCAATCCCCTGGCATGAACGATGAATCCCAAGTACTTTCCCGACGATACTCCGAAGGAGCACTTTAGAGGGTTCAGCTTCATTCCATATTGGCGAAGTACTTGAAACATCTCATCCAGGTGGTTTATATGATCGTTGGCTTTCCTCGATTTTATCAGCCTGTCATCCATATAAACTTCCATAGTTTTTCCTATTAGTTCCGCAAACATCTTGTTGACAAGGCGCAGATAAGTAGCCCCGGCGTTTTTAAGTCCAAAAGGCATTACTTTGTAGCAGTACAATCCCCGGTCAGTGATGAAACTAGTGTGGTCTTGATCGGGGGCGTGCATAGGGATCTGGTTATATCCTGAGTATGCGTCCATAAAGGATAAGAGTTCGTGTCCAGCAGTGCTGTCCACGAGTTGGTTGATTCAGGGGAGTGGGAAGCAGTCTTTCGGGCAAGCGTCATTTAAGTTGGAGAAATCGATGCATGTTTGCCACTTCCCGTTAGCTTTCTTTACCAGTACCGGGTTGGCGATCCATTCTGGGTAGATGGCTTCTCGTATGAAGTCATTGGCAAGTAGGTTCTTCACTTCTTCCTCTAGGGCTGCTGATCGTTCTGCCCCCATGCTTCTCTTTTTCTGCTTTACTGGCACCTTCGTGGGATCGATGTTCAGTACGTGGCATGCTACATCTGGGGAGATTCCTGTCATATCAGCATGCGTCCATGCAAATACATCCATGTTGTGGCGAAGAAAATCAATGAGTTGATCCTTTAATTCTTCTTTTAGTTGAGATCCGATTTTCAATAGTCTACTTGAGTCATGTTTGTCTACAGCTACGAATTCCATAGCCTCTGTAGGCTTGGCGGTGGCCTCCTCCTCTTTGTCCCTGGGGTCTAATTCATTGAAAGGGTCACTGGTATATCGAAGAGGAGGGGCTTTCTTTAGTTGCTATGCTTCCAAGTTTTTCATGCAGAGAGTAGTCTCTGCATTTTTCCCTTTATCTTTTCTGCGGTTATTGCGAAGCTCAGTTACATAGCAGTCTCGAGCAGCGTCTTGATCTCCCTCCATTTCTCCTATTCCGTTATCTGTTGGAAATTTCATCTTCAGGCACCATGGGGCCAGGACAATTTGGAAGTCAGACAAGGCTGGTCTTCCCAGAAAGGCGTTGTAGGTCGAGTGGTTCTCTATTAGTACAAACGTTTGTTTTCGCACAACGGAGCGGGGGTGACTTCCTATTTCAACAAAAAGGTCCAGTTGCCCGAGGGGCATCTTCGCATCTCTAGTGAAACCATGTAGTGGTTTGTTGCAGGGAGACACATCCTTCATTGACAGCTTCATTTTTTCGAAAGCATGCTTGAATAGGATATTCACTGAGCTTCCTGTGTCTACTAAAATTCGGAAAACTTTAGATGGACCGAACCAGGCAGAGATGCCATAGGATCCATGTGTGGGTACTGTCTTCCCTCTAGATCACGCCTACTGAATGTGATGTCGTCATTCTCTTTCCGTTTCGGGTGGCGTTCTTCCATAACAGAATTAACGTAGCCTTCAGCGTTTCTAAGTGAATTACCGTATCTTCCTTCTCCGCCCAGCTTCTGTCGGTGATGTGTGGTCCTCCTGATACGGTATGGACCACTATTTTCTCTTGACTAGAGCCGCTGGTGTTGCGATTACCTCCTCCTGCTTCTGGGGGGGTAGCCCAGGATTCTCATTGGCAGGAGTCGAAGTCCTGTTCTGACTTTTTACATAGCGTTCCAGTCTCTTTCTTCTGATGTGTTCTTCAATCAAGTCCCGGAGATGGTGGCATTCATTGGTGTCATGTCCATGGGATTCGTGGAAGCGGCAGAACATTCCAGACTTGAGTGCGTTATCTGACTCCTTCTTGTGCGGGGGGCGCTTGTATCTAACTTCGTCTTGAGTGGTTAGGAAGATGTTTTCGATTGTTTCATTCAAAGGAGTGTAAGAGTCAAATCTTGGTCCTGGTCGATATAAGCGCTTTTCTCCCTTCTTGCCCCCTGCATTGTCTCTAGAGTCATTTCTCCGAACATCCTTTGCTGCAGCGGGAACCCTGTCTGTAGCTGTCTTAGCCTGTTGCCCTGACTGCCTCTCAGTGGCAGCGTCTTCAAGTCTCATATACTTTCCAGCTTCATGGAATAAATCAGGTTAAGTAGCTGGCATTTCCTTGGTTAGTCTCCAAGCAAATTTAGTATCCGGATGTACACCACTGCAGAGAGCCATTAGGATAAGTTTCTCATCGGCATCTTGGACTGCGCCCGCCGCGGCGTTGAATCGGGTTAGATATTGTTGCACTGTCTCTCCGGGTTTCTGTTTGACATTAGATAAGGAATAAGCGTCCTTGGGTTGTTCCACATGAATACGGAACTGACTGATGAACTTTTCTTTCAACATTTCCCATGAGTTGATAGACCCTTGGGGTAGGTGGCAGAACCAGGAGGTGCTAGATCTGCCAAGAAAAGTGGGAAGCATTTACACAATACTCCCTCCGTTGCTCCGCTCATGAGCATATGCTGGGTGTACTCTGTAAGTGTACGATGGGGTCAAAGGTTCCCTTGTAAGGTTCCATCGTTGGCATTTTCCATTCCCGGGGGGTGATGGCAGTTTCGATATTGCGGGTGAAGGGGCTGGTTACCCTAGCACCTATCCCCCGATCCCTTTGCTCCCGTTGGACGCACTCTCTGAACAACCGCGCCATCCTTTCATCATAACTTGGAGCGGATAAAAATGAGTTTGGTTCTTCCCTACGGGATTGATTCCGTCCAGATGACCTGTAAGGATAGTATCGTTTATCACTCCTGACATTCTCCAATGGCTGCCTCTGGTCTTCCGGGGGCATGCTGGGGTTAGCCATAGTTGGCCCTTGCCTTGATCTTTCCCTGCTGGGTTCTCTTCTCAGCACTTCCTCGGGTCAAACTTCGGGTTGGACTCCAGCCCGACCCCGTCTACTGGTGTTTTCATGGTTAGGTAGCATGACGGGCTCAGCTACATCCGACCCCCGCCTGGCGCCTCCACCGTTGGGTTCGGTTCCAAGTGTTTCCTCGGGTCGGAATTCGGGCTGAGTCCGGGCTCGGCTCCTACCATGGCTGTTTCTATTGTTAGCCTCTTCAAATAAGAAAGACCTTTGTCGTCTCCCAGATCCTCCAGACCGGGATTCACCCCATGATTCAGTGCTGCGGTTAGTTTCTTCGACATCCCTTAAGCGTGACATGAGTCGGTCCACTAGGGCTTCTTGTTGAGATGTGAAGCGGTTAGTTACTTCAGCCACAACCCTGTCCAGATCCGCCCTTGTAAGTGGTTGTTCCGTATCAGGGGCTGTCGGAGTTGCCTGATCTAAATTTGCTGTTGGAAATGGACGATTGTCTTGGTCTTTGATTACTGGATCTGGGATACTGCTAGTTGCAATGTTCTTTCCTTTGTTAGTATCTTTCTTCCGTCCGGGAGGCATGTTTCCCAAGCAATGAATGATGCTGATAGGAAAAGGGTTGAGTGGGAGAAGCTGAAGCTTCGAGCTCCTGTTCTCAGCGAAAACACCAAAAATGTTTGCACAAAAAATGGACAAACACCTCTAAGTCATATGAATTAGTTGATTTTATGTTGTTTCTAGTGATTTGGGTGATTTATGCAAATATATAAAAAACAGGGACTAAACTGTAAAAGACACACAGATTTATAGTGGTTCGGCCAGAACGTGCCTACGTCCACTTTATATGTTATTCTTCTTTTTCTTTCAGATTACAAGTACAAAGCTTTGTATACAAGTATATGAAAGTTGTTTGAAAGTTCCTTCCGCGCTTGAGCTCTCAAACTTGTCTGCCATTGTTGTACCCCTGCCCCTCTATTTATAGAGTGAGGTTGGAGGCAGGGGTCTTGGATGTATACAGCAGTTGGCGGGCCTGGGCTGATGTAATCTGGCCTGGCAGAGTTGGTTCGGTGGTAGGAGACGAGTGGACCGGTGGAGCTTTGGACTGGTGATAGTAGCTTTAACTCTTGGTTCGGTGGTAGGAGCATGGAGTTGGATCTGATTCGGTGGTGAGTGAAGGGATGGGTTGGTTCGGCCATGCTTTGACTTGGTAGGTAGGTTGATTTGGTGGTGGCTACTTCGAGTTGGTTCGGCAGGGAGGTGGTCCGGTGGCGAGTGTACGAAGCTTGGTTCGGCGTGGCTTGGTTCGACAGAGGTTGATTCAGCTAGGCATGGACATGGAGAGGCTTTCAACCGGTAGTTGGTTGGTTCGGTCAATGGTAGTTGGAGAAGCCTTGGACCGGTAATGAGAACTCGCCCAATATAAAGCTTTGTAGATCAAAACATTTATTCCATTGTATATCTATGTCCATTTATATAACTCAAATTCCTTTTAAAATTTTCAACACATTTATGGAATTTATTTCATATTTTTAAATATTTAAAAATATCAAATTTTAAAAGGTTGAAAAATATGGTTTACGAACTACCGAATGCGGCTATTTTGAAAACATGATTTAGACATATCTCTAAATTTATTAAATGAAAACTCAATTTTTCCTTTTCATTTGTGGATTATGGATATAAGAGTTTGGAAAATTCTTATTCCAAATAATTCTGATTCGTGTCCTATTCTATAAATGGATTTAACTTTTTACGACGTAAAATCGCGAGTACCGTTTCGTGGCGCGCTTATTTTGACTCTATTTTCAATCTTTTTCAAACTTTTTCAAAATGAGTTTTAATATTTATAAAAAATTTATAAATCATTTTCATCCATTTTTAAAAAGGTGAACAATGTTATATATACCATTATAATTTATAAAAGGAAGTGATTCCTTTGTGTAAATTCGACGTGTATTTTACCGTGAATCATTTCCACATCAAGCAATCATATAATTAACATCCAAAACATGATGATCAAGCACATGAAACAAGCATGGAAAAACTTATCATATCATATAGTTTAATAAAATAAACTAGCGGAGTATTTCTTATGATTGTAGCATTCCCTCCGTAACTTCTCTGAATTACTTTAGCGGCATTTCGACAGCACTTCTCTCCGCTTTCTTCGCTCCCGAGCTTCTGGATCTCCCTCCTTCACTTCAAGAGAGCTTGGCCATGCATGGGATGGAGGTGGATTCTCGGACATTGTGGAATGGTGGTGTTTTCCTTGGGTTTCATAGAGGTGGAGGTGTATTTCGGCACTTGTTTGGACTTAAAACGATATTGTGCGAGTGTGTGTATATATCAATATATCTATATGTCTTTATATCTTCTTCTTCTTGCTATATTCTTTTGCATTATTTTTATTAAGAAAAGAGGCCTTAATGGAAGCCATTAAAGAGATCAAGAGAGAAGAAGAGAGATTGGAAGTTGAATGTGTCTATTATGAGAGGTATAGGTGGGTATTTATAGCATTTCCATGCCTTAACCATGAGGTAATCACCAAAAATATCTCCAACACCATCATGCATCCCCTCATCACTTCCTTGGCCATGGTTTCCCCAATCACATCACCACCATCACATATTGTCCCCTCCTTTAATGTTTAAGTAAAGCATCTTTTGATCTTTGTTTATAACTATCATGATATTTTCTCCTTTGTACTTTATGTAAATTTGTAAATGCACATGGTAACTTCTTAAATGTATGCACATGTTATGTGAATGTATATATGTACATACATGTCTTATTTAATAAACCATGGTGCAACATTTGATTATAGCTTCTATTTGATAAATCGTTGAAAATCCAAAATCCAAATTCCAATCATATTTTTACTTCTTTGTTAATCTATTTATTTATGTAAAAAAAATCTTAAAAATAATTTTTCTATATTCATAGAATAATTAAAATATGCTCATTTGAATTATAAAACAATTTTTATAAATATAAATAAGTGTTGCAAAATCCGGCCCTTAAATTGCTAAAGTGCAACGAAACTGGCAGTTCTTGATAAAACAAGTATGTGTGTATTTATAAAACTATTATGAATCCCCTATTATCATTATTATATAATAATTAAAATGAATTATTTATCATTTGAAATAATTATTTGAATAGTTAAAATTAACTGAATATCCCAAAATTAAAGTGATAAAATTACGGGTCGTTACATTGATTATTTATTCATTTTTTGGTACATTTGAAACTCTTTCCAATATACTCATCCATTCGATTAAATCAAATCATTTCTATCAGATATTACATTTTTTTACTGCCATTGTATATTCTATGGAATTATCATAAACTTATACATGAGTATCAAATACATATGTCCATACTTATGTTAACTCATCATTGAGTGTAACAAAGTACGTGGACCCATTTTGGTATTAATAGACTTACGACTGCATACATCTATATTTATCAATCCAAAGATTTCATCCACTCCTATGACGCTTCCACTAAATGGGTTCATTGCCCTTAACTGTTTGAGGTGTAATTAACTAGTATCATATGATTCATAATCATATAATAAAATTATTTATCAAAACTATGGTTTGGTCTATAATTCCAAAATAATTGTAAATAATTTTAGAAGCTTCTGTATTTTACAATGCATCATTTGTTGTGAAAACAGAAACTGCATTATAGTTATTTTATAACAAATATCATAACGTTTACATTGAAATATAACTATGTCTATTTTTCAGTCGGCAATGAAAAATAGTCATTATTTCATAAATAATGTTCGATATGTTGTACGAAAATTATTTTCGTAACTTGATGCAGTTAATAAGTGTTATATGACATACTCCTACTATTTCTGCTATTACCATAATAGCGTACTGAATTCGGAGGCCCATTATTCACTTAATATAGATTATTTATTTCGTATACTATAACTAGTTTGCAGCGAAGAGTTCCTTGATCAAATGTATTGAACTCAAAGGAATAAATCTCATTGAAAAAAATTTCTATATGAAAATATATTTTGAAATAAAAATCATATTTCTTATTCCAATGTTAAATATTATATCATTATTATTACAATTCTCATTTTCAATGTTTCTTTATGAAGCAAAAGTGAGTCTCTTCATCCCAAATGCACCTAAAATCATATTTACACTTATATATTCATTTTCATTTCTAAATTGTCAAACATTCAGAAGAAAACCCTTACTACAATACCGTAATGAAACCTTTACAAAAGCGTATTTGATTATCCTTAACATTTAAGGACATCAAATATGCATTTTGCATAAACTGATCAAACCGACATTTCAACAATTGAGTTCTTACATACATATTGTAGTTTTGGTCTTGTGTTACACTTAACACATTATAATCTTTTATTGTAACCAATCAAATTGAATACTCGATCTCACAGTACTATATATTGGCTTATTTTATATGAACTAACTTCATCGAAGTATCATACAATACAATCTTTGATCGTTCACCATATAACACTTATATGCGATAGTATATGGATCAAATATCCACAGTCCACTATGCCACAATGTGAATCAGATAACACTCATCACACAACATATGGTAAATTTTTTGTTATCCAATGTTTTCACACAATACATGGAAAAATCATCTGTTGGGTGTTTATATAGGAATCAATTTCTTATATATTTGTGTATACTTTTGGTTTGAATTTTTTTTCAAATGTTGATTAGCATTTTGACTTGTTCATTAATATATATCTAAGACTCTTGAATATATTTCAAATATATTTAGTCATCACTTAGTTTGAACTTTAGTTTCTTATCCATAGTTTGATTACCTTTTAGAGTTGGTCATGGGGAAAACTTGAACTTAGTTTCATTGCTGAACACTATTTTGTTGTGAAGGTGAAAACTTGAACTTGGTTGCTGCTTTGATCAGTTCATGTCTTAATTAGTGGATGCTTTGAACTCCCATGTATATACATACATACATACATGCATGCATGCATACATATGTATTTATGTGTGAATGTTGGTGGTTGTGCACCTATGTACTTGTATATACTTGCTGCCCAGTGAGAATTTGTGGCTGTGCACCCATGTACTTGTATATACTTGCACATACTCTTACACTTGCCCCTAGTTTTCATCTTAGTGCCTATTTCTCATCTTGCACTATGTTTGTAGTAGTTAGATGTTCATATGTACGCTTGAGTTGCCTTGGCCTGCTCCTATGTGCATATGTACTCTTGAGTTTTGGGTGTGAACTTGTACTTGTTTTGCTGCCTTGTATGCTTGATAGTTTGGTTCCTTCCCTTGTTGTGTGTGTATGCACTAAGTTTTTGGTACACTTGAGTCTATTTCTGACTATGCTCATGTTTCGTTTGTTGTACATATTTTGGCCTTTTCCTTTGTTGATCTGGTTATGCTATTGACCACCCTTATTGAATTGTCGAAAATTGAATTGTCGAAACTTGTTGAATTGTTGAAACATGTTTGGTGCCACCATGCACATGTATACTTGTATATATGTCAGTTAATGTGCTTGTCTTGAGTCATATTGTTATCCCTTAAGTATGGACTTGCACTTGTGTGTTCTTTAGTTGTTTCAGTTTGTATCCTTGCTGTGTTTGCACCCTGCTGCATCTAGTTTCAAGTCTGAACCAATATGTTGCACCTGAACTTGTGTGTTTACTGTATACATGTATATTAGTGTTCTTACTGCCTGGTTGCTCTAATATTGTGAGAACTTGGACTTCCTTGAGTTGCTGTTATATACTTGCGTGCATTTATGTCCATGCTGCTATGATGTTTACATGACAAGATGCTACCATGATGCATTGTTTAGTTCATGCTTCTTGCAGTGCTTGTGCATGAGTACATCTTCCTAAACTTGTGCGCTTCAGCCTTGTTCCTAAGTGCACTATGTGATTTCTCCGAGTTGAGCTCGAACCTGTGCACTTCAGCCTTATTCATGCTTTTTATATTCGATTTATGTTACACCCGAGTTAAATCCGAGCACGCTTTAGCTTGGCCTTGTGCACACTTGCACTGCGTTGAGCCTTCAGGCTTGACCTTCGCATTTTCCCCTTAGAGATAATCAACGCTCGGGCTTGTGATATTCATAGTGATACACCGTGCATATCATAAGCTATTTGTGCACACTTAATATTTGTCCCTGTCTAAAATATGAAACAAACAACCCAAATAACTGAGGTAATATTAGATCAGAATTATAATTTTATTTTTGTCATTTATATTTGTTTATTTTTTCATTTTACCGTGTTGTTTATTTGACAGGTATAGCGGACGACTGGACACTAGATGGAGCAAGAAGATATCAAAAACAAATTCTAGTGAGAGTAAAAATGTTGTATAAAAGAGTGTGAAATAGAGTATGATGACAGTTGTATCGTATTTGAAAATGTAAATATAGTGAAAGCCAAATGTATACTGTTTGAATTTGAATTGAAATAAAATATTTGTTTAAATAAAATTGTGATTCATTTATTTCATTCGGTAAACAACATATAAGTGTAATTGGTATTCATAGTCAATATTTATACTTGGCTAATGGAAAATTCTAGGAATGATACTATAACATCAGACAACATATGTTTTTTATGTTAGTGCATATCAGATGACGGGGCATACCTATGGTCTGATGTGCTGGCACCGAATTTAACAACAGATAGATATGCTTTCAGACAATGGAGCATATCTGTCGTCAGATGCATTTTTTGGTATAGTGGCCTTGCATTGCTTTTAGAGTTTGAAACTCATAGAATGCAATACACGGTCTTGACCAAATAAACACGTAGCGACCAAATTACGAACATATTTAGCAGCTATAGAATCACGCGCTTGCATCGGTGTTGAAATGTTAACATTGAATAAGCATTTATTAGCAAGTATATTTTATATTTCTATTTGTCAATTTTCAATTTAGTTTATTTGTATATCTTAATTGATAATTATAATTTTGAATTCACAAATTTATCAGCGTAGATTATTATAACATTATATAAAATATTTTATTACAATATTACAAAGGCTAACTGTTATCATTTCATTTTTTAATAAGGATCTCACTTGTATTTTATGTTTTGCTATATCCTAAATGAAACATTAAAGTCTTTTAACTTCATTAGTGGGTGTTAGGACCATATGTCTTGAGATTCCGACCTTGGGCAAAGCTCAACAAATCATAGGCCGTAGATAACTACTTATCACTTGTATCACATACAACTCCAAATCCATGGTTCCTTGTCCTAGTCCTTCCTTTACCATGAGGAAAGCTCAATAAAAAAAGTAGCACTATTCACTCAGACCTATCATTTCACGATGGCCTAAGTATATTGTACATATCTTGAGGAAAACTCAACAAATATATGCAGTTATCTTACCTCGTCAATTCAATATATTAATAGTACTATACATAACATCTCTAACTTGAGGAAAACTCAACAACTAAAGAGTATGTAAGTATTGTTTAATATATAAGTGATAGAGGACAACTTTATATTAATGATTCATTATCTTTAGTATGTTACATCGAGTGATATCAACTTATGGAATAATATATTTCTTTTGAAATACCCTTATGATTCAAATGTCTGACACATCAGAAATCACGGTATACATACATTTGTGTATGTATTTATCCCTTAAGTCTGTTTAGGGTTTCTTTAATGCCCCACAATTAGTTTATACATTCATATAATATAAGTTTTATTATTATATAAATTTTATATTTCATATTACTTATATAATGGTCATATGTATAATATTATGTTAATTAAATCTTATTTATTTAATTAACATATATTATTTTAATATGTCATTTATATTAAATATTTACTACATCCTATAAGCTTTATAGTTACCCACATATATCATATATATGTATATATTATTTAATTAATTAAATTTTAATTCATTTATTTAATTACTTAACCTTTTATATTAACCTTAGTTTATTTATTTAATTAAATTTTAATTAAACTATATTAATTTCAAAATTCATTTCGTATACATACATGTGTACCTATGTTATTTAAAACATTTTAAAACAACATAACATATATCATAATATATAATACAAGTATACATTTATTAATTAATTAACTTATTTAATTAACTAATTTTAATAAATTCTAAAACTTTTGAAATTAATATTTATTTTCAAACATTTCAAAAAATTTATTATATTATATATTTTTATAATATATTTATATCTTATTCTAAATTAAACTTTTAAATTTAAAATCTTATATTTTTTAAATAATTTTTGAAAATTAGCCCAAGGTCCAATATAAACTGGACCTCTTTTATTAGGTGCAACCTTTTAGGGTCATATATCTGTTCAGGCCAGGTCGATAGCCAAGCAATGTAGAGTACTAGATACCAACCTAATCCTAGATGCTACCTTTCTAAACACCCTACTAACTAAGTTGTGAGCTTAATTAGTTAACCCTAACATGACTAGTTAGACTGCATAGGCTATTGAGCACTTATACCGTTGTTGGAACTATGTCAACCCGTAGTGAAAGTTATGAGTGAAATTCAAAAAAAAATTCCTCAATTGGATCTTTATTGGGCCTATTAAGTCTAATTCATTTAGAATATTTCTAAATATTATTTAAATAAAATATTTATTTTATTTAAATTTGTAAATTATATAGTTTTATTCAATATATATATATGTGTGTGCGTGTATTATATTTATGTATGTATCATATTCACATATATACGTGTGTGTGCATGTGTAACATATCAACTCGTGCAAGGTATAACATGCCCGTGTATAAATATTGGGATTTACATTGCAATGGACACGTTAGCTTATCCAGTATGCCAGTATATGTTGTCCAAATATATGTATGTAAGCTATTATTTTATGTGATCATTATAAATTTTTATATAAATGATAAGTTAGTTCAAATAATTATTTATATAATATTTAAAAAACATATTAATAAATATTTGTGTATGTGTATGTATATATAATCTTATAAAAAATATTAATAATATGCATATACATACTATTATAACATACTAAATTAAATATATAAAAATAATTCAAAATAATAAAATATACATTTATATTTTATAAGCCGTGAATAATATGTGCATATATATATATATATATATATATATGTATAATAAAATAATTTTTTAATACATACATCAATATATATTTATAATATATATAACAGGCCATGCGTACAACACAAAAAAATTTAACTTAAATTTAAGATGCATGTATAATTAAAATTCATTTAAAATTAATAAAAATTAATTTCAAAATTTTTATTTCAAATTCTACAATTCCAGAAAATCCTAACTGATATTTTATGGCTTGGCGAACTTTTTCACATTTTTTTTCCAACTTAAGGTTACTTTTAATAATTTATTTATTTACGGCAATTTTAAATAATTAATTTTTGAAAATAAAAAATGTAATTTTTTATGTTTTACCTTTGGCCGAAAGCTTATCTGGTGCTAATATAATTTTATAAAATTTAAAAAGGATCTTTCATGATATTTTTGAATTAATACAATTTATTAATTAAGTAAATCGGTTTAAATAATGTTTAGGAATAATAAAATATTTACAACAAATTATTTTTTTCTGTCAAAAATTATTGTCACCACGATGCATTATAGATAAAATTATATAATTAATTTTAACAATGATATAATGTTGCAACTAATTGTAAGATATATATATATATATATATATAATTGAATATTGTAAATATTAAGTTCAGTAAAATTTAATAATTATATTATTTTATATGGCTGCATTGACCTTACGTATATGATTAAATAAAGTGTTTTATTTTGAAGCATAAATATATACATGCATATAACCAAATTAATTTGTGACAACATTACTTGCATATCGGAATCATCAACTAACTTACAATATAATATACATATACATATATGATAAAACATTATACTAATAATTATTAACTACAAAATCATACCTTAGTCTCGAAGCCTTTAAGTACACCTTGAAAAATAAACTCTCCTCTTTAAAACATTTTCCGATTCAGTAGATTGCTAGTCCTTGAACCTTGACCTTTAGCTATCGAATAATGTTCGAGCTGACTTGATTTGAGTATGTATTGATGGAGAGACCAGGGTATGGATTCGACCATCAATGAAGAAAAGAGGGGGCAGCCAAAGATCTCATCTCATACTAATTAAGATTAGGAATGCTTAAATAGTGGATAAAAGAGAGAAAACAATGGATCTCGTCTCATACTAATTCTTCCTCAATCTAGGCTATCAAAAATAAAGCCTCCTTACACCATATCAAGCCACCTGTGCCATGTTTGTGCTACCGAAATAAGAAGCCCTATGATGGGCCTTAAAGCCATTTAAGGCCATAAAAAAATATTACGCAATCTAATCCAATTTAATCGCTTATCGATATCGTATATTGATTGATATATTTATACCTATTATAAATATATTTTATAATATTTATTTCTTAAATCATATTCAAATTTTATAATTAATTTTTCATAAACATTAATTAAGTTAATTAATTTTATAATAATTATAAACGAAGTAAATCGGTTTGATCAAAGGAGAATTCATCGTTTCGGTTGTATGACTCGTTAGGTGTAAATTTGGATAGCGATTAATATCGAACTATTCAAATATTAACGTTCACATGCCACTTTGCAGGTGTTGTGGCATTTTGGCCAAATTTATCGCTTGCTTAGTTTCGGTAAAATCCAAGTTCACTTTATTAAACATCACCCAACTATGAATTTTATTTACACTAATTCTCTTCATCAAAACTATATCACTTTGAATTTATGGAATTAGTAATGGTCAAAATTCCGACATCGTTCATATTCAACTTTATAGCCCAAACTCAAAGTCCTTGGTTCAATAATAACAATTATTATTAACCGTAATGCTCTGACTGGAGACTTTGACTTTGAGTTGACTTGAGTTATACTAACCCCTTATAACTAAGTAGACGAATCCTCTCCTGAATAGTATTTCACCTCCAATACTTTCACTCGACCCAACTATAGTCAATCGATGGACGTTGTCCCATGACTTGACTATAATCAAAATAGAGCTTTCATATTGAAGATCGATAGTATTCTCATGTCGAGAGAACTGTGTAAATCAGTCACGTCGATATTTGCCGTTTGACTTTAGTTATATTAACTAACAAAAAATTATCAAGTGAGTTATTACATAGTTATCCAATAACCATCAGCACGTAATTCTTGGGTGACCTCAGTAGTCGTGAGTAATACACTACCAACATTTGAAGGGCGTTATGATGCTAGTCTCAACGGATACGTCGATATTCAATCTTGATGCATCTTGACTAGGAACATTTAAAATGGTATATTTGTTTTCATTGTGATAAATTACTCACGGTTACAACAATATGTAACTACTATCACAAAACATACCATTTATGGATTTTTTATCAAATATACTTTAAATTAATTAATATAACACATTATATCCAATATATAATAGAAACAATACACCTTTTATTTCGAACAAGATTGGTAATCGAGTTAGATATATGTAATAAATTACATAATAGCCCCTAGGGCATACCCCTAACTTATCATACACACACAGACACACACATGCACACACACACATACATATAAAGACACACATACACACACATATATATACGCATAATATTATATATATATATATATATGTGTATGTATGTTGATAACATGGACGGTACTTTGTTTAAGAAGAGCACTCTTTTTAGTATCTCAGGTGCTCTAAACCATGACCTTTAAAACCTTTGTCTAAAGCGTCGCACTCCTAACTACTTGAGCTAGAGGTCCTTGACAAGTTTATATATATACACACAAAATTTAATTCAAAAATTATCTATAAATTTAATTTTTAATTTCATTTATTTGACTAGGTAAAACATTCAAAATTTCTTATTTGAATCAAGTTCGATTCGGTCAAAAAATCTTTATTTAAATAAATTTTGCTATTTCAGTTTATATATATATATTTGTAATATCTATATATAAATATTTATTATTATAAAACACATTAAATTTATAAAACTTTTCGTTCATTTATTTTGAAATAAATATAATCATATTAAAAATACACATTATATTAAAAAATGTTATATATATATTATATATGGACAAGGATCGGTTACACCTCGTTCTTGCTACACCTCTATTCACCCTGATATCAACCACACATTTTGATTTAAATAATATAATAAGGTGACAAAAGGGGGAAAAAAATATTATTTAAATTGAAAATATGTGGTTGAAATGGGGGAGGAATAGAGGTGTGGCAAAAGTGAGGTGCGTCACAACGAATCAAAACTCAAAGAAGCTTTTGACCTAGTGACGTGCGGAGAAATGCAAATCATCTAGGTTTCAAAGAATTCAGAGACTATATAAACAGATAAAATCTGATGATAACTAAACTTTCAAAATCGAAATGGAAGGAATAAAACATATAAATATCATGAAAAATATCAGTCTTTGAAAATCTAAAAATATAGTCTTGGAAAAATATGCATACGTGAGCAGAAACAGAGTACATAGCAAAATATCCCTTATACTTTGGTACAAGAAAATAATTGTACTGATATGATAAAATGATACATGAAGAGAAAATGAAGTAAAGCAGACTCCAAGAAAAGCACGACTCTCTCTATGTATCTGAAATGGGTAAATCACTTACCGCCCTGTCCACCTGTGGAGGAAAAAAGACGGAAAAGGAATGGATCCGATATAAAGTCTAGTGAATGAGAACAAGTTTAATAAGTGATGATTAAGTGCAATTAACTTTAAAACTACTCTAAGTGATGTGGGGGTGTGTAACAAGTGTCTGTGGATTCCTAAGGTCTAATATCTAAGGAGTCTTATTTAATATAATGGGTCGAATTACAACTCGAACCTCACACTAACGATCGAACAACGTCCTTTAAATTATCCAAGAATACCTATTATTAATACACATAAGAGGAGAACCCTAAAATACAAACTTGCATAGTGACTCATTGTATGAACCCACTGGCCACCTCTCGATCATAGTACTAAACGTCTCTTATAGTAGCCACTTATCATCCAACACCAGCATCCGCCTGTACCGCATCGCAAGAACCGTGTGTACAAAAACTCCTGTTAGGATTGTGTTCACTCATATGGTTTCCCTTTAAGTGTTGCGCGTCACCGCGATGGAATACCCTATGAGTGCAAAATACATCGTCTTTGTCAACTCTTTTCTCTTATTTGGGTATTCAATTGTTACCCAGATCCCAATGACTTGTAGTCCTTTAGTTGGAGATTTACAGCCTTACAATTCTCTTGATAGGGGATTTACGACCCTACCATCTCTTGTCTGTCTACGTAGCTCAAAAATAGGCCAAAACAATCAATTTTCTATTTATATAATTTTTATAATAAATTACATTAATTTTTATTATAAACCTGGGACTTAGGTCGTGGTTCAATCTATGCATTTTACAGTCAAACGGTTGGCCGAGCCATACCACCGGTTGACCTCTATCGATAGATCGTTAGGGTAGCCAGGTCGACCGGTCAAGAATAAAATTGGGAGTTTCGAACAGTTTTTGATTGTCAATTAATTTATAATTTATTGTCGTTAATTCTAGCAATTAATAATTCCAGCTAATCCCTAATTTCCATTTGATCAATTTTTCAATTCCAATTAATTCTAGGATTTGTGATTAGGGCTGCAAATTTGACATTAAACAAATGTTTAATTAGCTAATCAAATTATCCATTTATTGTAAATCGATTTCTAGGCTTTAGGGGTCAAATTAGTGTTTATACAATTCAGATTTAAGTTAATAAGTTCAATTTTAGGGTTTCTAACATATTCAATTTGGGTTTAACATATCAAATTTGGGTTCTAACATCCTAGATCAGTTATAATAGTTTGAATTTAATCACACTAATCAAATTATCAAATTTGTACCCACTCACCTCTAGCCAAAGCTCTAGATCTTGAGGATTTGGCCTCTACTCAATAGCTTCCCTTAATCTCCTCCTTGATGCTTGCCTTGCTCCATAGTTTGATTTTAAGTTTTGATTTGGATTTTAGGGGTTTGAGAGATTTGGGTTTCAGTAGAAAGTTTAACAGAGTTTAGTTACTGTAAAGTTTCATTAGAGCATTAAGGTATCATTAGAATCTTATTTATAGCGTTAGAGTTAGATTTAAAGCCATTAGATTAACCTCAACTGGAATCTAGTACACCCATCTAATCCTTCTCAACTAAGCAACGAATAAAGGCCGTTATAACACATCATCGTAGAGCGATTAATGCTTGATTTTCTTCGTCACTGGTCGACCGCTCGTAGGTCTAGGTCGACCGCTAATGGTCGACCTGGTACCCTCCTGGGTTAACCCTTTACTTTACAAAATTTTAAACTTTTATTTTTAATTTCGAATTTCATTCTAACTCCCGTAACTCCTCCATACTAACTCAGACTATGTAGTCTTATGCGAAAATCATTCGAAAAATTGCTATGAACACAATAGTGTAAATTTCATAGCCAAATTTAAACATCTATGAAAATTTTCTTTTAAGTCCTTAATTTAATTTAATTTACTTATTAAATGTCCTTATTAATTTTCCTTTTTAAATCTCTTTAAATTCTTGTTAAATGTCAAGTAAATTTCCGGGGTAACATTATCCCTCTAAGGATTTCGTTCCCGAAATCTCTAAGGATGGAAAAATGTAGTCCATACACACAGTAATCAGTAACTACAACTATCTACTCAACCGACATCCATTAGCAATCATCGTCCTTAAAATTTTTCTAATCCAACATGTACATATATGCGACGTAAAATGCACGTGAACCTATACTAATGTAAAAGTATGCAGTCTATCGATTCAGTTGACCTTTTGTTATGCAAAAATGCTCATGCCATGCATCCAAATGTCTGCAACATCTTAAGTAGATATACTTATAGTTATATATGTATGCACAACCCTACAACTCATATGCATCATCCATATGCACAACATCCACTAACATCCAAGAATCAAGAAACAACATGTGACTAGATATAAGTGCGCGTATGTGTACCGAGAGGATATACTGTCCTAACATGTAAAAGAGAACAATGCAAATAATACATCCATTTACACCCATTAGCATCAATTATCCATAACACATCCTATTGACTTGTTTATAACCATTCCTAACATCTAATGGTCTCCACCTAAAGGGTATACCACCTAAGTCCTATACATAAGAATTCAACACTTATGAGAATTAAATTAGAAACGTACCAGAAAAGAGATATGGGTTGTGCGGATTTTCTCCTCGGACTCCCATGTAGTCTCTAATCGATTGTCTCCCCATTGGACTTTTACAAGTCTAACCTCCTTTTTGCGGAGTTACTTCATACCATGCACTAAAATTCAAGTAAGTGCACGATGAATAAGTGACTCTCGCTCAACCTCAACCTCAACTTCCACAAGTGCGATACATGGAAAACATCGTGTACTCCCGCCAACTTCTTCGGAAGCTCTACTCTATATGCCAACTTCCCTATTCTAGCCACTATCAGGAAAGGTCCTATAAATCTCGGTGCTAGGTTCCCCGATGTACCAAATCTCATCACATGCCAAAGGGGAAACTTTCATGAAAGAGATGTCTCTCACTATGCAAACCAACTCCGTACGTCTCCTGTCAACGTAATATTTCTGTCTATCCTTAGTAGTCTTCATCCTTCTATGGATTAGTTCCACCTTCTCTGATGTCTCCCTCACCATCTCTGGTCCAAGAATAATCTTATCCGTCATATCCCACTAACACAATGGTGATCTACAAGTTCTACCATACAATGCCTCGAATGGTGCCATCCCAATGCTAGTTTGATAACTATTGTTGTAGGTAAACTCAAATAATGGAAAATGATCCTTCCAAGAACCTCCAAAGTCCATAATACACATTTTTAGAAAGTTCTCCAAAACCCGATTTACTCTCTCCGTCTGTCCATCAGTCTACGGGTGATATGCAGTACTCTAACTCAACTCAGTCCCCAAAGCCTCCAGTATACTCCTCTAATATTCACTAGTGAAAAGTGAATCTTGGTTTCTAACTATGCTAATAGGAACTCCATGCAACCTAACGATATCACATATAAAACTACCAACGATGCCGCCTTTCTAGTACTCCTCACTGGTATGAAATGAGCACACTAGGTCAATCGATCGACTATGAACCAAATGCTCTCATTCCCTCTCATACTCCTAGGTATGCCATTTATAAAATCCATGGAGATACTCTCCCACTTCCACAGGATTATCTAATGGTTGCATCAATCCTTCCGGCTTCTTCTACTCTGCCTTCACCCTCTGATAAGTCATACATCTAGCTACATACTCTGCTACTTGCTTCTTCATATCGGGCCAATAGTAAACTCGCTTCATGTTGCGTTACATCTTATCTCCACTAGGATAAATGGTCATCCAAGAACAATGTGACTCTGCTAGTACCACGTCAACCAAATATGTACTATGAGGAACACAAAGCCTATCATTTCTCCATAAGCATCCTCTCTCGTCAATGGCATAATGCCTCAAATGACTCAATGAATCTCCTCTACCAATCCTCTCAAAAATATCTACTAGCTCCTTATCCTCCTTCTGCCTAAATCAAAATATGCTCCATCAATGCAGGCTGAACATCTAAAGCTACTAGCAATCCAGAGCTAATATCAAATGATGGTCGAAAATCAAAGTTAGCAATATATTCCAAGTGTCTCCACTCTAAGAACAAGGGACTCAACACTCCTCCCTATCGCACAAAGCATTTGTTACTACATTACTGTTGCCCATGGTATAAGAGATTAAAATCATAGGTAGTCAAGAACTCTATCCACCCGTGTTGCCTCAAATTTAATCCCTTTTAGGGGAACAAATACTTTAAGGACTTATGATCGACATACAGCTCAAATCACTCTCCTAACAGATAATGCCTTGTTGACTTGAGAGAAAAGACAATGGCTGCTAACTCAAGATCATGTGTGGGATAATTCCTCTCATGGGTCTTCAGCTGCCTACTTGCATAACTCACTACCCTTCCTTCTTGCATCAACACCATGCCTAACCCTATTCCACAGGCATCGATATATACTATAAATGGCTTTTCCCAATCTGGTAGCATCAAAATTGGCACACTAATCAATGCCTTCTTCAACTTGATAAAAGCATCTTCATACTTCACATCCCACAAGAAAACTAATTTTTTCTTGGTAAGAAGGGTCAATAGGGAAGAGATCTTTATGAAGTCTTTAATGAACTTATGATAGTAGCCTTCCAAACCAAGGAAACTTCTCTCCTCCTTGACATTCTTCAGAACATGTCAATCCTAAACTGCTCCACTTTATTAGGGTTAACTACTAACCCACTCTCTGAGATGATGTATCCTAAAAAGCATACCTCCTCTCTCCCAAAGTGGCACTTAGAAAACTTCGCCTTTAACTTATGTGCATGGAGTGTAGTGAGCACTTCTCCTAAATGCAATGCGTGCTCCTCCTTACTCCTTGAGTATATAATAATATCATCCACAGATACCATGATGAATTTGTTAAGCAACCCCTTAATACTCGGCTCATCTGATCGGCAAAATTGGCATGTGCATTGGTCAGTCTGAAAGGCATGACTAACTACTCATACAATCCGTTGAGTGTGCAGAATATTGTCTTTTGAATATTGTCCTCGGCTACATGCAACTGATGGAATCCGATAACTAAGTCAAGTTGTGAAAACACTCTAGCTTCAACTAACTGATCAAAGAGATTGTCTATACAGGGAAGTGGATAATGATTTTTCTTCATCGGTTTATTTAGCTCCCTATGATCAACATTGAGTTAGAGAGAACCATCTGCCTTGTTGGCAAAGACGATTGGTGCTCCCAACTCTAAAATTATCTTTTGAATAAAGCCCTTCTCCAATAACTCATCAACCTACTTATTCAACTTGCGTATCCTTTTGTGCCACATGCCTCAATGGTAAGGAGATGGGTCTAGCATTCTCTACAAGATAGATCCTAAACTAGATTTATCTTTGAGGTGGGAGATCGATAACCTCAATGAAAACGTGTGGAAATCCCTAATTACTGGCCCTGTACTAAGCTCTTCATGTGATAGGTCTAATGAATATGGGTAGCTCAACATAACAGATCCTTAGGGATCAGAGTAAACCTCTAAGCTACGCCCACTACAAGTGCTCAACCAAACAATCCTCCTATCATGGTCTATAATATCCCCATATATAGTCATCCAATCCATGCTTAATATCAACCATAACCCAGAAAATCCCAGTACAAAGGCATCACTGTCAAACTCGACCTTTACGATAAAAAACTTCAAACCCTAACAAAACATGAATAAATAGGTCGATCCTCCTATGAGGTTTGACACAACTACAGGGTCCGTGACTATATGAGTGTGTAAGTGTAAATCATTAACAAATCTACTATAATTGAAAGAATGTGAAGCCCAGTATCAAATAAAGTGCAAATAGATAAATCGAAAAGAGTCAACATACCTTCAATCACCACCCTTATCTTCACTAGCTGTGCACTCGAGCTAGAGACTGCCTCCAGTGCATAAGCTGGAACCACCTGAGTAGAATTCAAAATAGGATCTTTTGATGGTGCTTTGCAAGCTTGCTTAAAATTTCCAAAATGATCACAGTTATAACACTTCATCTTCGAGCAAATCAACCTACACTTATTAGCAAAATGCCCTAGTTTTCCGCCTTTGCTGCACTTCCTATCCTTCTTCTGAATATTCCCCTTCAGTCCAAATCCTCCCTTTTTCTTATTCTTCTGATGCACTTTCTTTCCGCCCTTTGGAGCCTACTCCTTCTCTTTCATTTTGGAGACGATAATAAACAAATCCATCTCCACTTACCCCTTATACGTTGCATCCATCAGAATGTGACTCATAGCCAAATCTTGGAGAGGTTAGTTCAGTCCTTTAGCAAATCTAAGAGCCTTCTTGTATGGTGTACTAATCAAATCCATACTAAATCTAGCTAGCTCATTAAACTAATTCACATACTCCTCGACGGATATATCTCCCTGCTTGAGGTGAATAAACTTCTCCAACTAAATACCTTCCTCCTTCCTAGAAAGAAACCTAATCTCAAACCTTCTATGGAACTCATCCCAAGAAATATCATCTCTATTGGTCTTGGACTCAATATTTACCACCAGCGCAAAGCCTCTTCTTGTAACTTCCAGGTAGCTACCTGTCTCCTTATAACATCATTCAAGCCCATTAGACCAAATATCCTCTCACAAGCATGGATCCATACTCTTGAATCCACATAAGACTCCATCCCCAAATACGGCTGTCCTCTAAGACCAGAAAAATCTTTGCATAGCTTAGCAAAGTCTGTAGCGGTAGATGGGTGGGTAGAAACCGCACCTATCGCTTCCTCTGTGGGTCCTCTAGTGGGATTGAGCACGGCCTATTGCCTAGCCTGTATGTACCAGTAAAACCACATGGAAATGTTCGTGCTTGGGATTTCGGTTGCATCGCTAGAGCCTAGACCTATGGAATCAGTCATCTTCTATCTACGAATTTCTAGAGTGTTATTAGAAATTTTTCATAAATAGTTTAAGTACGAATAAAAGAGATAATATAAATAGGAATCAAAAATAGCACATGAAAAAAAAGATTATAGCTTGTCTAAATATTTGGAAAAGCTCTTTGAAAAATATTTACTTATATATATACAGACTTTTAAAAAGTTTGTTTTGAAATTTTTTGGAAAACAATTTTGAAAATCTTTTTGAAATGCATCTTGGAAACTATTTTCTTTTCAAAAAATTTCAAATTACGTCTCTCAATATGGTCCTAATCCTAAGGAACATTGAACCTATTCTATGATACCAACAATGACAACCCACACCTTCCGACAGATCGATCAAAAGCTCAAAGTGGCCGTCGACCTCGTATCGTGTCAAGAAATGCGGATTGTTTGGGTTTTAACCTTTAACTTCAGAGACTACATAGATAAATATAATCTGATGATAACTATAATTTTTGAACTCATAACAGAAGGAATAAAACATATAAATATTATAGAAAATATCAGTCTCATAAAATCTCAAAACATAGTCCTAGAAAAATATCTGTAAGTGATCCAAAATAGAGTACATACCAAAATATCCCTCATAGTATGATACAAGAAAATAATCATACCGATGTGATAAAATGATACATGAAGAGAAGATGAAGTAAAGTAGACTCTAAGAAAAGCATGAATTTTTCCAAATATCTGCAATGGGCAAATCACCTACTATCCTGTCCATCTTGGTGGAAAAAAATGAAAAAGGAATGGGTTAGACACAAAGTCTTATGAATAGGAACAAGTTTAACAAATGATGATTAAGTGCAGTTAAATTTAAAACTACTCTAAGTAATGTATGGTGTGTAACAAGTGTCTGTAAATTTCTAAGGTCCAATATCGAGGATTCTTATATAACATAATGGGTCGAACTACAATTCGAACCTTACATTAATGATTGGCCAACATCCTCTGAATTATCTAAGAATACCTATTATTACTACACATGAGAGAAGAACCTCGAAATGCAAACTCGCATAGGGACTCATCCTATGCACCCACTGTCCACCTTTTGATCGTAGCGCTAGAAGTCTCTTATAGTAGCCACTTATCATCCTACACCGGCGTTCACCTTTACCACGTCGCACGAGAACCATGCATACAAGAACTCCCATTAGGCTTCGGCTCACTCATCTGGTATGTCGTAAGTGCTACGTGCTACCATGATGGATTACCCCCCGAGTGCCTACAATATACATCTTCCTAGCCAACTCTTTTCGCTCATTTAGGTATCCAACTGTTACCCAAATCTCGATGACCTATCGTCCTTCAGTAGGGGATTCACGACCCTACAATTCTTTTGATAGGGGATTTAAGACCCATACCATCTCTAATCTATTTACTTAGTTTAGAAAACAATCAATTTTCTACTTATATAATTTTTATAATAAATTATATAAATTTTTGATATAAACCTAGGCCTCAGGTCGAGGTTCAATCTTTGCATTTTATAGTCAAACGGTCGGCCGAGACTTACCCGAGCTCGACCGCTACCGATCGACTATTTGGGCACCTAGGTTGGTCGGTCATGAATAAAATTAAGGGTTTCAAACATTTTTTAATTTTCATTAATTCCAGTAATTAATAACTCAAGTTAATCACTAATTTTCGGTTAATTAATTTTACAATTCTAACCAATTCTAGGATCTGTGAATTTAGGTTTCAAATTTGACGTTAAACAAGTGTTTAATTAGCTAACTAAATTATCCACTTACTATAAATTGATTTCGGGGGTTTTAGGGGTTAAATTAGTGTTTATACAATTGAAATTTAAGTTAACAAGTTTAATTATAAAATTCCTAGCATATTCAATTTGGTTGAACATATTAAATTGGGGTTCTAACATCCAAGATGAGCTAGAATAGTTTAAATTTAATTATACCAATCAAATTACCAAATTTGTGCCCACTCACCACTAGCCTTATCTCTAGATCTTGAGAATTTAGCCTCCAATCGATAGCTCTCCTTAATCTCCTCCTTGATTACTTGCCTTGCTCCTTAATTTGACTTTAAATTTTAATTTTGGTTTTTGGGTTTGAGAGATTTTGGATTCAGTAGAAATTTTGACAGAATTTAGTTACTGTAAGTTGTCTTTAGAGAATTAGGGTTTCATTTGCATGTTATTTATAGAGTTAGAGTTAGGTTTAGGGTCATTAAATTAACCTCAGTTGGCATCTAGACCACTCATCTAATCCTTCTCAAACAAGCAACTAATCTATTCCGTTAACATATGTCATCGTAGAGTGATTAACGCTCGATTTTCTTCATCATGGGTCGACCGCTCATAGGTCTGGGTCGATCGCTACCGGTCGACTTGGAACCCTCCTAAGTCGACCCATTATCTTATATATTATTAAAAATTTATTTTTAATCTCTAATTTATTTCTAACTCCCTTAACTCCTCCATACTAACTTGATACAAAGTATTTTATATGAAAATCGTTCAAAAAATAGCTACGAACACAGTGGTGCAAGTTACGTAGCCAAATTCAAATGTTTGTGAAAATTTGCTTTAAAGTCCTTGTTTTAGTTTAATTTAATTTTCTTATTAAATTTTCTTTTTAAATCTATATTAAATACTTGTTAAATTTCACATAAATTTCCAGGTTTACAGTGTATATATTTATGTATTTGTGTGTGTGTATTCTCGGTCGGGAATAACTAATATTTTTATGTAAAAGGCCGAGAGAATTTGAAAACATATATTTTATAAATACACACACACATAAAATTTAATAATAAGGGTGAGACTTAATTTTAAGCAGATCACTCATTTTGATGTTTTGGGGTATCAGACAAAAATCCCTAGGTCACAATTTAGAGATCTTACCACTTGAGCTAACGGTAATTTTATATATACATAAAATTATAAACAATAATTTAGAAATATATGTATACATAAGTTAATAAATGAAAAACATAACTAGTATATATTTACACACAATATTTAATAATTCATAAAGTACATTTAAACATGTCCTTATTAAGAAAAATTATATGCAAATTTATTGATAATAATGAAAATTTAATATGGAAAGAAATAATATCAAATCAATGATATGGTGGTACACATATTCTACACCATATTACTACTAGTAATACCAATAGAATTTATCACTTTTGAAAATCGATTGTAAAAAGTTATGATATCTATAATTAAGAATTAATAATGGGTATATTCAAGAAATAATACTCCATTCTAGCGTTATTGTTATATTGGGGAAAATAACACTCCAACGCAGCGAGAATAATAGGATCGTGTTGATGGAGAGGTATAACAAACATCATATGTTTGATTTGTAAATTTCAATTACTGAAATTAGTGTACTAGATTCATTATTTAAAGTGCTTAAGTAAATTCTGATTTACACATAAAATTATCGCTTAGTATGACTTTGTGATTTGGTACATATGTGTTGAAATTAAAAATTCTGAATAATGATTTAGAATAGACCATTTGCACATAACATCCAAAATGTCTCGAAATTAGTGGAAGCGATATTGAGCTTATGGGTTTTAGATATGATCCAAGAAATCATACGAAAGTATCATTCTTTAAGCATTAGAATTAAATAAGTATTTTGATAGAAATATCAAATAGTTTGATTTTCAGTCAAAATGTAGAGGAAGCGTGTTTCGATAAGAAATAACTACTAAAATATACATAGATATTTCTAGATTGTAAGTAAACAACATATTATTGATTGTTAGCAACATATTTATTTTATAATCGATAATAGTTTGGTCATTTAACACTCGATATTTGATTTGTAATTTTTTTATAATGAGTATAAAGGATGTTGGGAATTTCCCAAATGATACACAAAGTACATTATTAAATGTTTAACATGGAACATGTAAGATTGATTCCTTATGTATTAACAATAGGAATTATCGTACATGTTGTATATTCCACAATATCACATTTAACTAATATGTTTGATAAATGAAGAAAATATCAAATCCAAGTTAAGATCACTAAAAAGTATTTTATTGGATTCTTGAATATTTACAAAATTCTAGATAACTATTTATAGAAACACGTACTTCTTATGAAGAGTGTACAGGCTCAAACTTCATGAATGATAATGAGTATAATATGTCAATATTAATTCATGTTTGAACCTTAGTTAAGGAGTTTTAGGTTGAAAATGTTCCAAATAAATTTCCGTGGTTGTGTCGGAAAAAAAAACTAAGTACATCTTCTTCAACATCGTCACAATAAAAGCAATGTATAAATATATATGCACACATTTATAATTGAGCTAAGGGTGATTCTATATATTAAAAATACTAGATTATTGCAATATGATAACAATGCAACAATATGAGCACACTAGTAGCCAAGAAACATACTCCGACTAATTCCACATGATAAAAGTAGGTTATCAACATTAGAGAGTGTTGTTTTGGCAGAGTAGATAATTAAAAAAACGTAGCAGATCCATTCACAAAAGGTTTAACTTAACTACTTCTTATCAAATTAAATGAAGGAATGTGATAGAGATTCCATAATTAGCCCCAAGCATAAGTGGGAGATTGATAGAGGTAAGAGTAGGGCTGAAAGGAAATCACATAATTTGTTACATATATCTAACTTGATAACCAATTTTTAATGTAATAAAAGGCATCTTCTTTCTATTATATACTTAATATAATGTGTTATGCTAATCAACTAATTTAAGTAATTGAAAATCCATAAAGTGTATATTTTGTGGTAGTAGTGACAATGTGTTTTAATCATGAGTGATTTATCACAATAAATAAGCATAGCATTATAAATATTCCTAGTCAATATGTATCTAGACTGGATATCAATACATCCGTTAAGACTAAAATATGTAATGCTTTTCAAATGTTGGACGGTGTATTACACATGGTTGTTGGGTGCACCAAGGAGTTATGTTATGATAGTTATTGGATAATTATGAAATGACTCAACTGATAGTTTCCTATTGGTTAATATAACTAAGGTCAAACAGAAAATATCGCTCCAACAATATTGCACAATTCCTTAGACTTGAGAAAGTCCAGCTGCAATATGAAAAATCTGCTTTGATTATGGTTATATTATGGAACGACATCCATCGATCAACTATAATAGGGTCGAGTAGAAGCATTGAAAGTGAGACACTATTCAAGTGAGAATTCATCTCCCGATTATACAAGGTTTATATCACAGTCAATTAAAGTCAACTCAAAGCCCATGCCTTTGGTCTGAGTAGTCTAGTTAATAATAATTTTTATTATTGAACAAAGTTCTTTGTTTTATGACTATAAAGTTGAATATAGTCGATATAGAAAATTTGACCATTATCAAATTCCATAATCCCTAACGTGATATAGTTTTAACAAAGAGAATGAGTGTAAATAATTCTCATCACAGGTTAAAGTTTAAATATGTAAAATTGGATTTTTTTAAAAACTTTGTAAGCGATAAATTTGGCCATAACATCACACCACCTGCTAAGTGACGTGTGAGCGTTAATATTCGAATTGTTCGATATTAATCGTTGATCGAGTTTACATCTAAGAGTCACACAGTCGAATGTTAAATACTCCTACTACTACCTAATTTAATTAATTATAAATATTATAAATAAATTAAGTTAATTGATGTTTATGAAATATTAATTAGGAAATTTTATTTAATTTTTTTAATCAGTATTAAATAGTGTACATATAATAGTTGTAAACACAAGTATCGATATATGATATCGATATGCATTTGGATAAAATTTGATTGCACTTTTCATTAATTTGGCTTGAAGCGATTCTGGAAAAAACTATGGAGTTTAGAATGGCTAGCCATATCAAGGACAATGAGGTGAATTTTGATTCAAAAGGAGGCGATTTGGTAAGAGCAAAAGGTGGATCTAGATCCCTATTTGGCTTCTTGAGATTTTTCCTATTTATTCATCTCTAACCCTCACTTTAGAGTGTTTTCTCTTTTTCTCTCTTTAGAACAACAAGGCCGACCCCCTCTCTACCTCTCCTTCTTAAAATTTCAAGCCATTAAATCTTGAACTAAATATAAATAAAAGATCGATGGTAGTTGCATTCAAATTGGTACCTCTTTTTGGATTCTGGACATTGTTTCGAGGAATTTTCGATTTAGCGTTTCAAGGTGTTTCATCTAGGCTTTAGACGAGGTAAATCCTTCATTTACATTTTCATATAAATATATATACGTTCATCATGTTATATATCCGCTTAGATTAGTTATTAATATCACGAATCCACATATGATTGTGCTATCAATATATGATGATTATATATATGTATGTATGTATGTTAATTTTAAAAATTATATATATATATACATACATACATATATATATGACCATGCTGCTCACGGCCATGGAAAACAGGAAATTCTGAAAAATAAAATAAAATTTTAAAATTATTTTTGCATAAAAATTAGATTTAAAAATATGAACAAAATTATATAATATGCATAGGTTTATTTTCTTAATGTACACATACATACATATACATACATACATATATATATATATATTAAAGTTTATGGAAATAATATGTGTACATATATATATATATATAATTTAAATCTGTATATATATATATTACATATATATATAATTATTTTAATATCATATCTAATTTATATAAACTAAATATATTTATATGTATTACAAACTTATGTCTACATTTATTTTAATAAAATTATGCATAAGCATTTTACAAGACTTAAAATCATTTTCCTAAGATTTTCGTATGGAAATTTTTTTATTAGAAAAACAAAAACAAAAACCATAAGCTTTTATTTGTGGATTTATATATTAGTTTGAATGTATAAATAATAGATATCTATGTAGATCTAGGTCTGATATTTGAAATTTAAATTTTAAAATTTGTAACCATATTCAAAATTAACTATATTTGGTATTTATGTAGATCTATATCTAATACTTAGGATTAAAAATTTAAATTTGTATTCACATTCTAAATTATCTACATTAATGTTTACTATTACATCGCATTATAATGTTAATTATATACACACATATAGGATTATACAAATATTATCATTTTACAAATATTATTTTACATACATAGAACTACACACACACATATATTAGACAACATATATGTATATGAAGGAGCTAATATGTTCATTGTGGGGTAAATACGATCACTTATACGTTGACATGTTAAACTATATATGCGATTTATATTACACATGCACGTACACATATATGTGTATATGATACACATATTATAATTTACATATACATATAATAATAAATAAATAAATCTTATTTATAATTTAAATAAAATATTAATTTTATTTAATATAAATTTAGATAAGATCTGGATTAATTTAGACTTCATACTTGCAATAAGATCCATAACGGAATATGTTTTTTTTGAAATTTACACATTTACCTTTCTGCATGCTGGTTAAATTCCAATAGATATACCTATTGATTTACAAGCTATGTCACACCTAGGCATTATGGAATTCTACCTAGACTATATCGTTCCTCAACTATGATTGGATCCCGAGCAAAGCATGCTTCGTATGCATAATGCATACTTTGGTGGGAGCAAAGTGTTCTTGAATGAGTATATCCTTTAGATATCTTGTCTGTATGCCTAAATCAAGTTTTCTTACTATTTACAGATAGTGAGAATGGGCGAAAGAAGAGGACAAGGTAGTGGATGAGGAAGTACCACTTCAACTGGTCAAGTCCCTACAACAACGGAAGCAGCTATTCCCACTCAACCTCAGCCTAATCTGGATGATTTATATCGAAGTTTTTTCAGACTTGGTGGAAAGCCATTCACAGGCAATGAGACTATTATCGAAGCACAAGCCTGGATTCGATCGTGCAAAAGGATTTTCAGAGGACTAAAGTTGTAGGACGATCAAATGAGATTGATAGCTTCTTGGCAACTTCAAGAGGAGGCTCTAGCCAGGTGGGAGACTGAATTTTTTTTGGCATAGTCTTGAAACATACCAGACCAAATGGAAATATGGTTAAGATCAAGAGATGCACTTTGGTCATAATTGCATTTCAATCCAAGCTATAGATTGGAAGATACGGTAGTCTTAAAATCGATCCTTCGCCTAACTGATTTAGACCCCACCTATGAGAGCTATTAGCCATGTCACCAAAATGGAACATCCGAAGGTAGTAGAATGTTAGACTTGACAATACACAGCTAATGGTCTAAATTTTACTCAGTTCCAAATTAGAATGAAGATCTTATGACATGAAGAAGATCGGTCAAAAACTGAAAAGCAAAAAAAATCTGCTTGTGAGTAAGTGCCAAACAGGAAAAACGGTTTAGTATTATGCATGCCGAATCGATTTCTACAACACTAACCGGTCATACAAGGAAAGTACCTATTTCATAGGATATACTAGACCAATTGCTTCATAACCGCATACCTATATATACCTCATGGATGAACATTAATGATCGATAAGTTTGGACCACTAGAAACCACCGAACCAAATATTTGAATTACTTTTGGGCAATAATGAATCATCTAAATCTTATCAAATCACCCTCAATCATTCAATCCACCATCCAATATCAATTTATGGCACACCAAACTCAAGATCTACGACGTTATAACTTTGCCAATCATTGGTCTAGCGACCCCTAATTGTTGCAATACAAGAAAATAGCCATACTATGACTAGTTATTTACAACGTCCACAAAATGACAATTATAATATAAAAGGTTTTCAGTAACTAGTTTTTCTCGACAGTTTTAATAAAGGGTTACTTACAACTGGTTTTTCCTATTAACAAATGTATTTTAACAACTGATTGTTTTAGCCAATTGTAATAAAGATCTATAACAACTTATTAGTTTTGACCGTTGTAAATATTGATATTTTCCCAAAGTTCATAAAAAATTGAAAAATTGATATTACAATATTAGTTGGTTACTTGAAAACAATCATTTTCATTGAAAACAGGCAAGGAATCTATTGTATTTGTAGTAAAATTTTAGATTTTCATCTTAGTTGACAACTTGGACATGAAATTATTGTAATATTTGTTCGACTGTGGTTCTACTGAAAGCTATTATAAAAACAACATTCTTTTATGTGTTTTTTGTTGAATTATAAATAATTCTACTACAATAAAATGAACCGTTTACAATTTTTCATCTACAATGTTCACATAGTGAAAGCTGTAATAAACATTTTAAACCATTGTTCTTTTTGGAAAGTTGTAATAAAGATGTTTTTAACAACTGTTTATATTTTGCAGTTGTAATGAAGATCTTTAACAACTCTCTTCCTTTGGCCATTGTAAATATTAACTTATAATATATTATAACTAATGATTATTATTAAATAATTTATGAATAATAATTTATAATTTGAAATCATTGTTTTAATCCTATCAATCGCTACTCTTTATTTTAATACCACTTTCACAATATTTTGAGATTTTAAAAATTAATGGCATAATCAATTTTTCTTTCAGTTAGGTCTAAATTACAGATATGCACTTAAAATGATTCAGGAATTCCTTATCTTGTACCTAAACGTTGTTTGGTTTTACACAAACCGTGTATATTGTGAAACAATGATTCTTATGTCTTAGTAGTTATGAGTCATATGACTTATAATATTTGTGTTCATGCATAACACAATTTATGTTTACACAAAAAATTTATTTACTTGAATTGAAAAAAATGTATATCATTGTTTTAATCCTATTAATCGCCATTCATCATTTTGATACTACTTTCAAATTATTTTGAGATTTTAAATGTTAACGACTCTATCAATTTTGCTTTCAGTTAGGTCTAAATTATGGACATGCACTTAAAATTTCTGGGAATCCTTGTCTTGTACCTAACTATTGTTTGGTTTTATACAAACCGTGTATATTGTGAAATAGTGATTCTTATATCTTAGTAGTTATGAGTCATATGTCTCATAACATTTATGTTCATGCATAACACAATTTATGTTCGTACACCAAATTTATTTACAAAAGTATACTATTTCATAGTGCCATAACACCCTAAATATTTAATCAAAAATTTAATTAAAAACATACAGTTGAATATAATAAGGGAAAAATGGAATTTTGTAAACGTTTGAACCTGGCTACAAAACTTGCATCGTTGCATTCGTAGTGATTTTTGTAACAATTTTCACACATAATGTTTTAAAATCGGAGCTAATATAAAAAAGGAATCAGTGTTTGAAAATTAGGAATTAAAAATAGTTAAATGGTTATTTATGGAAATAAAAAATTAAACATAGAATGCCCTACTCATCGTAGCTATGAGTTTGACTGCTCGACCGCTTCAAGCCTAGCGGTCGACTGGTCACATTATCGAGTTAGGGTTTTGAGTGGTCAAACGGGCCAGATTTTATTATACTAAATCCAACGGCTAAGATTAGTTTCTACCCTTATAAATAGAACCTAGGTTAATTGTCAGAACCCTAGTTCACTCACTGTACGTCCTAACTCTGTCTCTTTAAAATCTAAAATCAATTTATCTGTAAATAAAACTTTTTTCGAAACTAAATAGTAATTAATTTAGAAGATTTGAAGAAGAAGAGATTAAATCAAATCAAGAGGAGATCTACACCAAGCAGAGGCAATTCCATGCGTGTAGGGAAGAGATAGCTTTTATAGGTAAGTGGTTTAATGATTAATAAGATGATTTACATGCAATTGATTTTATCTGTACCTTATTTGATTTGGAATTGTCTAGATTAAGTCAAAAAAATTATTTATCGGATAATTGTCATAGATTCAAATTTGAATAAAGTTTAACCTATTTGAATATGGTTCTTGCTCAATCTGGATCTGGATAAAACAAACCTATTGTATAAAAAATTAGTTTAGGTTGAAAATCCTATTTGTTGAATTGAATATAATATTTATATTGATTATAAACCTGATTTAATTTGTTATGACAAAAATTGCTTATGAAGTTGTTAGAGATTGTAATTGTAAAACTTTGGAGGTTGTAGATTAAAAAAATTAGAGCCCATTGTAATTAAAGTTTACTATAATATGCAAAATGATAATTAACACACAATGATAATTAAAATACATGGCAAATACCATGGTTGGTCGACAAGCTCATCGGAGCCAGTTCAACAGCAAGCAATCGACTGCTCTAGTGACTAATGGTTGTCTGGTTAACGTTTATGGCTGAGATTGAACCTCGGCCTAAGGACCAAGTTAGTCAATTAATTGTATAGACACACACACACACACACACACACACACACACACACACATATATATATATATGGATGTTATTATAGTAGGGAAGTTAGTTCCCTATGTGGGCGATCCTAGGGTGTCATGGGACAAAACAGATGTGTACACTGGCAACAAGACCAAAACACAATCTATTTGGCATGGTTGACTTTCGACTAGGGCGATTCTATTGCAAATTAACTCACCGAAGGTTCTATGGTGTATGTGAACACTAGCGACGATTCTTGGAGAGTGCGTGGCCTGACACCAAAGAGAGTTCCTTGGTATGCAAGGTTGCACGGATGTGATACTGTGTTGTTGATCGATGCCGACTCTATGCGATAATAGGCGTTATGTTACCTTTGAGAGATACCCACGGATGCAACAGACGTCTTTGGCGTGAGTCAACATTACTGGCTCCCTTTCAGTGTGTAATTAGGATACGTGTAGTCGTAATTTGAAAATGTGGTCCCAAGGTTGACATTATAGGTAATCCCATGTTGGAGTAGTTCTAGTAGCTATTAAACGACCCGTAGGAGTATTGGGGATTGATTAGTTATTCGACCCTAAATATAAGCCTTCACAAGAGCTGATGTAAGTGTGTTTAGAACCATACCCTTAGGTTGGTGAGACTTTCTTCAATTAGAGGTTCACGAACACAAGTATAACATCCTAGGTCACATAGAGTATTAATAACATTAATTGTATGTGATCAATATATATTAATGATGCGACTCATTCACCGGACTTTTGTCTGACCTACTCATTTCCTTTCTTTTTTTCTCCTACCATGGGAGGATAGGGTAGCAGGTGATAGGCCTGGAGATTAGTACATGTAGAGATGAGCTTGGCGTTGGAGTTATATTTTTATTTTCTATTACTCTCCATGCAAATTTTTATCATACTTTGAACTTATTGGAATATATGATGTATTTATGGATGTTATGGAGTTTGACTATGTGTTGTTTAAGACTTTATTTTCTGGAACTTTTTAAGATGGTTATTTTCTGTATTTATATTTTATTTCCTTCCGCTGTGAGATCTTAAATTGTTGAATTCTCAGATTTATGCTTATATTTTAGCCTTTGTAATGTTTAAAAACCCTATAGCTCATTGTTCTTGGCACCAACATGAGTCCGAAAGTCACTATATGGTTGGACCGATGTGTTGGAAGGTGCAAGTTGTCACAGTTCATATCAGAGCTTAGGTTTGAAATTGATTAGGGATTAGGTACGTATTAAGAGAACGTACTTGGAAAGATTTTGAAAAAAAGAACTTTTCCAAAATGTTTTCAAAAAGTATTACAAAATGGATTATTAGAAGTATATATATCTACAGATAAAAAGTTTTCAAAGGATTTATATAAATATAAAACAGAAACACTTTCTCTTATTCTTGCCAATACTATCTATGGGAAAAGTTGCTAATAAATTCCTAAATCGTAGATAGAAAAGATGAGCGACCCTGATGGTCATGGCTTAGGTGGTGCAGCTAAGATTCCAGTGTGGACGTCACGATTTGGTTTCACGAGTATTTGCAACCCACAGAGTGGGTTCTAAATGTAGTTCCAGCCCACCCACCTGCTATATATTTTACCAAGCTATGCAAGGAATTTGCGAGTCTAGAAGGGAAGCTGTATTTGGGGACCGAGTCGTATATAGACTTGAGGTCGTGGATTCATACTTATGATAATATTTTTGGGCTGACGAGTCTTGGAGGTGACATTAGGCGACAGCTTATCGCTTGGAATTTACAACGGAAGCTCTATATTGGTGGGATATGGTAGCTGTGGAGACTGATGAGGGAGAGTTTATGAGGCATTTTGAGGTAAAGCATCTTTATAAGACCGATGGGGGAGTATAGTTAGAAACGTTCGTAGACTTGCATCAAGAAGAAATGTCGGCGTAGGAATACATGAATCAGTTCAATGTGTTGCCTAGGCTTGGTATGTATCTGATAAATATCCCTCATAAGAAAGCTTTGAAGTTTGCCAAGAGACTGAATCAACCTCTTCAAGATTTGGCCCTTTGTCATATTCCTATGGGTGCGACTTTTGAGGGTTTGGTGGAGATGGAATTGCTGAATGTTATTTCCAAGGAGAAGTGAAGAGTGAGTCCAAGAAGTCAAGAGGAAAGCCATCCTACAGAATCTGTGTAATGGTTGAATAGGGCCTAAGGGGAAGATTAAGAAGTAAGAGCTGTAGTGTAGGAGATGTGGTAAGAAGGGACATTTTGTAAAGGAGTGCAAGATGGATAGCTTAAAAATTAAGTGTTACAACTGCAATCAATAGGGCACATGGGCCAGAAGTGTCCAACACCGTAGAAGACCTCTACCTAGGTGGTTTCATCTTACACACTAGACGTTGTTCCTAGCTTGAGTGCGCCTCTAGTAGCGGACAAGAGGAAGAAGGTATTCTAGGTGTTAGCTGTAGATATCCCTTATTAAGGACTTCGCTAAAATATCTGCCCCTTTGACCTATCTTACAAAGAAGAATTTGGTTTTCTCGTGGGACTCGAAGTGTGAGGATTCTTTTATCAAGCCGAAGGAGAAGTTGAATAGTGCACCTGTTCTAGAATTACCCGAGGGTACGAAGGCATTCATAGTGTATACAGACGCTTGCAATACAAGGTTGGATGTGTTCTTAAGGCAGGAAGGGAGAGTGGTGAGCTATGTCTTGAAAGTCCATAAGAGAAACTATCCTACCCATGATCTTGAGTTAGCAACCATTGTCTTTGCACTCAAGTCATGGAGATACTATCTTTTAAGAGTGGGGTTTGAGCTATATACAGATCATAAGTATCTAAATTATTTATTCTCCCATAAGAATTTGATTTTAAGGAAGCAATGATGGATAGAGTTTTTGGCATCATATGTCTTCGATATATCCTATAATCCAGGCAAGACCAATGTTGTAGAGGATGCCTTGAGTAGAATGCATGTGGCATTGAGTCCTATGTTCTTAGAGTGGAATCACTTGGAGTTCATTTCTACCTTCGATTTCCGACCACCATCAGACATCACTCCAGGATTGTTAGCAACTTTGGATGTGCAACCTACACTTATGGACCACCTTAAGTCAATTTAGAAGCACAATAAGGAGTTAGTGCATGTTTTTGAGAAGCTTAGTAAAGGAGAGCAATCAAGTCATTTGAGGCATTATACCATTGACTCGAAGGGGTAGTTACCGAGAGGTAGTAGATTAAGTGTTTCGCTCATTATGGATTTGATTGACATGGTACCAGATGAGTCTCATTGTTCTAGAATGACTATTCATCTCGGTAGAGATAAAATGTACCATGATATGAAGAGAGTCTTTTGTTGGGCTGGTATGAGAAGCATGACAAAGTGTGTTGCCCGATGTACCAAAAGAAGTCGGAAGGATTGTTATAGCCATTAGATATTCTACAGTGGAAGTAGGAGAGTGTTTCTTTGGATTTCATTGTTGGACTACCTAGGAGTGTGATGGGCAATGAGAGGATTTGGGTCATAGTTGACCAACTGACCAAATGCAGTCATTTCACTTCGGTTGGGAGTACGAGGACTGTTGCGTCTTTGGTGACACTATACGCAAGGGAGATAGTTAGGTTACATCTCGGTAGAGATAAAATGTACCATGATATGAAGAGAGTCTTTTGTTAGGTTGGTATGAGAAGCATGACAGAGTATGCGGCCTGATGTATGACTTTAAGGTGGACCAGAAGAAGTCGGAATGATTTTTACAGCCATTAGATATTCTGCAGTGGAAGTAGGAGAGTGTTTGTTTGGATTTCATTGTTGGACTACCTAGGTGTGTGATGGGTAATGAGAGGATTTGGGTCATAGTTGACCAACTGACAAAATGCAGTCATTTCACTTCGGTTGGGAGTACGAGGACCGTTGCGTTTTTGGCGACACTATATGCAAGGGAGATAGTTAGGTTACATGAAATTCTTCGAGCATCATTAGTGATCGAAGTCTACTTTTCAGCAATGAGTTTGGAGTAGTCTTCAGAAGGCTTTAGGCATTAAGTTGAGCTTGAGCACCGCTTATCATCCACAGACAGACAAACAAACAAAGAGGATGAACATGGTGTTGGAGGACTTGGTTCGAATGTGTATCTTGAATTTTAGAGGCTCTTAGGAGGATCACTTGCTATTATTGGAGTTTACCTATAAGAACAACCATTGGACTAGTATTGGATGACACTGTTTAAGATGTTATACGGGAGGCCTTGTAGGTCACTGTCGTGTTAGTGGGACACCATGGATAGGATTATTCTTGGACAAGATATGGTGAGGGAGACATAAAAAAAAGTAGACTTGATCTGCATGAGGATGAAAACCAAATAGGATAAGCAGAAGTCTTGTGTTGACGGGAGAGGCACAGAGTTACAGTTTGCAGTGTGCGACATGGTTTTTGGGAAGGTAACACCGCTTAGGCATGTTATGAGATTTGGTAGTTCGGGAAAGCTAGCATTGAGGTTTGTAAGGCCTTTTTCGATTACCAGTAGAGTTGGACAGTTAGCTTATAGGGTGAAACTGCCTGAGAAGTTAGCGGGATAACTACAAGAAAAGTTGGATTTTATAACGCTAATAGATAACTCTTTATTCCATTGTGTTATGTTTTTTTCATTTTGTTTTATTTAAAATAGGTATCCCTAGGAATGCTTCTTCAAAGAGCGGGATCTCCCCAATTATTTTCATTTCCGCTTTCTAAATAATTCGTTCCAACTCAAACCCCAAACCTAATTCAACTTTCCTAAAATTAAGTTGCTTTTCCAGAAACTTGATTAGCTTTGTTTGTTGAATAGTCGCTGCCATGTAATCTTTATGATCATATTAAAACAAACAAGGAAACTTGATCCAAATAATGCCAGTGATGGCCTTTCAACGGAAGATGTCGCTGATGATTACCTTTGTGCAAAACAACATTTAGTAGACCTTGCTGGATCTGAAAGGGCCAAGAAAATAGGTTCGGATGGTTTGCAGTTCAAGGAAGGTATTTTGATGCCAAACTTTATCCATTTCTTATTTCATTTGTAAAACTTCATTTTTTGGAACTTAAGTTTCATACATGTTTTTAGTTATTTTAATGTAAAACACAACACCAGAATTGGCATTTCATAACAGTTATAACCATTGCAAATAAAATTCCCAACGTTTATAACTGTTGGTAATAGGTTCATGATAAATTTTGTAATACATTTTCCAACGGTTATAACCGTTGGGAATTTCCTTATTTCCAATGGTTATAACAATTGGAAATTCCTTACACACATAGGTGAATAACAAAATTACTAACACTCATAAGTGTGATAAAGTTGGTATAGCTGAACCATCTCCCATTCGGGATCATATGTATAATCACATATTATTTCATTCAACTATACAAATTCAAATTTATAGCAATAACAAATATGAAACTAAATTTCAAAACTAACATATCATAAAATTAAAAAAAACATCAAACATAATAATTAATTCATATCAAATTCTAAAAGTTCATCGTGATAACTTCAAATTTCACTACTACAAAATATTTTAAGCTTATAAACAATGACTGCGACACTCCGGCCAAACTACAAAACCACCATCAACAATCTCAGACAATATATAATGACCATTTAGATGTAGGATTAATTGCATGACAATAGCTTAATTTTTATCATTTCCAAAAAAGATTCAGCATTGACATCTCTTTCGAAATCTTTCAAACTAATTACTCCTTCATTACCATCAACACTAGTTTATGATTTTTGCTTTTCTTCTGCAGCTTCTATTATCCTGAGTATTCAAAAACAACTCTTAATTTAAAAACCAAATGGAATAAAACACTGGTCATGCTCAGTTTTGAAACCAAACCCAGTTGCTTACTTCGAACGGACCACTTGATCTGGCTCGGCTTAAATCGGTCAGTCGTACGAAGGTTCCCTGCTTAACACAAGATATAATATTCATATTAAAAATATCCAACTTTTGAGAGCTAAGATTATTCCATAATATCTCAAGATATGAGATTTTAAATAAGCACAAACCGAAGAGCTCCATGACATTTCTCAAATTTTCAGTAAATAATTCATTTTCATAAAGATATACCTCCAACATAAACTTCGTATACAGATATCCGAGCATAAAGTTGAGCATGTATATAATATGGTTTGGAACTACCATAACCAGCCAACAAAAATACACTTCATGCAATGACTTAATATCAACTTCAAGGATAAGGTTTTCCAGATAAATCTGCTATCAATTCATCATAGAGAAAAATCATCAACAATAAACAACAGTTGTAAACGGTTCCGCGTCCTGGCTTCATATCGCCAAATTAATTTCACCTATTGATTCTTATATCATTTCTTTCAAATTTTTACTTTTTGCCTTAAAAGTTACAGGGTTAAATTATTTTAACTGAGTGGTAATTAAGAAGGTTGCATGAACATCAAGAGTATTGAAAGCATTTGCAGTGGGAATTGTGAAATGGATCATGCTGTATATAACTACTTCTATAACCAGTACTGCACAATCTAGTTACATTTCATAGTGAAGCTAACTTACCGAACTAGAGCATATAAATTGGTGTTATAACAAAGGAGGTCTCTAACTGAGTACATGTGACAAAACAGATGGTAGCAATCCATATTGTCAATCATCGTTCGAATATATTTCTCACTACAAAAGCAATTTATACGTGAACATATTTTTTAGTTTTTGTTGCACTAATTTTATGTGGGCAAAATATAGCCCATGGAGAAATTTTAACAGCAGAAAGCATTCTTCAAGTGTTTTGGGTAAAAAAATAAATTATAGGATAAATTTTGTATTTAGGCCAAACTTGTAAACAAATTACAAGAATATGTTACTTTGCAAACTATTTACAAAACTAGACCAGTTTTCGCCACGTTGGCGCCATGTGTGCTGACGACATCTCAAATGCCGCCAATACACGTGTGCAAAATAATACTGGCGGCATACGAGATGCCACCAGTATGTGGCATCCCAAATGGCGCTATTTCTGCTGCCTTATTAGGCAGCCACCTTTTTATATTTGTCTTCTTTTAAAGTTTGCTTAGATTTACTAAAATTCTAAACTCCAAACTATTAAATTATTTGCATATTGTAGTTCAATATTGATTGGATTCGGTTAAGACGAGGTGCAACATCTAATTCTTCCTCTTCAACAAGGAATTAGCTATAGCAGGTATGTTTTTTTGGAAACCCTAGTTCAATTTTTTTTAATCTCATTTGCTGTTTGGTATCAAGTGATAATAGTTTACTAGTTGATTGAATAAATCGTAGAATGACTCCCAAGTGTGCACTAACGATCCGTTATTTCGATGGCGAATTTGTTGTTGATGAACTTAATTGTGGAAAATATGTCAGGGAGTCGTGTAAGCCAGCTAAAGTGTTGAAAGGTTGTAATTTGGTGCAGCTGAAAGAATCAATTTATAAAGCGACCAAGATAAAATCTGAAGAATTTGACATAGAGGTAGTGTGTAATTGGCCGATGGACTCGGGATCGAAAGCCATTAAAATAGCCGACGATGATGATGTCGAGCTAATGTTTTCAGCGACATCGAAATCAATTGAGCTGTTTGTTAAGGAAAATTAGGCGCTTGTAATTAGAAGAACCCGTATGAGAACAAGAAGTTAACAGTGTTATTGAAAGCACCGAAGAACAGTTAAGGCGGTAACTATAAGTCGCAGAAATACGTCCTCGAGTTTCATTAATCTGACTATAACAGCGATGTACGGTCAACAACAATGTCTATATGAATATCCTCCGTGTATGACCTATCCACAGGGCGTTCAGTATACGTACCCCTATCCAAGTCAAGACAGCTTTACGCATTTGCTCGGAAGGTGATACATTTATTTATGAAATTTCGGTCGTATAAATTTGATAGTTGTGCGCTATTTAACATTTTTTTGCCTTATATGCAGCTATCTTCCTTGACGACCAACACTGCCTAGTCTTGCTGGACCATCACGGTGCCATATGTCTCAATTTATGTATCTAACTCCGTTTGAGTTATATGACCTTAATCAGAGGTATGTATCATGAAAAATCAAAATTTGATAGGTTAGCAGATTCTCTACGAACGATATTGCTATGCAATCTAATGCTGATTTGGAGAATGTAAACGTAAATGTAAACAATGAAGATGTTGATACTGAGATGGACGGAGATGAAGGTGAAGATGTCAATGGTGAACCCTTTGTAAATAGTATGGATTTAGTGAACATGGTAGAGAACGACATGCCATGGATAGGCAGTATGCAAGTGAACAATGAGCCTTTGAACTTTGATTTTCCGGTTGAAGGCAATATTTCCGAAGACAGTGATGAGGTGGAAATGGAAGTTTTTTTGGACGATGATTTTTGCAACGCACAAATTATGGAAAGGTCAATCGTTGCAAATCTTGAGTTCAACAATGAGATGTTTCAAACGTAAGCATTCAAAATGGATTTAAAGTTAGTTTGATTTTCGAGATGAAAGCCAAGTTGTCACAACAGTTGAGCGAATGGTCGATTTTGCATGTCGTTTCTTTTAAAGCAATAAAATCAAATAAAACCAAATAAACCGTCGTTTGTAATTAGATCTGTATAAATATGACCCCACCCATTAACCTAACCCATTTACCCTACTTTTAAATGGGTTAGGTCAACCCATTTATGAATTTTATTAAATGGGCTATGGGTTGGGTTGACCCATTTTTTAAAGGGTTACAAGTGGATAACCCATTTACCCATTTATTAAAAACATTAAATTTTAATATAAATTTGAAAAATAAGAATTTTGAACATACAATGTAGTTTTCATGAATATTGATAGTTGTACTTAGAAAATAACAGGTCACCGCATTCTCATGTTTGAACTTCACCTAGTGCAAAAGCCGCTATTTTTTTGTTCAGACTGCAATAACTTCTTCATAATTACTCGGAATCAGACGAGACTTCGACCGATTAACTCCTACCTAAATTACGGGCAGTATGAAACACTTGGATTCTTGATCTTATGAACGCATTCTGTAGTTCTCCAAGGGGACTGACAATTAGAAAATAACAGGCTATCACATCCCCATATTTGAACTCTGCCTAGTGCAGAAGCCGCTATTACAAATTGTAACATAGATGCAAATTGTCCATGAAGAATTCATGCTATTGTCTCAAAAAAACCAGAGCAGAATTGGTCGATTGTAAGGAAACATCCCAGCAAACACAATTGTGTTAATCCAACGGTGAACTCCACCTACAAGCAGGCGACGTCTAACTTTGTAGTGACAAAAATATTACATTTTGTGAAAGCCGATCAAAATATTACAGCCGGAACGGTACAAGTTTTGATGGAAGAACTGTTGTTTGTGAAAATTAGTTATATGAAGGCTTGGAGAGCTTTGGGTAAGGCAGTGGAAAGAATTTATGGTGATTGGGCGTAGTCATATAGTAGTCAAAGGCAATATTTTGCTGAAATAACTATATCGAACCGGAAATTGTTGGACACATTACGACCGATGATTATGGAGTCTTCGATCGAGCTTTTTGGGCCTTTGGACCTTGTATTGAAGGATTTGTTCATTGTCGTCCGTTTTTATATATTGACAGGACACATTTGTATGAGAAATATAAAGGGACGTTACTTGTGGCCACTGCTGTTGATGCAGATGATCACCTATACCCTTTAGCATACGCAATTGTAAAGTCCGAATTCGGGGATAGTTGGGGGTGGTTTTTTGCCTGCATGTGGTGGTTCATTCAAAGTGTTAACAATCGGTGAATTAACTTCATTTTGGATCGAATGAAAGGAATACCATCAGCCTTGGAATCGAAATGGTGTTTGCCACATAAACATAGATTTTGTGCTAGACATCTTAAAGATAATTTTCAAGCTGCAAGTTTTAGAGAAAAATGATTAATTGGACTATTTTATGATGCAGCTTGTGCTGCGGAAGAAGCCGAGTACATAAGAATACGTGAAGAAATAAAAACTATAAGCATCAGGGCTCACAATTGGATAGAAAGGAGTTTGGAAGCGCACGAGGAGAACTGGGAATTGTGTAAAGATGATGGCGGTCGATTTCATGTCTGACCACCAATTGTGCAGAAAGTTTCAATGGTGTTCTTAAAGGAGCTAGGTATTTACCTGTAACGACCCGCCGCTCTGACCGCCTCTAGTCAATAATTAAATCAACTAGAAACGTTCAAAATGACAGATTGTTATTTAGTTTATAACATTTAAACAGAATCAGCTACAGAATCACAGAATAATAATCATATTTCCCATAAATGAACTTTTCTTTTATATACAAATATCAGAGTTATACAATGAATTACATTTAATACAGTGGAATATACATATATCTTTTTAAAGTACAAGAAAAATCTCTTGAAAAACTTTAACGATGTAGTAATTCCCCTCTCTCTAACTTCGCTGCCTGAAAATCTTCAAGCTGTAAAAATACTCGGTCTGACCCGAGTATTACATTCAAAAGAAAATAATACCCAGGTCAGTCTAATTTAAACTCAGTTATTAGTGCATAAAGGCAGTAATAATCAATTGAAAATTAGACGACAGTCAAATATGAATTCACCTATTCGATCCTTTAACAAGAAATCGGATAACGGTAAATATAACACTTATCAGTGTTAAACAATAAATCAGTAGATTCAAATTATCAATGCAGATAGATGAAGGGATTATTGATGAAGATAATTTAGGAAACAACAGAATTGCCAAAATGGCAATTAACAACAAAATCTTCAAAATTAAATCAAATCAATTTTAAAACAATTGAAATATCTTAAAAACATCAATACTGATTGGCTGCAGTGCACGCACGCGTGCATTGCCTCGCCATATATAAAACGTTAAAACCGTGTGGCTGCAGTACATGTGTACATACATGTGCACTGCCTCGCCAACTCGAGTGCACAAGGTCAAATCAAATTTAGATTCAACACAAGTACAAATGGTCCAGTTTCAACATGAATACATAGTTCAAATACAACAGGAACTCCAACAACTGAAATGAACAGAATGAATGATTCAGTGGGTCTACAACATCAAATTTTCACAAGTAAGGCTACTTGAACCAGACTCGAGCAAGTGCACAAATAAACTATAATGATTTCCCAGTATGAAACTGTAGTTCGATACCACAACAAAATAATTCAAGCTTGGTACAAGTCCAGCCATATATGTACACAAACACACACATGTATGCATGTACATATATGCAGATTTGAATAACAGGTGACAAAGCAACTACAACACATTGCAACAGAAAGTGATACAACTCAAATCAAACTAAAATGAAACCGAGATGTGCTACAGGATGGTCAGCCACCAAAAGTGCAGAGCAACTACAAAATAGGAGGGTGAGGGCACCAGAGGTATGGCACCACAGCACCACATATATGAGTAAGTGGTACAACCATTCAACGAACAAGCAAAACTCCAAAGCTACAGGTTCGAATTTGTCAAAACTGTAAAACGAGATTTACAAAACCCATGTTTCAATATCAGGCAAGAACATTTTCTTATGTCATGTTTAAATTTACAACAAATTTGCTTTGTTGATACTTTAAGCTTAATCAAGGTTTGATGATAAAATTTTGGGATTTTGATTAAATATTTGACCCTGTAACATCAACAGAGAAGATCAGAATGTTTAATAAATTTTTTCTTCTTCACAGAACAACTTACACATATAACACAGACCATATTCAAAATTAAAGCATATACAAACCATATTGTCAATGGATCCCATGCTGTTTTTAATTAAACTTAACTTAAAAAAAAATTATGTCTACTCACTTTCGTAAATACATGATTTATATATAGTGATGATTTACTGCATGTATTAAAGTAGGCAAAAAGAAAAATTGCTTGTATTGTAATATGTCAGTTTCCTTGAAGTATGTAGGTGACAGGGAAAAAATGTTCACTTATTGCTAGAAAGAAATTAAAATGGAAAGCATGCAATGAGAAAGGTCAAAACTTTGAACAAAAATCAAGTTAAAGCCGAGGCTATGGAATGGAATGAATCAAGACAGCAACCTCAACAAATAATATGGATCATTAGTAACAACATAAAGAAGTGCAACAGTGAAGCACTGAATAGTATGCAGACCAGAAAGCACCAAGTCAAATGCAACAGAATGGAATGCAACTACAAGTGCAACAGATGAATCAAGCAATACTAGACCTGTGACATGATGAAACAGTGGTCAAAACGGAGTACATCAGATCGAATGCAGACCAACATTGAATGCAACAACATCCAATACCAAGAAGAGTGCCGGTGAAATGATTCACCGAGAAATCGAATTCAATCACCAAATACCAACTAACAGTGCAAAATCAAGCATATGCGATTATGAACTAGTCAGAGGAAATCATCGACCTCTAAAAAAAAAAACAGTGCCGAGATAACCAAGAGAACAGGAAATCAAATCAGTAAAGAAATCAAGTTAGAAATCATCAGCGACAAAATCAACCCAAACGCAAAGCAAAGTACTAAGCTGAACTAGATGTGAGTGAAATAAAAATCGCTCACCTTATGTTGACGAGGCCAAAGAATCGATCGAAGCAATTGAGTTGAATCGAGCACTACAGTCGCGATTTACGGATTTTCGAAAACCCTAATTTGGAAAAGGGGACGAACAAGAGGAGGCCGCCATTATTTCGTTTCTCTCTTTTTTTTCGTTTGAATGATTTGAACGAGAATATGATAGAGAGGGTTTATGCAAATATAAAAGAGTTAAGTACAGTATCTATTTTTTTATAAACTATATCTCGGCTTTGAAGATTTTAGGGTGGCTGAAGTGATATACGATGTGTACAAAAGATCCTGCAATCTTTTCTTTGTTTTTATTATTATTATTATTATTATTATTATCTTCCTTTGCAAGCTTCATAGATATATATTGTTTTTGAAGTTCAACTCTCAAACATCAATTTAGGTTATTAAAACTAACCATCTCAACAGATTATTAACCGAATTTCAACTCAACTTAAAAACTCCAATAAGCAATTAGCTAGCAGATTAATCGTTTAATGACGATATCAAATCGATGCAAAAACCCCGGACTGTTACAGAAATTTAATTTGAATTCGATTTAAATTTTCACGCGTTTATACGTCGTATGCTCACATAACAACTCCGAACGCCACGAAAATTGAAATCCGATAATAATTCAATATTACGGACCCAATGGAACTGATTTCGTCGAATTCCGAGACTGTGCCTCGGAAGGCTATTTTTAAATTCAATTTAAACGATAAAATTCCAAAACTGGACGAATCACTTTCAAATTTAATTCTGAAGCTTCTATTATCTTCAGTATTATCAATGTGAATTTTCTAAGCCTTTAAAATATTCTTAATCAGCTTAAAATTGAATATTCAAATTTTTATTCGACTTTCAATAGATTAAATTCTAAAATTTAATCGTCTAATTCATAGTTATATTGGAAATTCAATTTAAATTATCACTCAAATATTTAAAATTATTTAAATATTTTCAATTTTAAATTGTTCAAAATTCAGGATCGTTACAATCTCCTCTCCTTAAAAGAATTTCGTCCCGAAATTACAAGTTAGGAGAAATGATTGTTAAAATTTCACTGATGTTTATACCCTACACAATTTTGCCAAGTTCCAAACTCATTAAAAATAAATGAATATAGGATTCATTCTATTTGTTTTAGCTCACTAGCTTTGTTCATTAACTCATTTGCTCATCATTTTCTACAATCAAGACGCAAAAGTCTTTTACTAAAGTTTTCAACTTACAATACTCAAATTTAAATTTGAAATTCTTCATTTAAGAAATTTACATAGTATAACTTTTCCAAAGCTGTGGACTTTCAAAACATTTCAAAAATCCTCTTCCTTAGTTTATTAGGTTGGAATTATGTTACTTTAATTTCAAATTATTGATTTGCTATTTAGAGTTTGAAAATATTTGCTAACTCGAAATTTAACAAGTCTATTGTCGTTCTTACAGACTTAAGGCATACGCCGGCCAGGCGCAGGACTAAAAATCTCCAAGTACTAAATATACTTGCTTCAATTCCCAGTGAAAATACTTTTAAAAATTCTTTTAAAAATGGATATGGAAAGCACGTTGCCCCGTGGATCACAGTTTACCCGGCGGTTCCGCTACTATCCCAGTAGAATCGCTTGTAAACTATAGATTTCACATCTCTTGAATTTCGCCATGGTTGTTGCGTAGATCGCAGTTTACTCGGCGGTTGCGCCACTATCCCAGTGGAATCGCTTGTAACTGTAGGCATCTCGCCCCACGAATTACGCTATACCATCAGATCGCGGTTTACACGGCGGTTACGCTACTATCCCAGTAGAGTCGCTTGTAAACCTAGGCATCTCGCCTCTCGAATTACGCTATTTCATATCATCTAGATCGCGGTATACCCGGCGGTTACGCTACTATCCCAGTAGAATCGCTTGTACCCATAGGCATCTCGCCCCTCGAATTCCGCTAGTTCCCGATCCCAAACACGATGATCCATCGTGGGGGATTTTAGTCCGAATGGACGTTCCACATATGGAAATTCAACGTAGCTACGAATTTCAAATGGACACTCATATCGAGTTCCAATACCTTCTCCAATTTTAAATGGAAGGTACTTTTCCATATCCTCAGTTTGGAAAACATAATATCATACATACATAGTACTTCATTTCATAGTTAGTACATATCATACTCATGTACTTACATAAGTTTTCCATAACAATTTCTTTCCAAACTAATGGTTTTCGAATTTATCGTATTCTCATATATACGTTCTGAAAACCACAATATTTCATATCCATAACAAATAGAGGATTCCAAAATTTTCCATTTCATTATCCATTTCAAATTTTCCTCTAAGTCGATTTGAAAATTTAAGGTTATTTCAAACCCAATTCACATTCATAATCCAATTTATTATCGACTTCACATTCGATTTGGATTTCACGTTACATCGTCAATTCTCAACACATAATTGATGTCTATCGATATATAACCTCTGAGCTCGTATGTCTCAGAGAAGGGTGTTAAGCTAAAAGAATAAATTCTCCGCCACCAACAGATATATATTTAATAGAGATCAATTGATATGTCATCAATTCACAATGTTAGACATACAATCCAAATCGACTATCCAAAATTCAAAGCTCAACTTATATTGTTTTTGGTGTCAAAGTTAAACTCAATTTAACTCAAGATTCAATCATTTTGAAATTTTCCAAGTTGAACTAATTGTTCAAATTTCCCAAAAATATCTTTACAAGATATATTTTTCACACTTCAACCATTTGAAAACAAATTTCAAAGCAATTTCCTTAAACGGAAACATTTCCAAATATTTATCCATTTTAAACTTGAAATGGTTCATTTAAATCAATCAAATAAATCCTTACCGATTTATTTTAAACTTACGTTCCAAATCCGTAAATTTATTTCCATATTTCAAAAATAAATCAATATTTATTTTTAACAAATTTTCCTTTCTTTTATAAATTCCATAGTGAATTTACATTTCCAAAATATCTATGAATATACGATTTTCAAATCGATTTCACATATTCATTTTTCAATTTATCTTTAAAAGATAAAATCTCAAAACATTCACTTTTCACTTTATCTTTAAAAGATAAAATTTCAAACCTTTCATTTCATATTGGAAAATATTTCCATACTTATTTAATAATAAGTAATTCACAATTCCGTTTATTTTCAACACTTTGAAAATATTCGATATACTTAAACCAAAATCAAGTATATATTTCATTCTTAAAGGAAATCATTCTTTTAAACACATTTATTTGAGTCAAAACGAATGTTGCGTAAAACATCGTCACGACAACTCAAAATTACTAGTATAGGGATTCGAATTCAAGATAGATATATAAATCCCAATACTATATAAAACATTTCCTTTTGGAAATCATTTACTATAACAACAATGTTATAGTCCACCATTTCCTTTCATTTTCTCGAAAACGTCTATTTCAACAACGAATGTTGAAATCTATGCTTTCGATTCTTAACACATTTCAAAACAGCTTAAAAATGGATTAACTTCATTTCATAATATTATTTCCCCAAAAACATTCCCATTTAATTTTTTCAACTTCGACTTAATTCATAGTTTGAATTCTGCATACATTTCACAATATTGGTTTTAAACCAACTTCAAATTTCCCATATTAGGTTTTCCACTTAACTTAATTCTCTGCCCGTTCAAATTCAAATTCATCACTGAATCTATTAAATCTATTATGGATTTTCATATTGACAATCATCAAATTTGAAATCTAAATCTCATTTGAACTTTACATTCGCTTTCTATTTCAAAAATAATCAACTAATTCTTTAGTAAACCACTCATCGACTTGGTTCCATTAGATTCATATTTCCACATTAACTATTTTAGGCATTAGTCTAAACTTGGAATATAAGCTTTTACATCAAAACTAGTTTGATTCATACAGTTAAGTTGACAAATAAATTTCCTATCAAAATTTTGCAATCCTTATTAGCAAAGGTCGGATTATTCAATCATTTTCCCAAGACATATCCGTTTGATTTAATAACATATTCACTGTCCAAAATTGTGAATAAAACTCCCAACCAACTTTTATTATCACAATATTTAACTTAAAGGATAATTCGCCGTCCAAAATCGCGAATATATCTCCTTTAATTAATAACTTCTATGTTTCATTTATCGAATTCAATTGGTTTCGAATTTATAAACAATCTTTACAAATTCCACTTCTATTCATAAGACTTCGTTTCATAATCTCCTTTATTAATTCAATTCAATTTATATAACTTAGTTATATACCAAAAGTCCATTCATAAGTTAAGTATTTATAATCCATTTATTTACTAAATCATTCTTTAGAACATTTGAAATCAATTTTCAAAAGAATTCAAAATCAAATTCTCAAGTTATAATTCAATAATCCATTTGATTATAATCAAATTGACATATCATTTTATTTCCCAATTATTACTTTGGAGATATTCAAAATATTTGATTTAAACCAATTTAAACCAATTCATTAATTCACTTAACTCATATTTCATTTTCCCTAAAATCTCAATAATTCGATAATGAGTTTCCGAACGATCGAAACTCAAATCTAAGGAGACCTCACCGAAAAGAAATTATCACAACTCAAACTTAGAGAGCTACAAAAGAGAGGGGAATTTTCCGAAAATGATTCTAATTTTCAAAATACCTTTTATTTTAAAGAAAACAATTTTATACTTCTTTAGATTTGAAAACACTTTCTTTAAAGTGATTCTAGTAACTATTCATATTAAACGCCATAAACTAAGCTTTGTGTAAACCAAAGCTCTGATACCACTTTGTAACGACCCGCCGCTCTGACCGCCTCTAGTCAATAATTAAACCAACTAGAAACGTTCAAAATGACGGATTGTTATTTAGTTTATAACATTTAAACAGAATCAGCTACAGAATCACAGAATAATAATCATATTTCCCATAAATGAACTTTTCTTTTATATACAAATATCAGAGTTATACAATGAATTACATTTAATACAGCGGAATATACATATATCATTTTAAAGTACAAGAAAAATCTCTTGAAAAACTTTAGCGATGTGGTAATTCCCCTCTCTCTAACTTCGCTGCCTGAAAATCTTCAAGCTGTAAAAATACTCGGTCTGACCCGAGTATTACATTCAAAAGAAAATAATACCCAGGTCAGTCTAATTCAAACTCAGTTATTAGTGCATAAAGGCAGTAATAATCAATTGAAAATTAGACGACAGTCAAATATGAATTCACCTATTCGATTCTTTAACAAGAAATCGGATAACGGTAAATATAACACTTATCAGTGTTAAACAATAAATCAGTAGTTTCAAATTATCAATGCAGATAGATGAAGGGATTATTGATGAAGATAATTTAGGAAACAAAAGAATTGCCAAAATGGCAATTAACAACAAAATCTTCAAAATTAAATCAAATCAATTTTAAAACAATTGAAATATCTTAAAAACATCAATACTGATTGGCTGCAGTGCACGCACGCGTGCACTGCCTCGCCATATATAAAACGTTAAAACCGTGTGGCTGCAGTACACGCGTACATACATGTGCACTGCCTCGCCAACTCGAGTGCACAAGGTCAAATCAAATTTAGATTCAACACAAGTACAAATGGTCCAGTTTCAACATGAATACATAGTTCAAATACAACAGGAACTCCAACAACTGAAATGAACAGAATGAATGATTCAGTGGGTCTACAACATCAAATTTTCACAAGTAAGGCTACTTGAACCAGACTCGAGCAAGTGCACAAATAAACTATAATGATTTCCCAATATGAAACTGTAGTTCGATACCACAACAAAATAATTCAAGCTTGGTACAAGTCCAGCCATATATGTACACAAACACACACATGTATGCATGTACATATATGCAGATTTGAATAACAGGTGACAAAGCAACTACAACACATTGCAACAGAAAGTGATACAACTCAAATCAAACTAAAATGAAACCGAGATGTGCTACAGGATGGTCAGCCACCAAAAGTGCAGAGCAACTACAAAATAGGAGGGTGAGGGCACCAGAGGTATGGCACCACAACACCACATATATGAGTAAGTGGTACAACCATTCAACGAACAAGCAAAACTCCAAAGCTACAGGTTCGAATTTGTCAAAACTGTAAAACGAGATTTACAAAACCCATGCTTCAATATCAGGCAAGAACATTTTCTTATGTCATGTTTAAATTTACAACAAATTTGCTTTGTTGATACTTTAAGCTTAATCAAGGTTTGATGATAAAATTTTGGGATTTTGATTAAATATTTGACCCTGTAACATCAACAGAGAAGATCAGAATGTTTAATAAATTTTTTCTTCTTCACAGAACAACTTACACATATAACACAGACCATATTCAAAATTAAAGCATATACAAACCATATTGTCAATGGATCCCATGCTGTTTTTAATTAAACTTAACTTAAAAAAAAATTATGTCTACTCACTTTCGTAAATACATGATTTATATATAGTGATGATTTACTGCATGTATTAAAGTAGGCAAAAAGAAAAATTGCTTGTATTGTAATATGTCAGTTTCCTTGAAGTATGTAGGTGACAGGCAAAAAATGTTCACTTATTGCTAGAAAGAAATTAAAATGGAAAGCATGCAATGAGAAAGGTCAAAACTTTGAACAAAAATCAAGTTAAAGCCGAGGCTATGGAATGGAATGAATCAAGACAGCAACCTCAACAAATAATATGGACCATTAGTAACAACATAAAGAAGTGCAACTGTGAAGCATTGAAAAGTATGCAGACCAGAAAGCACCAAGTCAAATGCAACAGAATGGAATGCAACTACAAGTGCAACAGATGAATCAAGCAATACTAGACCTGTGACATGATGAAACAGTGGTCAAAACGGAGTACATCAGATCGAATGCAGACCAACATTGAATGCAACAACATCCAATACCAAGAAGAGTGCCGGTGAAATGATTCACCGAGAAATCGAATTCAATCACCAAATACCAACTAACAGTGCAAAATCAAGCATATGCGATTATGAACTAGTCAGAGGAAATCATCGACCTCTAAAAAAAAACAGTGCCGAGATAACCAAGAGAACAGGAAATCAAATCAGTAAAGAAATCAAGTTAGAAATCATCAGCGACAAAATCAACCCAAACGCAAAGCAAAGTACTAAGCTGAACTAGATGTGAGTGAAATAAAAATCACTCACCTTATGTTGACGAGGCCAAAGAATCGATCGAAGCAATTGAGTTGAATCGAGCACTACAGTCGCGATTTACGGATTTTCGAAAACCCTAATTTGGAAAAGGGGACGAACAAGAGGAGGCCGCCATTATTTCGTTTCTCTTTTTTTTTCCGTTTGAATGATTTGAACGAGAATATGATAGAGAGGGTTTATGAAAATATAAAAGAGTTAAGTACAGTATCTATTTTTTTATAAACTATATCTCGGCTCTGAAGATTTTAGGGTGGCTGAAGTGATATACGATGTGTACAAAAGATCCTGCAATCTTTTCTTTGTTTTTATTATTATTATTATTATTATTATCTTCCTTAGCAAGCTTCATAGATATATATTGTTTTTGAAGTTCAACTCTCAAACATCAATTTAGGTTATTAAAACTAACCATCTCAACAGATTATTAAACGAATTTTAACTCAACTTAAAAACTCCAATAAGCAATTAGCTAGCAGATTAATCGTTTAATGACGATATCAAATCGATCAAAAACCCCGGACTGTTACAGAAATTTAATTTGAATTCGATTTAAACTTTCACGCGTTTATACGTCGTATGCTCACATAAAAACTCCGAACGCCACGAAAATTGAAATCCGATAATAATTCAATATTACGGACCCAATGGAACTGATTTCGTCGAATTCCGAGACTGTGCCTCGGAAGGCTATTTTTAAATTCAATTTAAACGATAAAATTCCAAAACTGGACGAATCACTTTCAAATTTAATTCTGAAGCTTCTATTATCTTCAGTATTATCAATGTGAATTTTCTAAGCCTTTAAAATATTCTTAATCAGCTTAAAATTGAATATTCAAATTTTTATTCGACTTTCAATAGATTAAATTCTAAAATTTAATCGCCAAATTCATAGTTATATTGGAAATTCAATTTAAATTATCACTCAAATATTTAAAATTAATTAAATATTTTCAATTTTAAAATGTTCAAAATTCAGGATCGTTACATTACCTATCAAAGCTTTAGTTGCACGCACCTTTTTCAGGTCGGTTGATTATTTTTGTCAATGAAGAGAAGCGGCAACAAAACTGACTTCCATCTAACTCCGAAGTAGGAAGCCAAGATCTCCGAAAGAGCTAACGAAGCTAGGCATACAAGAATAATTCGATTTAGTCAATCTGAGTGGCAAGCTGTACACTATTTCGGTGATGAGTTCAAAGTACTAATCAAAGGTAACAGTTGCTCTTGTGCATGCAAAATCCCTCTTTTAGATCACCTACCGTGTATGCATGTTTTGACCGCTTGCTCAACGGTTTTCAACGGAGCAAATAGAGCCCATCATGACTTTGGCTCAACATGGTATTCCACAGCGAAATATCTGGTAGCTTACACCCCTGAGTTTCACCCGGTACGTGATAAACGCTATTGGAGTTCAAGTGACAGTCAATTGGTCCTACCTCCGGACGCTAAAAGACAAGCAGGACGTCCACGTTCAACTAGAATTAAAGGTGCAATGGATGAGATGTAGACCCCTAAAGGAAATAGGTCAGCAAATGTGGTGTTCTTGGTCATAAAAAAATCGTTGCAATACAACAACTTAATGTTTTTTTACTTTGTTCGTAATCCTAATTCGAACACGTTCTAGTTTGTTTGAGAACAAATGTTTAAGTAATCTAATGTTGTACGCAAATGTTATTTCGACATTTATTTATTTTGTTGTTAGCCTTCTAACGCAGAGTGTATTCAAAGTTCACTGTGGACTTAATCACAAAGTTGCAGGCATTGGGGAGTAATGAGCAGAGCGACATTTCAAATGCCGCTTCGCTTTAGCATCATTTGAAATGCTGCTTCCACGCGGCATTTGAAATGCCGCATGCTACGACATTTGAAAATACGCTATTAGCGACATTTGAGATGTCGCGTCTCTACTGCCTATATATTTTTCTAAGTTTTTGCAATTACCCCACCCACACCCTAACTTTACCAAATTTATTTCAGCAAAAGCTCTAGGTTTCATATTGGTATACCATTCTCGTCCAATCACAACAATTTACAACTACCCCTCCTCATATTTCAATTCAACATTATCGTGCTGAAAGTAAGTATTATACTTTTCTCATTCATTTTCAATAATTGTTTTGTCGATGTATTTTTGATTGTATTCATAGATGTATAATGGACAATGGGAAATTAATGACGTAACAATGATGAAGATGTATGATGAATTCAAACAAAATAACAGAAAGGGGATTTCAAGTGGCGCCGACCTTGAAGTTAAATTTGTACCAGAGACATAATTCGAAGAAGAACCCCCGAATGAGTTTAGTGGAACATCACGTGGAGAAGCCGCGGTTGATAGACCGGTCCAACAATCGCTCCATGCACGTCTTTTAGGCGTCATTGGTCGGCAAAATCGTGCAAGCTCATGCTCCCATGCTACATATGCAGTTTGTGGCTGTGGAGAGGAATGGGAAGTAGTCGTTTGTAGAAATGATAGGAACACTGGATGTCGTTTCTACCGCTGCGCTGGATACAACAATCATAAGATTCGGCCGAATCAGGTTGAATGCTGCAATTTTTTAAAGTGGCTCGATCCACCACTGTGTCCTAGAAGGGTGGAATGTGCTTTAGAAATGCAAGCGGAAGTTAGTCGTTTGAAAAAGTTGAACCTAGAATACCGAAACGAATTATGGTTCATGGGTACAAGTATTCAACATTGTGGCCACGTAGATCGTTGAAGGATAATTGAAATGTAACGTAATGATATTAGAAACTTGTTGTATGATCAACAAATATATAAAACAATCGTTTGAAGTATGTTATGCATCGTTTGAAGTATGTTATGCATCGTGAAGGATAATTGAAATGTAACGTGATGATATTAGGAACGATCGTTCGAAGTATGTAACGTAATATCTAATGCCGCAAGGGGCATTGTTGGTAATGTAAAGTAACAGAGCGGCATTTCAAATGCTGCAAGGGGCAGCATTTCAAATGCCGCAAGGGGCAGCATTTAAATACCACTTGTGGCGGCATTTGAAATTCCGCTCTGTTACTTACTCAGACAAACTTCAAATGGAAAATACAGTGTCAATATTTCGACACCAACGTAAACAAATTTCTGAACCTTGACCACTGCAACTTTCTAAGCTCATGGCTACAATTACCAATAGAAAATAAACGTCTACAATCAGTAACATTCACACCAACATCGAAATACTAGAGTCACTTCTACAATCACAACGACAAACACTAGTCTAAATTTCATCAATACTACAGTCAACAAATAGAAATCATGGTCCCATACGGTTAGTCTAAAATTTCATCTCAAATTTTTTAATTCCCTAGGAGTTTTCTTCTTCGGTCTTCTTGGCTTGAGCATGAATTCCTCCTCTTCCAGTGACAGCTCTTCACTGCCCTCCTCTCGCGTCCCTTCCGTTGGGAGTTGCGATTGCCCGACGGGTTGTGTATGCTGGGAAGATATCGCTCCAAAACTCTCGCCCTCTTTTTTCTTCCTTCCATACTTTCTCTTTGGTGAGGGGGCCGGTGGGACTGCAGCTATGTCCTCATGCGATATGGGAGGGGCAATATCCAGGATAAGTGGTGGCACTGCAGGAGGAGGAGGAGATGGAGGTGGGGCGGGCCTTGACATCTTTTTCTTCGACAAACAAGGTAGCAGAATTTGTTTAATAGAGAGGCATTTTTCCTTGCTCTTTTCAGGAACCTCCTTCGCAAGCTCATCGACAATGTCCAACACATGATGCACACCATCCGCCTGCATATAGCATAAACCCTCATGAGTTTCATAAGTACTACATAAGTTGTCAATATTAATACGTACCACATTCCATTCTAGTGGAGCTCGTGGAGTGTAAGGTGCCACCTCTTGCTTGGGTCCTTCCGCCCGTCTTCGTAGCACATAATGATGAGTGGTATTCCAGTGCCAGCTAAGATACTCCTCATCGGTCAGAGTGACTTCGTGCTCATCTTCCCCAGCCATCAAACGGTTGTTCCATAACTCAATCATCATTTCAAACTCATCTTCGCTGTATGGAAGCATGTAATATGGAGCAGGATACGGTAGGTGATGTCGAAGACCAAACTGTCTCATGACTCTGTCTGGCAAATGGTATGCTAAATCTCCAAAACAAAAAATCATAAGTCTTGCCCGCCATAACGGCCTGTCCATTGTACAAATAGCCGGAAGTGCATGATGGCCTGCTTCGAAATACGGATTCCATGTTACTGCATTGTAATCTACGGCATCAAACTCGTTCCGGTAGAAGGTTAAATTTCGTCTGGGTGTCATTTTTGTATTTTTTGGGCCAATCCTCCTGTAATAGCAACATGTTATGGGAAATTCAAATTTACCGTGTCGATACAACAACACTAACAACACAGTTTTATCTCGCTCCATAAGGCTTTGAATTGTCAATTATTTGTGTCTTCATAGAAATACGACCAACCGGACGGTAGGTCCATGACCAAAGCTGCAAGTGTGAAACTTAATTTTAGTTATGATTTTACGAAAAACTCAACTATGCAATAACGAATGACTATGTTCGTACCTAAAGTAGAGTCATAGAACCTTCGGCGGACCGTTGTTGGACCAAAGCAACTCTCATAAGCTCCGTATAGGTGAAAGCAAGCACCGCACTACCCCATGAGTATTGCTGACATGAATCGAAGTCTTCTAACAATGGAAGCCATTGAAGGGCCACTCTTGTCTTCGATCGATCACAAAAAAGACGTCGCGTGATGATATGCAACATAATAGCGCGGGCACGCTGGGAAATCTACAAAGGAAAGGCACGACGGGGAATATCACCAGCCAACTGCTCCCTAAAACACGTGGCAACTATCGACTCATTTCCCCACCTCACGTCCGCTGGAGGAGCCAATCCAAGCAAGGGCTCGCACAATTCTATATAATTTCTTGGAAAATATGGTTTTAGGATGGGATCCCCGTTAATCGACAATCCAATCAATATAACTACGTCTTCAAAGTGATTTTCATCTCACATACTCTAGGATGAAATGTAGATGTCTCCGGTTGCCATCTATCGATCAAAGCCATCAAAAGATTCCGGTCGAGCTGTGTATATACCAACTTATTAACAACACCAAATCCAGCTCTGTCTAACAGTTCTAATATGCCTGGATGCGCTGACGTGACGAGCTTTAAAGTTAATGAATGGATAATGAAGCTGTCCAGCTCAACCCCCTGTCGATACATAGTAACAAAGGAAAGCAATTATGGTAATTACCATCTCTTTGCAGAAGTAATAACATATTATTTGGCCTTGTATCTCCATCATATCGATGTTGTTTGTGCGGTGTTGAGGTTGGAGGTAAAGCACACTAGGATCAATGGTCCGAGAGCCATTTTGTCATATTCTAGCACAATAACATTGCATAATCATACTCAACTTCAATGGGTACGGAACCATAGATTTGCAATTATACAACTTCATTGTACACAATGAAAAAACAATTAAACATGTGCTCTAGGTGAGTATTCAACTTCATTGTACTATACAACCATAGATTTGCAATCATAGAACAATTTTAGCCCTAAAACCTAAACTAAAAAAATGATAATTAGAGACAAAATCGACAGATTCCATACCTATAGGATGTGCTTGAGACGATGATGAAGCCATAGTTCAAATTCTAACTAGATTTTGGTAGTTGGAAGAATGCAAATTTGATTTTTGGTGAATTGGGGGGGAGGGGGAGTGGGTTCGGTTTTTTTTGAAGAGGGGTTGAGAGAAGGAGGAGTGGTGTGTTATTGATGGAAAGGATGAAAATTTACAGAGAGCAGTAGAAATAGCTCCATTTGGGATGCCGCATACTGCCGGCATCTCAAATGCTGCCAGTGTTATTTTGCACAATACACGTGTACTGGCGGCATTTGAGATGTCGCCAGCACACGTGGCGTCCAACGTGACGAAAACTAGTCTAGTTTTGTAAATAGTTTTCCAAGTGGCATATTCTTGTAATTTGTTTACAAATTTGGCCTAAATACAAAATTTATCCTAAATTATAATATCTCTTGTGGTATAAACTTCAATATCGGTAACTACTCGCTTAGGAGTTAGGGGGCGATGTATTTCACAGGAGTGTGAGGTATGCCAAAACTACAATGTAGCATGGATTTAAACATTGAATTAGCTAAATGGTAACATAATTTTTTTCCAAAATCCACAAAATCAAACTTGCTTGTAAACTCTAATAGATGTGCATATTTTCCCATAACACATTTAAGTGAACCAAGAGCACTGGCAATATTTAGATTATGTGCTTCTTCATATTTAAATGGGAGACAATTCAGTTATCCCGTGGGAAGGTAGGGGACATAAACAAATCTAAACAATAAAAAACAGTATATTCTCAGTATATGAGAGCTGGAGGAATAATAACTTCACAGAATCGTGTAACAAGTATGATTTGGTTAAATGCATAATCCTTGCATTGATATTATGATGTTAATTTGGTTAAATGTAGGTCTAATCTTTATGAGGATAATTTGCAACAGTCATTGATGTTATGATCGGTAAACACAAAGTTTCATACATGTCATACCTTAACCCATTTGTAAATGATCGACCGTGATGACTTATTTGTTTTCCCACATTGAGCCAAGATTACTATATCACTAAATCTTCATTCATGACTTTATTATATCCTTGCATACCTGCAAAACATCTGAAAACAAGATAAAGGATATAGTAGCTATCAATTTGTAAATGAAATTTGCTCACTTATAAAATTACTTGCATATAATTTCATAAAGCTTCAGACCATGGACATAAACATGCAAATGAATGTAAGGGTGCAACAAGTGCAGCGACCCTAAAAGTCACAAGTAAATGCTCATTTTCATACTGCGTTTTAAGTTGAAATTCCTAAACTTTGTTGTTATCTTATTTTCTCTTTTCTTTATTTAATCGGCTATCAAATTCATGCTATGTTGTATATTAATAGTAGTACAGCTCACATTAGGTACATGTTGTACATTCTCATTTGCGTGGCTCACACCATTCCAATTTTCCATCAAATTTACATGCAACATTTGATAGTCCATGCAATCAACAGAAGTAACTGGAAATTCTTCATGTCAAGAACCTAGAATTTCTTACTTACTGTCTACGGAAGCATCTTTTTATGGAGCAATAATATACTTGGAATTTCTTCATATGCATTATGTTCTTTAATATTTTCACCTACATTTTTTTTGGCAAGGCCAGCCGGTTTTATAGTGGACCGTCCACTTTTTATTACGAATGTAATAAAAGTTGTAGTACAGGAGAAAGGTAAAAGGACCTTAACTACTAAGAAAAGAAAGAAAACAGCACAGGAGTGTGATAGACATATCACAACTACTATATGAATATCGAAAACAACTACTCCTCCGAAGAGGTAGCATCACCATCATCCACTAAATCCTGGGAAGACACCAAAGGGACATTCCCCAACAGACCAACATAGGGGCGGAAATGGGAAGCAAGACAAGGATCATAAGCCACAGAATCAGAAGAGTACACAAAGGAATGATCCCAGGATGTATCAGCAAGCAAGATAGAATTCGATCTCGTAAAATAACCGTCCAAAACAAGAGCTAATGAGTCACCAGACGATCGATAATAAAGGCATCTAAGGTCTAGATGATCATCAGAAACAAATCTAAAGAAAGAATCATCCAAGGGGTTAAATCTCATGTCAGAAATGTAATCAACCAACACCTCTCAGTATCATCCCAAACAATAGAGGGATAAGGCAGACCAGGAACAGGGGCAGCAACAGGAATTGCAGAAGCATCACCAGCGATCAACAAAGCAGAAAGGGAGGCGGTCTACCAGCAGACGCAGGAGGCAGACCCGAGAAAGACATCATAGCAGCAGAAGAGGCAGGCCTAGCGATAGAAACCAAAGGCGGCCCCAAGCCAGGAAAAGGAACAACAGGAGATGAGTCAGAAGGAGGGACAATGTGATATCCCGGAATTTCAAGGAAGTTAAAATATGATAATCTCTTAATTAAATTGTTTAAAATTGATAAAATTGTTATTTTCAAATATAAATAACCAATTAACTAGTAATGTGATGTTTTAAATTATGATTATACATTGATTTTAAATAAGAATAATTAGTTACAAATTTAATAAGTGTTATTTTATAAATAGATTTTAGATAGACTTATCATTTTAAATTTAATAAGTGTTATTTAGATGTGTATATATATGTGTATTTAAATTGATTTTAAATAGGATAATTATTTACAATTAATAATGTGTTTATTTAAAATTGATATCTATATTTATTTGAATTGATTTTAAATTTGGATTTTAAACTGACTTTGAATTTGAATTTAAAAATTAAATTTAAAAGGAGTATATACATCTTACAATAAAAAATATAATATAGTTTGGATTTAAAATATATGGATAATGTTTTATTTAAAATAAGATTGTTCTCTATGATTTTCTTTAAAGAAATTTATTTATTGAAATTTGGGAAGAATTTATTTAATAGGAATAAATAGAAAAGTTTTTAAATTAGAATTTAAAAATGAGTTTACAATACTATATATGATTTTATTTAAAAGATAATTGGTTTTTATTTTATTTTCTTTCAAAAGTTTTATTTATTTAAAATTAGAAAAGCATTTATAAATTTATAAATGTATTTGTTAATTAGAAATTTAATAAGAAAAGCATTTATAATTAATATATGTATTAATTAATTAGGGAATTTAATTTAAAAAGCTTTTAAATAATTTAAAAAAAACAAATAAAAATAAATAATGACATGTATTAAAGTTTTAAGCATGTTAAAACATGTGTTAAGTAATTAATTAGTATAGGTGACAAGTGTAAATAAATAAAGAGAAATGTAACCTGTATTAAATGATTAAGTGTGTAAATACCAAGTGTCACATTTATTTGAATTTCTTTTATTTTTATAAAATTCTAATTAAACCTTGTATAAGCATATATCTTCTTTTACAAATCCTTTTCCTATCTTCATTTCTTATAGCAAGAAAATCTTGACAAATCTGAAATTTTCCTCAAATCAAATCTGAAACCAATGCTCAGTTCAAACCTGAAGTTCATTCCTCAAACCAAAGTTTAAAACCTGTAATTCATCTCCTTTAAAACAAATCAAAGTAAATCTGTAATCAATCCTCAAAGCAAACACTGTCATTCAAACCTGAATTCATTCCTCAAAAACAACTTGTAATCATTTTCAAGTTAAACACTGTAAACTGTTTATGCTCAAACCTGTAAATCAATTTTCAAATCCTGGAATATCAAAACCCTGTGATTTCCAGAGGACAAACCTGAAAAGCATTTTTTTCACTTCGGGCCTGAGATTTCATTCTAGTTTTCAAGTTGATCTGTTGCAAGCCTTCATGTTTTCAAAATACAAGTTTTCTGGAATCAACAAATAATCAAAGTTCAGGCATGCAACTAGTAGTCAAAGTTTGAATCATCTCAATCAACTAAGCATTTCAGTTTAAAGCAAATCAAAGAATTCAGTTTTCTGGAATCAAATACAAATGCATGCAAATTTCAATCCAGTTTTTAAAGCTCTGCATTTCCCATGGTGAGTAAATCTTTAAATTTTAAATTTAAGTAAATATATGGTTGCTTGTGAAATTCTGTGATGATGCTCAGCATGCATGTATGTATTTAAGTAGGTAAATAATGGATTGCTTGTGAAATTTATCTATGATGATTATTTAAATGTATATTTATAAATAAGTTTCTGTACATTTGAAGAGTGTGCATGCCTGTATGTTGTTTACCTGTTCCTGTTACAGAACTTTCAAGTTTGAGACCAAAGATTTAAATTTTCTTCTCCACTGATTCCTGTAGGATTTTGTTTCCAAACAATAAAGGTTTGTTTACACTTAAATATAATTTTAAAGATGAATTTAAGTAAAATGCTTATAGTATTATCCGGGAATGATGAATATAGTGAGAATTCTTTTAAACATGCCAGACCAATCACTATAGTTCATTAATTCAAGATGATAACTTGAATCTACTGTTAAAGTTAGAAATTTTAAAATTAATATCTGAATTTTTAGCATTGTTATGGATGTGAATTTTAGGATTATCCGAAAGTGGGTTTCTGAGCAATTTCTGATGGCCACAAAGTTTAGGGGGATCAGGATTTTGGGTAGAGGTAGGGGAAGCATCTGGTGGTACGGCAAAAATGAATGGATGGTTGTTTGATGGTGGTGGTGTCGGCGGCAAGATGGTTCAGGTTCTAAACCTAGTTTGGGTCAAGCTGCGAAATTGAATCACTGCTTTATTTCTAGTGATTCGAGCTGCATAAGATTCTGGAAAGTGGAAGCGCGGTGGGTCGGCTAGCCATAGCGGAATCGTAGCAGTAATCGTGATCGGAATCGAGGGTTTAGAGGATTTCCTGATGATGAGTTTGGGTCTCAATTCATTCTGGGATGCTCGATTTTGAATCGAGGCATGAGATGATGCTTTGTTGATCGTAGGTGCTCGTAGGGATGTTCGGTGACTTGGCGATGGGGTCGTCGATAGTCGGAGGAGGCTCTGGCGCTGGTGCACGTGCACGATGTTGATTCTCGTGTCTGGGGAGATGGTTTGTGGGTGACTCGAAGGAAGCTTTGTGCTTTTGGGTTAATGTCTCGAGTTTAAACTCGAGTAGTTTTGGTGTGGTAGCCTGTAGTTTTAATTGATACAGGTTTTAAAAAATTAAAATTTAAACTAAGATTTTGAGAATTTAAGGAAATATAATGGAACTTGAATGGCTCGAGTTATACTCAGATCAAATGTAAGCAGATTGGTTTAAAAGAGATTTTTTATAAATTTTAAAAAGTTTTATAAAACAAGTTTTAAATTTAATAAAGATTGATTTAAACTTTTGAAATGAATCTTGTTGTTATATACCATCCTTTATACAAGTAAATGTTTTCTTAAACATCTTGATTAAGAAGTTGAAGTTTGTTAAATTTAAATCTTGTTAAGTAAATTTAAAGTGATTTAAATTTAAGATAGAAAAGGAATTTTAAAAAAGATTTATATAAAGGTAAATTTTAAATTCAATTTGAATCCAGTTTTTAAAACTATCATTTGATAAATGTTTTAAGTGTATTATAGTTTTGATAACTTTAATTTGTCAAGTTAAATGATATTTTGTTTTAAATCTTAACTAATGATTTAGTTAAGTAAAATTAATTTATTAAGATAAAATGGTTAAAATATTTTAATGGTAGATATTTATAATGTTTTATCTTAAGATAATTAAGGTTTTAATTGGTTGAAATTAATTAAGTTAATTAAGGAAATTAAGTTTAATTAATTAATTTAATTAATAATGATTAAAGATTAATTAAGGAATTAATTGAATGTAATTAATTGATTTAATTAAATTATTTAAAATTAATAATTAAGGGTTATAAGTTAATTAATTAAAGGTTAATTAATTTATAATTAAGAATTATTAACCAGATAATTAAAGATTATTAATTAATAATTAAAGATAAATTAATCAAGTAATTAAGGTTGATTAATTAGTAAGTAGAGATTAATTACTTTGTAATTAAAAAGGAATTTAATTTGTAATTAAGTTTTATTAATTAATAATTAGGCTTTATTAATTAATAATTAAGAAATTATTAATCTATAACAAAAGTTAATTAAGGATTAATTAACTATTATTTAGAATTAATTAATTGTAATTAAGAATCGACTAACTGTTAATTAAGGATTAATTAATTTGTTAGTAAGTTTTATTAATTGATAATTAAAGTTTATTAATTAATAATTAAGAATTAATTTATCTATTAATTAATTTATTTAAAAGGGGTAACTAAGGGATGAATTACCCAATTGTAATTAATCAAATAAGTGTGATTAATTTGGGTTAATCAAATGGGTTGATTAGTTAAAGATAATCATTTGGTGATTAATTAAGTATAATTACTTAATGGTGGGTAAGTGTAATTACTTAAGGTATGTAATTAATGTATAATTACAAAATGTAATTAATTAATGGGAAGTAATTAAAGGGTAATTACTTGGAGGAGGTAATTAAAGATTAATTACTTAGTATAATTAATCAAAGGATTAATGTAATTAATTAAGGATTAATTAAGGTAAGTAGTTAGGGAATGGTAATTACTGTTTAAGATTTATTAAAGTTGATTAATGGAAATAATTAATTAAGGGGCATTAATTAATGAAAGTAATGATAATAATTAAGGATTGGTTAAGACTAATTAATCAATAATAAGTGATTATAAGGTAAGTAATAAATTGTAAATAATTAAGGATTTATGTAATTAATTTTAGTTAATAAAGTAATTAAGGTTAATTACTAAATGGTTTGTAGATAATTAATTTGTATAATTAATTAAGGGTTAATTACTTAATGTAATTAAGGGATAATTAGTCAAGGGTGATTAATTAAGATGATGATTAATTAATTGGTTTAATTAATGGATAAGTAAGCAAGATCTATTATGATGAAGGTAATTAATTTAATTTATTTTAAATTAATTCATAGATAAATAATTAATTTAATTCATTTTAAATAATTATAAATGGTGAGATTTATAGATCCTTGCTTATGTATGGATGGATGATATTGAATGCCTTGATTGTTTGATATCTCCGATGAGATATGTGTGACAAGTGATATGAGATAATTTGGTTGAATTGTGATAATAATACGATTATCTGTTGTGATGATAAGTAGATTATCTATTGTGATATTGTGAATTATCTATCTTTGTGTATATGGATAATGATTTGAATTGAATTGTTTTAAACTTTAAAACAACTTGGACGTAAAAGATGGCGTTTTGGATTTCGATGAGACCGGGATCGGGTTTCCAGATTTGGATATCCGAAAACCACATCGATCCAAATGAACGATAGGTCGTGAATCTCAAGTGAAGATGAAGATTCAGAGTGCAAGGGTTATGTCGTTAACTCTGAGGGTGATTCCAAAATGAGTGTAACGAGATAATGCTTTCGGTTTCGTTCGAACTCAGAACGAACTTATATGAATTGAATGCTTTGAGAACATCGTTAGGTGGACGATGAGTATTCTAAGTGATGTGTTCTCTAAAGGTAATCGTAGCCTCAAGCCTCATCAATCGGGAATGGCTAAAACAGGGAAGGTGCAGCAAGGCTAAGTGGGTCATGCCCAAGTAGGATGAGATGAACCCCTGTCTAGAGTCCTTTTTATTTCGGTTGTGTGGGCGGTTGAATAGCTACAACTGCAAGGGTTGTCTTGTTCGGAACTGTTCAGTAAGGAATGGTTCTGGCTTTGTGTTGCAGGGGATTGGGAGTAATCCTCGGTACGGTGATCTAGGCCACGTACTGTGACGGGCGGTACCCCAGTAGCCCTGCCATTGTATGGAATCCAAACTCCAATAAGCGCCGTGCATTTTAGATGTGCCCGACTATGTTGGAACGTGAGATGTAAGCATTCCAGCTATTTTTGTATTTTATTTGAAAACCCTAGACCCTATTATAATATCATTGGATTTCCTATCAAATGTTTTGGTTAGCGTAAGGTAAAAACTTACCCATGTTTATGTGTGGGGAGTCTTACGTGATACCTTTGTTTTCAAAAGGTTTTTAAAGTTAAACAACTTAACCGTTTACTCACACCAGACCCATGTCTGACCAGGAGTTTACTCTGATTTTCTTAAACTCTTGGGTACTTAAATTTTTACGAGTTGCTAAGGGATTCAGGTTAGGTTTTACGAATTTTGAAAGAGAAATGGAGCAGGAGGCTTCAGCGTATAGATATATAGTATTCCGCTGTGTGTTCTCTGAGACATTTGTCTATTGTATATTGAGTTGTAACTAGACATGTGTTTATAACTGTCTAGTATGGGTTGTATAAGCTGTGTAACTCTGATGTATATGATACTATGTAATATATATTATGTGATTAACATAATTTATTCGTTCTGTTGTTTAGATTCTGATGTTGTTTTCTTCTTTCTTCTATATCTTTTCTCTTTTCTATCCCTTTCTTTCTTAAAAATAATGCGTCTTATTGTGGAGAATAAGGCGGGTCGTTTCACTTGTTATCAGAGCATAGGTTGAGCGAATACCTACTGTAGTGGTGTCTTTCTTGAGAGAGCGTACTTGTAATTTTTATATATAACTATATATAACTATATATATATATATATATATATATATATATATATACCTATCCGTCGGGTTACCTGTTCGGGTTTTCCAACATAAGTTATAAAGGTAGATAGGGTAGTGGTGTGTAGCACGACTACCAATGGTTGAAATTTGAATGTTTGAGGTTGGAAGTGTATCTGTCGAGATCGTAGACCTAATACCGTCTCGATTAAGCTTTGCAGCTTGGTGTAAGGATTTCATTGATCTCTGAAGGAAACCTGTTAAGGTTCGGAGTTCATCTTTGAAGTGCAAGTTTGAACGCGCTCGTGTGAGCGGATTTTTGAGAGTTTGGATCTGTCGGTTAGGCAAAAGCAAGTGATGGTATCTTGGCAACTTCAGGATGGAGTAGCTGCATGGTGAGATGCAGTGACTATGGATGTCTCCCAAGATGTTTTCTTTTCGCACAAGTTCAAGGGAGTGTGTCTGCTTCGGTATTATAGCTGAGTTCAGCAAGATGTTTGTGTTTGGTTTGGGGCCCAATTTTCTTGAGGAGATGTCTGCACATCTCAAGGTCCTGTTTGGGATTGGTTGATATGATTTTGACGATCAAAGAGCTTTGGATAAGAAGTCTTTAACATTTGTGTCAACAATGCAGCTCGGGAGTGTTCTGTATTCCAACAGAGATCTTTGGCTTAGCAGTTTCCTAGAGGTGGAAATCAGAAGCAGTGGAGTGGACCCGTTTCTTCGATGGACTAGTTGGTCAAGGATAAGTTGTTCTGATTTGTGAAGAGAGAACGGTATTTTTGGAATTTAGGTTGGGTTGATTGCAAAAGTGACTTGCGATAGTTTGGCTGATTCTCTTGGATAATCTTTTGCTTGGGTTTGAAGCACCTCTAGAGGATGTAGAAGTTATGGTTGTCGAAGATTTTCCGGATATCTTTAGGGAAGTTAGAGATTTGCCCGCATTGAGGATTGAGTCCCGTATTGACTTTCACGAAGCTAACCGGTAATTCAGCTGGGTAGAAGGATGTCTCCTAGGATGGGGTTTTGGTGAAGCAGCTCTATATTTCTTGGAACTTCTGTTGAACCATATTTCTGGGATGTGCTGTCTAGTCCTTGTTTGTGTTCATCGACGATATTTCCATCTACTCCAGATCAGAGTTGTGCAGCGGAAGCATGGTGGCAGCTATTCTGGAGTGGAAGTAACTGGAAGTTGTAATGTTTTGGATTAGAGAGTTTCTACTGCAGTTTTTCAGGATCTGAGGCAAGTTGGCGAGTGATCCTGTTCTGTATTTTTCGGATAGGAGAAGTAGATTGTAATCTTCTGATGATTGTGGAGTAGACTGTGTGTTCTTGGTTTTGGGTAGATCTTGAGAGGACCATTTTGTTGACTTGTTTTTGATCCAGTTTGTTCCTAGAAGCATTAGCGAAGGTTGAGCTAATTGGAAAAGATCTGTGATCAGCCCAGGATCGTAAGTAGAGTTTTGAGGGTAAGAGATGGAAGAACTTGGAATTCGAAGTTGGAAACTTCGTTGTTGTTGAGGTTTTCTCTGGTAAAGGGAGCAAAAAGATTGGGTAAGACTGGGAAGTTGGCTCCGAGGTATATTGGATTCTTCTGATTTTTTGTAAGGATCAGTGCTTTGGTCTGAAGATTTGAATTGCCAGTTTGGAAGACTGGGATTCATGGTATTTCACGTGTCTCTGAGGGAGTACGTGTTTGGTCCATCACTGGTTTTGAAACCAGTAGTTTAGAAAGGTTTAGTTGTTGATCAGTCTTGTCTGGGGTCTGATATCTTGTGCAGATGTTGATCTAGATGAGTAGGAGCTCAGTAGCTTAGTAGTATAGCTAGTCTGGATTTAGTAGAGCGAGTATCCTTGTGTCTGTACCTGGGAAAATCGAGATAATTCTACGAAGCTTATCCGAATCTGTGTCCGGATAGCTAGAATTTTTTGGTTAATTGAATTGGTTATTTGGTTATATATGGCCGATATGTATATTTGAATTGTTTGAAATAAAATAAAACTTTGGATTATCTTTGTTTTAAATTTCGAGGATGAAATTCTTTTAAGGAGGAAGGAATGTGATATCCCGGAATTTCAAGGAATTTAAAGTATGATAATCTCTTAATTAAATTGTTTAAAATTGATAAAATTGTTATTTTCAAATATAAATAACCAATTAACTAGTAATGTGATGTTTTAAATTATGATTATATATTGATTTTAAATAAGAATAATTAGTTACAAATTTAATAAGTGTTATTTTATAAATAGATTTTAGATAGACTTATTATTTTAAATTTAATAAGTGTTATTTAAATGTGTATATATATGTGTATTTAAATTGATTTTAAATAGGACAATTATTTACAATTAATAATGTGTTTATTTAAAATTGATATCTATATTTATTTGAATTGATTTTAAATTTGGATTTTAAACTGACTTTGAATTTGAATTTAAAAATTAAATTTAAAAGGAGTATATATATCTTACAATAAAAAATATAATATAGTTTGGATTTAAAATATATGGATAATGTTTTATTTAAGATAAGGTTGTTCTCTATGATTTTCTTTAAAGAAATTTATTTATAGAAATTTGGGAAGAATTTATTTAATAGGAATAAATAGAAAAAATTTTAAATTAGAATTTAAAAATGAGTTCACAATACTATATGTGATTTTATTTAAAAGATAATTAGTTTTTATTTTATTTTCTTACAAAAGTTTTATTTATTTAAAATTAGAAAAGCATTTATAAATTTATAAATGTATTTGTTAATTAGAAATTTAATAAGAAAAGCATTTATAATTACAGGAAATTATTGTCAAGGACAAAATTTCACAGCTTTTTAGCCTCAAGGACAGACCTTCAATATTTTATCCTGAAGGACAACTTTCTGTAGGTATCAGTTTTTAGTTATTGATAGCAGTTTTTAGGTATCAGTTTGTAGTTACCGGTAGCAGTTTTTAGGTATCAGTTTTTAGCTCGGTATCAGTTTTGTTGTCCTTATGAATAATTTTGGAAAATGTTTGTCCTTGTGAATAAATTTTAGAAGAATGTTTGTCCTTGTGGCAAAAATATTGAGGTCGTGTCCTTGAGACAAAAAATATAGAAATTTTTGTCCTTTAAATTAATTTCCCCTTATAATTAATACATGTATTAATTAATTAGGGAATTTAATTTAAAAAGCTTTTAAATAATTTAAAAAAAAACAAATAAAAATAAATAATGACATGTGTTAAAGTTTTAAGCATGTTAAAACATGTGTAAAGTAATTAATTAACATATGTGACAAGTGTAAATAAATAAAGAGAAATGTAACATGTGTTAAATGATTAAGTGTGTAAATACCAAGTGTCACATTTATTTGAATTTCTTTTATTTTTATAAAATTCTAATTTAAACTTATATAAGCATATATCTTCTTTTAAAAATCCTTTTTCTATCTTCATTTCTTATAGCAAGAAAATCTTGACAAGTCTGAAATTTTCCTCAAATCAAATCTGAAACCAATGCTCAGTTCAAACGGAAGTTCATTCCTCAAACCAAAGTTTAAAACCTGTAATTCAACTCCTTTGAAATAAATCAAAGCAAATCTGTAATCAATCCTCAAAACAAACACTGTCATTCAAACCTGAATTCATTCCTCAAAAACAAATACAAACTTGTAATCATTTTCAAGTTAAACCTCTAAACTGTTTATGCTCAAACCTGTAAATCAATTTTCAAATCCTAGAATATCAAAACCCTGTGATTTCCAGAGAACAAACTTAAAAAGCATTTTTTTTCACTTCGGGCCTGAGATTTCATTCCAGTTTTCAAGTTGATCTGTTGCAAGCCTTCATGTTTTCAAAATACAAGTTTTCTGGAATCAACAAAAATCAAAGTTCAGGCATGCAACCAGTAGTCAAAGTTTGAATCATCTCAATCAACTAAGCATTTCAGTTTAAAGCAAATCAAAGAAATCAGTTTTCTGGAATCAAATATAAATGCAATCAAATTTCAATCCAGTTTCTAAAGCTCTGCATTTCCCATGGTGAGTAAGTCTTTAAATTTAAAATTTAAGTAGATATATGGTTGCTTGTGAAATTCTGTGATGATACTCAGCATGCATGTATGTATTTAAGTCGGTAAATAATGGATTGCTTGTGAAATTTATCTATGATGATTGTTTAAACGTATATTTATAAATAAGTTTCTGTACATTTGAAGAGTGTGCATGCCTGTATGTTGTTTCCCTATTCCTGTAACAGAACTTTCAAGTTTAAAACCAAAGATTTAAATTTTCTTCTCCACTGATTCCTGTAGGATTTTGTTTCCAAACAATAAAGGTTTGTTTAGACTTAAATTTAATTTTAAAGATGAATTTAAGTAAAATGCTTATAGTATTATCTGGGAATGATGAATACAGTGAGAATTCTTTTAAACATGCCGGAACCAATCACTATAATTCATTGATTCAAGATGATAACTTGAATCTACTGTTAAAGTTAGAAATTTTAAAATTAATATCAGAATTTTTAACATTGTTATGGATGTGAATTTTGGGATTATCTGAAAGTGGATTTCCGAGCAATTTTTGATGGCCACAAAGTTTAGGGCGATCGGGATTTTGGGTAGAGGTAGGGGAAGCATCTGGTGGTACGGAAAAAATGAATGGATGGTTGTCTGATGGTTGTGGCGTCGGCGGCAAGATGGTTCACGTTCTAAACCTAGTTTGGGTCAAACTGTGAAATTGAATCACTACTTTATTTCTAGTGATTCGAGTTGCATAAGATTCTGGAAAGTGGAAGCACGGTGGGTCGGCAAGCCATAGCCGGAATCGTAGCAGTTTTCATGATCAGAGGATTTCCTGATGATGGATTTGGATCCCAGTTCATTCTAGGATGCTCGATTTTGAATCGAGGCATGAGATGATGCTTTGTTGATCGTAGGTGCTCGTAGGGATGTTCGGTGACTTGGCGATGGGTTCGTCGATGGTCGGAGGAGGCTCCGGCGCTGGTGCACGTGCACGATGTTGATTCTCGTGTCCGGGGAGATGGTTCGTAGGCGGCTCGAAGGAAGCTCTGTGCTTTTGGGTTAATGTCTCGAGTTTAAACTCGAGTAGTTTTGGTGTGGTAGCCTGTAGTTTTAATTGATACAGGTTCTAAAAAATTAAAATTTAAACTAAGATTTTGAGAAAGGAAATATAATGGAACTTGAATGGCTCGAGTTATACTCAGGTCAAATGTAAGCAGATTGATTTAAAAGAGATTTTTTAAAAAGTTTTATAAAACAAGTTTTAAATTTAATAAAGATCGATTTAAAATTTTGAAATGAATCTTGTTGTTAAATACTATCCTTTATACAAGTAAATGTTTTCTTAAACATCTTGATTAAGAAGTTAAAGTTTGTTAAATTTAAATCTTGTTAAGTAAATTTAAAGTGATTTAAATTTAAGATAGAAATGGAATTTTTAAAAAGATTTATATAAAATTAAGTTTTAAATTCAATTTGAATCCAGTTTTTAAAACTATCATTTGATAAATGTTTTAAGTATATTAAAGTTTTGATAATTTTAATTTGTCAAGTTAAAATGATATTTGGTTTTAAATCTTAATTAATGATTTAATTAAGTAAAATTAATTTATTAAGATAAGATGGTTAAAATGTTTTAATGGTAATTAAGATATTTATAATGTTTTATCTTAAGATAATTAAGGTTTTAATGGGTTGAAATTAATTAAGTTAATTAAGGAAATTAAGTTTAATTAATTAATTTAATTAATAATGATTAAATATTAATTAAGGAATTAATTGAAAGTAATTAATTGATTTAATTAAATTATTTAAAATTAATAATTAAGGGTTATAAGTTAATAAATTAAAGGTTAATTAATTTATAATTAAGAATTATTAACTAGATAATTAGAGATTATTAATTAATAATTAAAGATAAATTAATCAAGTAATGTCCGCAAGTAGTGGCGTAGTGGTAAGATACTTGCCTCCTGGTAAGCAGATCGCAGGTTCGATTCCCGTCTGCCCTACTCCCAATTTCAAGGCGCGGAGGTGGGTCCCCGTAAACCCACAAATACTGGTTGGGGACATAAAATCTCTGTGCTGGGCTGGTCTAAATCCCAATTGTTTGTGGTCGGACCAGGCAAGAGGGGGCTCCTCCTATCCCTTCGATTTCATCAGGGCTCTAGGTTGAGTTTTTCAAATAAAAAATTAATCAAGTAATTAAGGTTGATTAATTTGTAATTAGAGATTAATTAATTTGTAATTAAAAAGGAATTTAATTTGTAATTAAGTTTTATTAATTAATAATTAGGCTTTATTAATTAATAATTAAGAAATTATTAATCTATAATCAAAATTAATTAAGGATTAATTAACTATTATTTAGAATTAATTAATTGTAATTAATAATCGATTAACTGTTAATTAAGGATTAATTAATTTGTTAGTAAGTTTTATTAATTGATAATTAAAGTTTATTAATTAATAATTAAGAATTAATAAATCTATTAATTAATTTATTTAAAAGGGGTAAGTAAGGGACGAATTACTCAATTGTAATTAATCAAATAAGTGTGATTAATTTGGGTTAATCAAATGGGTTGATTAATTAAAGATAATCGTTTGGTGATTGATTAAGTATAATTACTTAATGATGGGTAAGTGTAATTACTTAAGGTAAGTAATTAATGTATAATTACAGAATGTAAGTAATTAATGGGAAGTAATTAAACGGTAATTACTTGGAGGAGGTAATTAAAGATTAATTACTTAGTATAATTAATCAAAGGATTAATGTAATTAATTAAGGATTAATTAAGGTAAGTAGTTACGGGATGGTAATTACTGTTTAAGATTTATTAAAGTTGATTAATGGATATAATTAATTAAGGATCATTTATTAATGAAAGTAATGAGAATAATTAAGGATTAATTAAGATTAATTAATCAATAATAAGTGATTAGAAGGTAAGTAATAAATTGTAAATAATTAAGGATTTATGTAATTAATTTTAGTTAATAAAGTAATTAAGGTTAATTACTTAATGGTTTGTTGATAATTAATTTGTATAATTAATTAAGGGTTAATTACTTAATGTAATTAAGGGATAATTAATCAAGGGTGATTAATTAAGATGATGATTAATTAATTGGTTTAATTAATGGATAAGTAAGCAAAATATATTGTGATAAAGTAATTAATTTAATTTATTTTAAATTAATTATAAATGGTGAGATTTATAGATCCTTGCTTATGTATGGATGGATGATATTGAATGCCTTGATTGTTTGATATCTCCGATGAGATATGTGTGATATGTGATATGAGATAATTTGGTTGAATTTAGATAATAATATGAACTATCTGTTGTGATGATAAGTAGATTATCTATTGTGATATTGTGAATTATCTATCTGTATGTATATGGATAATGATTTGAATTGAATTATTTTAAACTTTAGAACAACTTGGACGTAAAAGATGGCGTTTTGGATTTCGATGAGACCGGGATCGGGTTTCCAGATTTGGATATCCGAAAACCACATCGATCCAAATTAACGATAGGTCGTGAATCTCAAGTGAAGATGAAGATTCAGAGTGCAAGGGTTATTGTCGTTAACTGTGAGGGTGATTCCAAAATGAGTGTAACGAGATAATGCCTTCCATTTCGTTCGAACCCGGAACGAACTTGTATGAATTGAATGCTTTCAGAACATCGTCAGGTGGTCGATGAGCATTCTAAGTGATGTGTTCTCTAAAGGTAATCGTAGCCTCAAGCCTCATCAACCGGGATGGCTAAAACAGAGAAGGTGCAGCAAGGCTAAGTGGGTCATGCCTAAGTAGGATGAGATGAACCCCTGTCTAGAGTCCCTTTTATTTCGGCTGTGTGGGCGGTTAAATAGCTACAACCGCCGGGGTTGTCTTGTTCGGAACTGTTCAGCAAGGAATGGTTTCGACTTTGTGTTGTAGAAGATTGGGAGTAATCCTCGGTACGGTGATCTAGGCCACGTACTGTGACGAGCGGTACCCCAGTAGCCCTACCATTGTATGGAATCCAAACTCCAATAAGCGCCGTACGTTTTAGATGTGCCTAACTATGTTGGAACGTGAGATGTAATCATTCCTGCTATTTCTATATTTTATTTCAAAACCCTAGACCCTACTATAATATCACTGGATTTCCTATCAAATGTTTTGGTTAGCGTAAGGTAAAAACTTACCCATGTTTATGTGTGGGGAGTCTTACGTGATACCTTTGTTTTCAAAAGGTTTTTAAAGTTAAACAACTTAACCGTTTACTCACACCAGACCCATGTCTGACTCGGAATTTATTCTGTTTTTCTTAAACTCTTGGGTACTCAAATTTTTACGATTAGCCCAGGGATTCAGGTTAGGTTTGACGAATTCTGAAGGAGAAATGGAGCAGGAGGCTTCAGCGTATAGATATATAGTATTCCGCTGTGTGTTCTCTGAGACGTTTGTCTATTGTATATTGAGTTGTAACTAGATAGGTGTTTATAACTATCTAGTATGGGTTGTATGAGCTGTGTAACTCTGATGTATATGATACTATGTAATATATTATGTGATTAATATAATTTATTCGTTCCGCTGTTTAGATTCTGATTTTGTTTTCTTCTTTCTTCTCTATCTTTTCTCTTTTCTATCCCTTTCTTTCTTAAAAATGACGTGTCTTATTGTGGGGAATAAGGCGGGTCATTTTAGACAACCTTGGGAACCCATTTCCTAAGCGGGGCACGAGGTAGAGGGATCTTAGGAGCAGCAGCGGAGACAACAAAATGCGTGCAGGCAGTAGCCAGGTGGCCAAAGGAGTGACAGGTGGAACATATATTTGGAACCCAACCGTATCGAACACGAACAACCGCAACGTGTCCAACAGCAAGCTGAACAGGAATAGCGGAAGGGAGAGGCTTATCTGAGGAGATCTCAATCAAAGCCTTAGCATACACCAATTTCTCACGCGCAACAGTATTTATATCAAAACATTTCAACTTACCAATGTTACAGGCTAGCCAATTCAAACCAAGTAATGGTTGAAGAGCATATGGAATATGCGAAAAGTAAACCCAAACAGGGATAGATAGAACTTGCTCACGGGCTCTAGCCACAGTCGGAGACCAAGGAGTAATAATAAAAGGTTTCCCATCAAAGAAGGAAGGCTCGGCCTCAAGAACATGACGGCGATCCTCAGGAGAGGAAAATTTAAGGAAAAACAAGGAATCAAACAGCTTGACAGTCAAATCACCACGAATCTACATTTATTTTATCTCTATTAGAAGTATCACTGTGTCCTAAACTGTTATCTTTCAAAGTTAAATCAGATGTTGCATTTTGATTATCAACCGGATATTCTAGGCAAATTATTTCAACTTTTGAATCTGACTCAACTGACGTCGGATGAATAAACTCATCTTTGAGATTATTTTGATCTCTATCATTAACCTTCTCATTATGTATATTTTGTTGGAATTTTTGGAGTGGTATGGGCGGATGCCTTCTTTGATGTATGGGTGATCTTTTGCATTCTTGATTACCTTTTTTTCCTGTTGTTCTTAATTAGTTTATCTTCTGTGATTATTCAGTAATATATCCTTGATGAACTTTTAGTAACCTTAATGTTTCCTTAACTAATCTTCCTGAGATAACAATTGATTGTTGTTTTGTTTATGATATTTTCTATCATCTCAATTTATTAACTTTTGCATGAAATCAAAGGATTTGATGAGTTTAGAACTTTTGACCCTAAGTTTACCTTAATAGACGAACACTAAAAATCACACTAATTCAGTTAAGTTTTTTGAAGTTGTTTTGGTTAATATTTTGTGATTCTTTGGTGATATTTGCTTGATTTATGTTAGTTAACAGTTTATTTTGATGAACTTAATAAACAATTCCTTCTATCACGAATAACTTTAATTGCACATTTTAATTTTTAATTACAGCCAAACTTATTTATACTAAATTACTTTAGTACAATAACAAAACATTCGTAATGCCAACAAAGTAACTAACCGAATTTTGAAACCGAATGCCAAAATGCACGTCCATCTATGGGTTAAAAAAACAGGTTACTTCACTGGTAAAAAAGAAATTCTAAACTCAGTCTCCATTCATTCATACTCTATCATGGTTTAGTAGATCTTTTTACCTTTCTACTAAATGTAAAAAGACCCCACAAACAAGGTGATAACCAATCATGAAGCAAGTGTCACCATAATGTGCGATTGATACTAGCATATTGTCTGCTCATAAAAACAGAAAAGGATAAAGTTTGTTATGATAATCAGTAACTAATATTTATAAAAAAATGATGTAAATAATTCTACAGCATTTAACAAATTAAAAACTTACCATATGATCTCAGCACTTAATAGCATTGGGATGGCAAGGATGTGTTAGGATAAGTGAAATGGTTATAAGCTTACCATATGATCTCTAGGATTTAGATTCCTTTGTAATTCCAATTCATTAAATTCAAAGATCGGCCATAATTCTACAACATTTACGCCAAGATCTATTAAATGAGGGATCCGGATAGAAAAAATTAATATCAGGGACATGCGACTAAGTATACTAGAAATGCTTCGATATACACTTGATATGTTACTAAGTCTCATTTTAGATGTATGTATATATTGTTATATTGTTTCAAACCTTCTTTGTTCTCATATGTCTGTAGATAATGTTTCTCAGTAAAATATTAAGGGTAAAAAACATATTGGGGTTGAAACTAAACTTAGTGTCATGGGTTTTGAGAAGCAAAACATTCCTAGAAAAATCATGTACAAAATTAAAAATTTAGAAGAAAAAAGAATTAAAAAAAGAAGAAAAAACATTCGTTCAAAGGCCGTTTGGAATTCAATATAAGTACTAAGTTGTCCATATATGCTTTTACCATTGGTTTTATGTACTTCAAGAATGAGTAACAGGATGAGTAAAAAAGCACAATGGACAGGATATAGTACTCACGACTACATACTTACATTAATCAAAATTTATCATTGACTTAGCCCGAAAGGGAAAAACAGTTATCCTGACCTTGCTAATGACACCAATATAGCTTCCACGGATGCTTAGATCTAACCCACTAGATTCATCAGCTGTGAATGCATGGACATTCATTTCATAGATGATAAGATCCTTTTGCATGTTATCACATATAGAAATGAGTATAAAGCAAGTGAGAACATATGGTCCAACCTTCATCATATTACATCTAACCTCAGATATATTTGGAAGTTAGTAATTACATCCCCAGTCAAAAGGCAAACTATTGAACTCATAAGTTCCAAGAAATTTTGTCATTTTATTTTTAGTATCTCCAAATAACTTGCGACCGGAAACTAACTTCGCATACGAATCAAGAAGAATGAGTTTTTCATTAAAATGGTGTCCTTCCTTCCAACCATGGGGTCCATTAACACGATATCCATAAAAAACACCAGAATCGGGTATACCTTAGGCATTGAAATGAGATGCACAATAGTGTACATAATTAGATAAAGGAAATACGGTATAGTTTATGAAAAAGTAACAGCTTAATATCTGTAGTGGTAAAATGAGAACTGAACAAAAGAAAATAACCTGTATCCAGTGTAATTAATAAAGCTTCATTCAATTGTAATTAGCTATTCACAAAAGGAGTAATTAATATGGATAGAACTTAATGAAGGCATGCTAATATCCAACATAATTAGTACTGCCAATAATTATTACGGATGATTAGGTTTAACCAATTCAAAGAATGGATATTTCCAGTTGTGTCAGACAATCTCATATAGATTCATGAAATAAAATTTCACTTATTTGCGTCAAAATTAACGCTAACCATCAAACATGTGACAATAGCTATCAAAAATATCCATCGTTATACTCCTGATCTTACCTCTACACCACATGCCATATATCTTCGATTTTATTTTGTTGAGGATCCAAATCAATTTCAATCATGTGAGTAGTCCTTGTTACTCCTAATTATTGAGTACAGCTGTGAGAATGCATCCAAAACAATTTATTTTTGAGGCCCACATCGATGAAAATAACGATAAAATAAAATGGTACGTTAAAGGTTGTTCGATTAAGTCAAAGTTAGTTTATTTTTATCCAAAATCATACGGTGGGTATTTACCTATAGCTTAAAATTTGCAAGTCTGATGGTATGTTAATTTCAACAATATGTGGAATTGGAGCCAAATTACACAGTAATCAAGAAAATCATTGACAAAAGTAGAAATATGTGGAACTAGAGCCAAATGAGCTGCTAAATCCATACATAACTACTGTAAATCCTAATTTAGCAAAAAAATACCTAATTTCAAAAAAATAAATTAAAGTTGAAGTGATTACCCGATTTGAATTGAAAATTTGTTTACTGTCGATTGTCGAAATAGAACGCAACCCTAATCCTCCTTCATCTTCGTCAAATTGGTAGAACAAATGGCAACGGTGGCGGCAGACAACGGAGGTGGTGGAAGACGGCGGAGGCGGTGGTAGAACGAATTGAAATTATTGCACTTAATTATTTACGAAATTACCATATTTGGTAAAGGTAATAACCGTGATAAATGTTAGTAACGGAATTAACATTTAGAAATTGATAAAAGTTATAAACATTACAAATTGAAAGCGAAAAAGTGTTCCAAAATGAACTGTTTGGTGTAGTGAAAAAAATGCTTGGTGGCCCATCCATTGTATGTTTTCTCTAGGGGTTAATATCAATAAGGTTCTTTTAACACTTGGTAATGTTATTAGTGCTCTAGGAGACAAGCAAAAGCACAAAGAAGGTGCTCGTGTTCCTTATCGTGATAGAAAACCTACCCATCTTTTGCAAGTAGTCTTTTAGTCCTTTAATTATTTTTTTACTTTTAAAAAAATTGTCAATTTTACACTATTCGGCTGAAAAATCAAGTGAATTTTTTAGTCCTTTTTATTATTACATCAAAATTCTATGTATACTTGCTTGATTTGTATAACAGGACTCACTTGGAGGAAATAACTGTTGGAAATTTTCAAAATAGTTTTGTGTTTGGGTTTGTTTTTGAAGAGGGAAGAAGTGGAAGAAGATGGAAGAAGAGAGGTATAGTCTCACATCTTGGAAAATAAGGGAATATAATTAGTTAAATATAGGATTCTCTAAGAAATGTTGGGCCCTTTGAGCATCTAAATCTTTGCTTTGATGTGAGAAGGGAAGTTATGCATCACCACAACACGCGCGCACCGCCGTCCGACCGACCGACCAGACCTGATTCGTGTCTTAAATGACGAATTAATATTTTGTTAGCAGGCCGAATCCTGAATTTGAACGGATAGTTTTGGTGGGTCATTTGAATGAAGGGATGCGACCTTTTAGCAACAGTTTTAAACCATTACGAATAGGCGCGATCGTTTGCAGCGGTTTTAGACTGTTAGAAAGGATGCGACGCTTGACGAATGGACACTTCCTCACTAATATAAATAGTGACGCCTAGAAACCGTCAGAAGAAAATAATCTCTGTTCTTTCTATCTCATTCTTCTTCTTCCAGATCTGCGACGCTCAGAAAGTATTGCAAAACACTGCCTTTCACCATAGTTTGCGACGCCTGGATGGTGGTGCAAAGGCAGAAATGTTGTAGATCCGTTTTCTTCTTCTTCTTCATTCTATTCTCCACTAAATTGCATCATCAGAAATCAAATTTGAGTGTTCTTGGTCGGATCAAAATCGTACAAGTTCTGAATTTGATTACGCTGTTTTAAGGCTTTATTGAATCCTGAAGTCGATAGTTCAATAACCCATTTTTACCTATTGGGTTGAATTATTGTCTAAAAGAATCTACACGGTAGATCCTTGAAGTCAGAAGTACAACAGTTATAATTTTCATCTTTCTCGAAGCATCGATACAAATATACGACAATTTTAGACAATATTTCAACCATGAATGGTTCGAGTTCAATCAATCTCAATGATCTTCAAGTTATGAATCAACATTTAACGCGATAGGAAGGGTTTGATGGTGAAAACTTCACTCGTTGGCAAGAGATGATGAAATTATTTTTGGTCACCGTCAATTGTTATATATTCTTGAACATAACTTAGAGGAAATACCAGAGAAAACTGATAAAGATACAGACGAATTGAAAGCAAAACGTGCAAAGTGCAAAGAGGATGATTTTCTATGTAGAGGGCACATTCTGAATGCATTGTCTACTCCTATCTACAACGCACATAGGACTTTGGAAACTACAAAGGTACTTTGGACTGCACTAGAAAGTAAATATCGCATATCCGAGGCAAGTAACGAAAAATTCCTTATTTGTAATTTAATGGATTTCAAAATGGATGCCAATAAGTCTTTAATTGGACAAGTAAGCGAAATTCTATTATTAGTGAATCAACTTAAGGATGCTGGAATAAATCTATCTAAATCTTTTGTTGTTGGAGTTATAATTTCAAGACTTCCTGATTCTTGAAATGATTATAAAAAAAATTAAAACATGCGAAAATAGATTATAATTTAGACACTTTACAGCGTTATCTTTGCATTGAAGAGGACTCTCGTAAACGCGAACTAGGTGATAATCCGCAAACTGAGTCCCATTCTAAGGTAAATAATATTAAAATTACTAACAAGCTGAAGCCTAAGAATGAGACACGGTTTAAGAAGAAAAATTCCAACAACAAAAAGAAAGGTGCTTGTTACTACTGTAACAAGCCCGGCTACTATGTCCGAGACTTCCGTCAGCGGAAGAAACAATAAAAGGTAAATGTTGTCGAAGACTCGCTTGTGGATGTAGTGCAAAAGGCGAACTCCGTTAGTGAATTTATAATGATTGGTGGTTTGATACCGGAGCAACCATTCACATTTGCAAAGACCGTAATTTTTTTAAGACTTACGAAGAAAATAATGGAGAAGCCAACAAGGTTGCTATAGCAAATAAGATTCCAAGCAAATTTTTGGGAAAAGGCACTATAGAACTTACATTTACTTCTAGAAAAGTTCTTACATTAGTTAATGTATTTTATGTACCTGATATGTGTAAGAATTTGGTTTTTGGATACCTTCTTTATAAAGGAGGATTCAATATGACGTATGAGTCTGATAAGTTAATGTTGTCCAAGAACAACAAATTCATTGGACATGGATACTCTTGTAATGGCATGGTTAAGTTGAATCTAATAAAGAAATCTTCTATTTATATTATTGATTCGGTTAGTTTGTGGCATGGTAGACTGGGATGTTTTAATTATAATTCCCTTAAAAATATGAATAAACTAGGATTAAGATTGTTATTTCGATACTATCTCTAAATGTGAAATATGTGTTCAAGCAAAAATCACCGAAAAACCTTTGAATTTGTAGAAAGGAAAACTGGTTTGCTTGATTTTAGAAAGGAAAACTGGTTTGCATGATTTAGTATATAGTGATGTGGGTGACTTAAAAAAATCATATCACCTATTGTGGTAACCAATACTATGTAACATTTATTGATGATTATACTAGATATGCATATGTGTATCTAACGAAAACTAAAGATGAAACCTTTGATAAATTTAAAATTTACAAAGCAGATGTCGAAACACAATTAGGAGTTAAAATAAAAGTATTACATTCAGATCGAGGTGGTGAATATTTCTCAAATGAATTCATCTTATTTTGTAAACAACATGGTTTAGTTCACCAACGCACTACCCCATATACACCACAACAAAATGGTGTTGCTGAAAGAAAAAATAGAACTTTAGTAGAAATGGTTAATACCATGCTCATAAGTTCAAACTTACCTTATAACCTATTAGGTGATGCTATGTTATCTGCATGTTATATCTTAAATAGAGTACCACTTAAAAAGAATAATGTTTTCCTTATGACTTATGGTTTAATAGGAAACCTAATCTTACAAGACTTAAAGTTTGGGGGTTGTTTAGCATATGTTAGAAAACCAGACCCTAAACGACCAAAGTTAGGAAATATGGCATTTAAATGTGTTTTCGTATGATATTCACTTAATAGTATAACTTATAGATTCCTAATTCTTGACACATTAGAAGTTATAGAATCCGTAGATGTAGAATTCTTCGAAAATCAAACTGTTGAGATTCCATTGAGATCATATAGTCCAGAACCTAATATGATTGATGATATCAATGATCATAGCTATGCTCCTGCTCAAAACAGCAGGGAAGTAATAGTACCAGATAATAGTACTGAACAAAGGAGAAGCAAAAGAGCAAGAATAGAGGACTATTATCCTGATTTCATTACATATCTTATAAAAGGCATTTAGGACGAAGTCCTTAATGTGACTAGATATGTCATAAACGTCAATGATGACCCCAAAACTTATTCTGAGGCTATGAGTTCTAGAGATTCAATATTCTGGAAAGAAGCTATTAATGATGAAATGAATTCCGTATTGTTAAACCAAACTTGGGTTTTAGCGGATTTACCTCCTGGTGCTAAACCTATAGGATGTAAATGGATATTTAAAAAAAATTTGAATACAAATGGATCCATTGATAAGTTTAAATCCAGATTAGTTGCTAAGGGATATAAGCAAAGACATGGAGTAGATTATTTTGATAAATATGCTCCAGTTGCTCGTATATCTTCTATACGCTATTTGATAACACTTGCATCAATTCATAAATTGATCATACATCAAATGGATGTAAAGACTGCATTTCTAAATGGAGATTTAGAAGAAGAGATATATATGAAACAACCTGAAGGTTTCAAAACCCTAGGCCAAGAAAAGAAAGTTTACAAATTAGTAAAGTCTCTTTATGGCCTGAAGCAAGCTCCCATGCAATGGCATGAGAAGTTTGATAAAATAGTATTGTCATATGGATTTATTGTTATGCTTCTGATAAATGTATTTATAGCAAATAAGACAACAATGATTATGTTATAATATGTTTATACGTTGATGACATGCTAATATTTGGTTCCAATATATCCTGTGTGAATGAAACTAAGAAGTTTCCATCTTCTAAATTTGATATAAAGATCTAGGAGAAGCTGATGTAATTCTAGGAATTAAAATTATTAGGAAAGAGGGGAAGTTGTTGCTAACTCAATCTCATTACATTGAGAAGTTCCTCCGAAAGTATGGTCATTATAATGACAAACCAGCACCTACTCCTTTAGATCCTAGTATTAAATTAGAAAAGAATACTGGATGTACCATTTCTCAACTCGAGTATTCCAGTATTATTAGGAGTCTTATGTATGCTATGCATTGCACTAGACCAGACATAGCACATGCTATAAGCATATTATGTCGATTTACGAGTAATCTAGGTTTCGAACATTGGAAAGCTATTTCCAGTTTTAGCTTATTTGAAAGGAACATTAACCTATGGTTATCTTATAAAGGATATCCTGCTGTAATAGAACGATATAGTAATGCAACGTGGAACAATGTAGAATCAAAATCCAAGTCTACGACTGGATGGATCTTTACATTAGGAGATGATGCTGTGTCTTGGGTTTTCAAGAAACATACCTATATATCTACTCGAAAATGGTGTCAGAGTTGATTGCAATAGCAGATGCTAGTAAGGAAGCGGAATGACTTAGGAATCTATTAATAGAAATCCCATTATGAAAGAAGCCATCTCCAGCAGTCTTGATTAAATGTGATAATCAGGCTACAATATACAATGTCTCTAATAAGACATATAATGGAAAGTTTAGACATGTGAGTCTAAGACATCAAATGATAAGACAGTTACTCAAAAATGGAGTAATAACTATTGATTACATAGAAACAAAGAAAAATTTGGCTCACCCAATCATAAAGAGTCTTCTAAAGGCAATGGTTTCTATAAAATCAAAGGAAATGAGACTAAGGTCTGTGAATGAAGGTTGATCATCCTTAACAGAAACCTAACTTATGTTTTGAAAAGGATAGACAAAGTTCAATGGGCACCAACAAGTTAAAAGAATGATTATGGAATACTAAATCAATAATCCCATAATATTTAGTGTTGGATTCTGCAAGAACAAAGGACGGATAATATATCATTAATAAGTCTAGCTTCCTGAAAAAGGTGTATCATAGGAACACCTTAAGGGACTTACCTATAGGAGTATGGAAATCGGGCCGTTTCCTAAGAAAGTAAGACCGTTTTCTAAAGTAGACTCATGAACTCAGGATTTAAGCACATGGTCATTAATGTGTTGAGCATACAGAACACTCTATATACGAAAATCAGTATGTGTGACTTTTCCGGTACTACCACTAGGGGTACTTGGTTCAAGATACGTTCAACGTAGATCTCGATAGAACTTTGAATGGTTTACACTAAGTGAATGTTCAAATCCAAAAGATACCTATCATTTATTTATTGGTTTACACGATGATGCAAAACTTGATCTTGGAACTACATTAGTTTGATCCCACTTGGGTATTCACTCTAGTGATGTAGCCATCTATTTTTTTTTACTTATTTTGAAAATTGGGGGAAATTGTTGGAAATTTTCAAAATAGTTTTGGGTTTGGGTTTGTTTTTGACGAGGGAAGAAGTGGAAGAAAATGGAAGAAGAGAGGTATAGTCCCACATCCTGGAAAATAAGGGATTATACTTAGTTAAATATAGGATTCTCTAAGGAATGTTGAGCCCTTTGGGCACCCAAAGCTTTGCTTTAATGTGAAGAGGGAAGTTATGCATTACCAGCGCATGCACGCGCCGCCGCGGACCGGGTCGGGTCGGAGTCGGGTCTAAAGTGAAGAATTAATTTTTTGTTAGCAGACCGGATCCTGAATTTGAACGGATAGTTTTGGCGGATCATTTGAATGAAGAGACAAGACCGTTTAGTAGCAGTTTTAAACCGTTACGAATAGGCGCGACCGTTTGCAACAGTTTCAGACTGTTAGAAAGGATGCGACGCTTGACGAATGGACACTTCCTCACTACTATAGATAGTGACGTCTAGAAACCATCAGAAGAAAATAATCTCTTTTTTTTATATCTCATTCTTCTTCCTCCAGGTCTGCGATGCTCAGATAGTGTTGTAGAACACTGCCTTTCATCACAGTTTGCGACGCCTGAAAGGTGTTGCAAACACAGAAACGTTGCAGATCGATTTTCTTCTTCTTCATCGTTCTATTCTCTACTAAATTGTATCATCAGAAATCAAATTTGAATGTTCTTAGTCGGATCAAAATCGTACAAGTTTTGAATCCGATTACGTTGTTTCATGGCTTCATTGAATCATGAAGTCGATAGTTCAACAACCCATTTGTATCTGTTGGGTTGAACTATTTTCTAAAATAATCTACATAATAGTTCCTTGAAGTCAGAAGTACAGCAGTTATAATCTTCTTCTTTCTCGAATCATCGATACAAATATCCAACAATGATAGAACTGCTATGATAGTTACTGTAAATTGTTTTCTCTAGGACATTAGTAATTGATTTATCGAAAGTTTAATGATTCTCTTTTCTTTCTTAAAAGTATCAACACAGACATTACTACGATTTTTTTACTTTTATTACTTAGTAGATAAAAACAAGTTAAAATGTCATGATTTTTGTGATTGAAATGTTTTTGATAACATTTAACGGATGCTAATATTTGAATATTGTTTCAGCTTGCACCAACCCTGCAAATATAAATGCATATGAAACACTTAATACTCTTATGTATGTCAACTGTGCTCACAACATTCGAAATAAAACATCGTATGTTTTTAGAGCTAAATTTCTGTGTAAATTTATTGCAAGAATTTTATGAACTATTTTTCTTTTGTTTAGATCAATAGAAATCCACTGCGGAGATGCAAAGAATGAGAGAGCAACTTAAACATCAGTAGGCAGAGCTTAGCGCAAGGTGGTGGAAATCATGGAAATGAAGTCCAGGTATCTCATCAATATATGTAAATTAAATTTGTTTGTTCACATGTTTATAAAATACTTAAGAGGAGGAAAATTGGTATTTACCATTATCTAGGCACTAAAAGAGAGAATAGCTTGGCTTGAAGCCACAAATGACGATCTATGTAGGGAACTTGATTAGTATCAAGATCAAATTATTCAGTCTAATAACTATCATATGGACGTCTAATTATGTTTCTCATCTATGGTAAATAATATGTTTAGTAGAAAATGATTGCCAGTGAATTGCGTAAATTATGTTATGTTTGGTTTATTAGAAAGAAATAAAGGATTTGTGAAATCTGAAGGGCTGAAAAGGAGTTTGCATAGTATAGATACATCAGATTATCTGACGGCTGATATAGTAAGAGAACTTCAATATATGCTAGGTAGGCGATATCAGTATTATGCTTACTTATTAGTGCTTATCGTATGTACTTGCACAGGAGATGATTCCAAAGGTACCTAGGAAGAAGTAACGAAAGAATGGGAACATTCAATGTTGCAAGATACCAGGGGCAAGGAGTTGAATGAATTAAACAAACAACTTAAGAAGAAAAAGGCATTTGATATTAATTAATTTCCATGGGTACCTTCTGCAAATTTACGTATGATGGAAGTTACTCCCAGTACATATAACGCATGAAATAAGCCATACTATAACATGGACCAATTCCAGTATATACCCATAATCCTTGATCAGGAGTTTCAATAATGGGACGGGATCTTTTGCTTAACAGCTATACCAGTGTTGTATGGAGAGTTATACATATGTTACATATTCTTACATGTGAAACGAAAATTCCTGCACTTTCAATTAATTTGAAATGTTAATATATTTTAGTAGTCTGAGATGAAAACGATCAGTGGTCTTGGCACTTTTCCTATAAAATAACATTTTGTTAAGAAATTAATGGAGCTTGAAGATGAGAAAAAACCTATACAGGTGGGTTACTTATACCGAAACAATTTCGCTTTAATATATATGTAGATGCATTGTCTTGGAGTAAAAAAATGCAAAATGATTATAGCAAGAAGGAGACGAGTTGTTGGCTGAAGTGGAAAGTCTTGCATCGCTTGATGGGAAATCACACAAATCCCAAGACATTCATTTACAAAAATTGAAATCTCTAAAGCACGGGTGATCGACCAAGTGATGCCTTCATAAATTCGACTTATTGTTTTTCTGTATATGTTTGCACAAAAAATGGACAAACACCTCCAAGTCGTATTATTTAGTTGATTATATGTGATTTTTAATGGTTTAGATGAGTTATGTAAATATGAAAAAAGTAGGGGCTGAAATGTAAAAGACACACAGATTTATAGTGGTTCGGCCAGAATGTGCCTACGTCCACTTTATATGTTATTATATTCTTTCTTTCGGATTACAAGTACAATGCTTCGTATACGAGTATATGAAAGTAGTTTGAAAGTTCCTTCCTGGCTTGAGCTCTCAAACTTGTCTGCCATTGTTGTACCCCTGCCCCTCTATTTATAGAATGAGGTAGGGGGCAGGGGTCTTGGAAGTATATGACTGCTGGTGGGCCCGGGCTGAAGCAATTTGGACTGGCAATCATCTGGTTCGGCGGAGGTCCATTCGGTGGTGAGGTATGGTTTGGCTCGGAGGTGTTGGTCCGGCCAGGCATGATTCGGTGTTGGTGGTCCGGTCGTGGAGTTGGTTCGGTGGAGCGGAGGGAAGGAGGCTGGCTATGCCGAATGGACACGTGCTTGCATCGCCGAATGAGAAGGGGGCTGGCCATGCCGGATGGACTTGGGCTTGCACTGCCGAATGAAGCTTCATGTGTGAATGCCGAGTGTACCTTGCCGAATGAATTGGAGGTTGCGAACCCGGGCGAAACTGACGCTTCCTGGTCTCAAGATCCCCTGGGTGAGAATTCGCCCAACATTTGCCCCCCAAAGTGGGGCACGTGCTTGCATGTGTCGCGCTTTGTTTTTTTTTTTTTTTTTTTTTTGGTAGGAAGTCTAGCTTTGTAATGCCATGGGTTGGATGTTCATATTCTGTTGATGTCCTGCAAAGGAATTTACAGTTTTAGAGTGATTTCAAACAACAACCGTTCGTGATCGAAATATTCGAGTTGAATTGAACTGTGCCGTTTGGGACGAGAGAGTGAGCCCCGAGGGGGCTTAGCATCATTGATGCCAGGTTCATGTCAGAGTGGATCCTTGAATCGTTTGTCAAGATGGTTTATCGCCAGCTCAGAGCATGCCTAGGGATCGTTCGCGACCCCGTACATGTGTAAGTAGCTTAGCCATTTCATAATTATCAGAATCAAATGTCCGTTTAACCTACGAGTTTAAAAAGGCGTGTCAAAGTGTAAATTCCCACGACAATAGGGTTAATAACCATTCAGAGCGTGCCTATGGACCGTTCGTGGTCGCGTACACGTGTAAACGATTAATCCATGTTAGTGAGAGATTTACAACTTATACATCGTTGTCATAATCCTCATTTTATTAGTTAGTTCTGGAGTTCGGTACTTATCTGCGTGAGGCGCTCTGCACGCCCCTAGTTCCAGGTTGTTGTTGGTAGAGAGAGAGTTCATTCGGTTTTGTGTTGGTCCGGTCGTGCTCATCCGGTTTTGGTTTCATTCGGTATCTTGTTGGTTCGGTATGTTTGTTATTGGTCCGGTGTTCCTATCCGGTGGGCCGAACCAGTTGGTTCGGCGGCCCTGAGCTCGCCTATATATAGAGGCTACACCCCCTTGGTTTCTTCTTACCGAACCAGAGAGCCGAACCAATTCTTGACCGAACCATCCTTCTGCCGAACCAGTTTATACCGAATCAGGTATATATATTTTTTGCCGAATGATCTCTTATCACCGGATGGACCTGTTTGCCGAACGTATACGAAGTGTATTGGATTGCCGAATGAGACTCAGGCCTTAGAGCCGAATGATATGTATGCCGAATGAACTTGTCTTGCACCGCCGAATGTGACTTCATACTTGAACCTTGAGCGGAATCTTAGACTTTTTTACACGCTTGCCTTATATACTTGCTTGTTTATGTTTCTATACTTCTTATTCTAATATCAAGTTTTTCTTGTGCTGTAGAAAATGTCTCGCAAAGCGGAAACACGATCGGATAGAAAGAAGTCTAAAGGTACAGGAGAGTCTTCTTCTGTGCCCCCAGCCCAACCAGGATCCGGGCAACATAGACCTGTTCCGAGGTCGTTAGTGGACGGATATGGTCCACAGGAACTTCTAGTCTCCCCTCCCGATTGCTTTCCTAGCTCCCTAAAGGAGGAGCAACTTGACGTCATATCCCGTTCCTTCGGGATAGACAGGATAGACAGGGCTCTTATGCTGCTGCCTGGAGATGGAGTGATGCCATATAATCCTCCCGAAGGCTATTTTGCTTATAGCAGATACCATTGTATGTGCGGTGCTATCCCTCCTATCAACGCTTGGATAGTAAGTTTCACCACATATTTGAAGGTGGCTCCTTTCCAACTTCAGCCTAACTCTTATGCCATCCTGGTGAGCCTCTTTGTTATCTTCCAGAGGAGGTACGAGCGTCCTCCTTCTAACCGGGAAATTCGATACTTGTACAACCTGAGAGGCTATAAGAAGGGGTCTCCGTATATCAGTCTGGAAGCGGCCGTGCCCTTCAAACCAGTCCTGGACTTATATTCCAAGTTTACCATGTTCAAGAAAGAGTGGTTCTTCATCAAGGACGACGTTGTTTCTTTCCGCCTTTTCACTTCCGGCTGTAAGATGGATTTCATTTATATTTTCCATGTTTTGACTGTAGTGTTTTTTCTGACATGCTTCTATTTCTGGCTAGCGACAGGTGGTATTGCAGTCGTGGAGGATGATTCCTTGGTGCGAATGGCTGCTGAACTAAAGGCTATTCCGGCACGGGACCGGTCGGCCTCCTTCTTGATCAGGAATGCAACCCTTTTGGAGTATAATTTGATCTTACCGCACCAGTCCGTGGTTAAGCAAAGAGACACGGCTGAGGAGAAGGCTGCCAAAGCTAAGGAGGGAGCTATGGTGAAGAGCGGTAAGAGGGAGCCTTTTACAGAGCGTCCCGTTGTCGGGGGGAAGAAACTGAAGAAGTCTGATGGCCCTTCTCCAAGTACTTTTCCGACTGTCCCGGAGGAGGAAGGCGTAGAAGAGGAGGAAGGAGGCGAGGTTGGAGAAGGGTCGGAGGGTGGAGGAGATGGCGACGGTCAAGGTGGTAGTGGCGTCGGTGCCCTAACCTCTGAGCAAGACCTTGAACTGGATGAGGCTCTCCGTCGGGCCTTCGGGGAGTCGGAGGGAGAGTCGGAAACGGAGAAGGCAAAGGAAACCGGCAAAGCTGTGGCTGGCACTGACCCATCCTCTAAGGGTTTCTCAGCTAAGGCGACTCCGGCGATGCAAGGTGAACTTTTGTCCTCTGCCGATTCCATTTTCGATAGGGACTTAGAAATTTTTTACGGTTCACTTCCGTCCTGGAATGAGATCCAGGACTTATTGCAGTATCCCACTCCTCCGCCGGGTTTGTATAATAGATGTGCCTTCTCACTTTTCTTTCCTTTTAACTTAACACATTTTTCGAACTGTGGATTATTGTATGTTCGTAACACTTGTTCTTTATTCCAGGGGCAGGCCAGGTGGTTAAAACGTCGGACGTTCGACATCGCCTTGAGCAGTTTAAGTCGATGAGAGCTTCTGCGAAACCCTCTACTGGTCGCACTGGGGATGTAGTCCGTTATCGCCCCCTTCTTGGGGTCATTGAAGAGGACATTCGGAAAAAGAAGCGGAGCCGTTCCTTATTTGAGTCTTCCCCTGGTCCGCAGCTTCCTACTCAGCCTCCTTGTGATACTACGGAGGAGAGCACGGAATCCGGCCCCCCTCATCCTCCTTTCAAGAGCCCAACTGTTATTCGTATAAGGCGTCCTGATGTGCCTCGTCCCGTGCCTCGTGACCCTTTTGCCGGTCATCCTGATTTAGATCCGAGCTTTCAGGATATCTCATTTGATGAGGCCACGGGCGAGCACCTTCTTCCCCGCAACCCCATGGTAAGAGTGCTGGACGAGGCCAAGTCTTTAGATCTTGATTTACTTACTACACGGGTAGTCACCATGGGGGACGAAGCCAAGGCTAACATCGATCGGGTGGCCGCAGAGACTAAGAAGTTAACGGAGCATCATGCTAGATTGGCCAAGGCCGGGGAAGAGATCGGGAGTGCTAATATTCGGTTGAGGTTAAAAGTTGCCGATCAGGCCAAGCAGCTCGCCGATCAAGCCATCCAGATTTCTCAGCATGAGGAAGCCTCTAAGCGGCTGAAAGAGACGATGGAGAAGGCCAGTAGGGCGGAATTACGGAAGATGGAGGTCGCCTGCAAGGAACGGATTAACATGGCCATTACGACGGTGGACGAGGTTCGAAATGCGGATCTTGAGCGGGTAGAGGAGTTGTCTGGGAGGCTCGAGGCTGCGGAGATGGCTCAGGCCGAGTTGAAGGAGGAGATGGAGGAGATGAGGAGGTCCCTCAAGTTAAAGGAGGAGGAAATGCGGAGGTCTCTTCAGGCGGACTGCTTGAGATACCAATCAGAGAGGGACATTGCCGTCGCTAAGTTGCAAGCTTCCGAGGCCCGGGTGAGGGAGTTTGAGGAGAATGAGGGGATGATGGATGAGATGCTGCAGGACATGTACTTTCACACTTGGAAGGAGGGCGGCTTGTCTTGGATGGACGATTACCCTCGGGTGATGGCCAAGGTGTATCTCCAGGCTTTAGAGGAGGCCAGGGTGAACGCGGGTAAGGAAGGCGGAGAGGCTTTCAATTTGGATGCGGTTACTGCCCAGTTCTCTAAGGAGGAGCAAGCGACGGTGAAGGAGGGGATGCGGCTGCTTGCTGCAGAGGAAGCGGGCGTGCAGTTGGATGATGAGGATCGAGCGGCGGATGCTGGTGAGTTATTCTTTTCCCTTTCTTTCCTTTCCGTGTTTTCATAACTTGATTGTTCTTTTAATGAATTCCTCTTCTGAACTGAACAGGTGGGACTCCTGATCCACATGCTGGGGGCTCTGATCCTGCGGCTAAGTAGACTGGGGAAGTTGGCGATGGAGTGTGGACGCGGCTGCCACCTTTTTATTTCTTTTTATCACTGTTTACGTTAGTCATCGACATGTAATTATAATAATATTATTTGCAAAGAATAACTTCGTGTGATTTTATAATATAAGCTGATGTTGTTATGTTTAAATGTTGTTGTCATCTTGATGTGCTGCGTGAGAAATATAACTATGTATATGCTTGTGATTCTAGTTGTGTTTGATGCTAAGTTTTTTGCTAGAAATATAATTTCATGTGTTGCAATGTTATTGTACGAACAAGCTATAGTTACGTATTTGTGTACAAGAAAAGAGAGTACCGCCCTTTATGTTTCATTCGCAGGCGGTAGCTTAGAGTGTCTTATGTAACTGTTCACGGATATAGCTGAGTACCCTGCCACCCAGTATGCAGACTTAGTTTCTTATGAGCGAATGCTTCCTATTTGGTTTCCTGTACTTTAGAGTTTGTTATACAGGATAGGAGAAAAGTATTTAAATGAAATGGAAATATAGTAAAAGTAAAACTTCCAGTCACGGAAGGCCGTCGATGTGCTTAAGTTCGTGGCAAACGGGTTTTGTAGTCACTTTCCCTAGCTGTGGGTCTTGGAGACATTTGTCACCCATCTTACGCCTCCGTGGGGAGTTTTCTTTTTTACCACAGCCGCACTTAAGACACATCGGAGCCGAGATTGCGCACGGTAACTACCCGAACCATTATGGTCCGTAATCGTGGGTATTATTCGATTTACCGTGGCCGGCTAGCGTGGGTGCCGTTGGCCGTGAACAACCCCTGGCTGGCCACACCTTATGTTGGGGCTTAAAGTAGGTTCACAGTTGCCGGCGAGCCGAACGCTGTAATGAGCTGCCATCGGCTATAGTCGGCCTTTATGATGACTTATAATCGGCTCATTACAGTTGGCTTTGAGGGCAGGCGCGCAATGAGTTAACCCGCAGCAGAGGGATGCTGGAGCAAAAGTGTCTCATTGGCAAGTGCATAGAATCGTAGCGTACCTGTTAGGCCTAGTCCAGATGAGGCCGCGGTGCGTCTTGAGTGGAGATGCCATAGGATTTTGTTCAACAGAAAGGGATAAAACTTAACAAGTAGCCAAGACATAAAGGAACAAGCTAAAAAGAGACAAGATTTTTTAAAGTGGTTCGGCACGAAAGTGCCTACGTCCACTGATTCTCTTTGTTAATTCACTTCATATGGGCAGTACAAGTTAAGAAAAGTATCGACGGAGGTGTCGGATGTTCCATGCCCTCTGGAACACCTCTCCATCCACTGTTGACAAAATATAAGCTCCGTTGTGAAGATCTTTATGAATTACATACGGTCCATCCCAGATGGGGTCTAGTGCCCCGGGGCGCGGAAAGATTCGCCTGAGGACAAGATCTCCTTCTTGTAAGCTGCGATGCTTGACTTTGGAATTGTATAGCGCTGCCACTTTTTGTTTGTGAGCTGCTGCTTTGAGTGCTGCATCGTTTCTCCTTTCCTCAATCAGATCCAAAGACATGAGGAGGAGTTCTTCGTTTTCCTCTGGGTTGTAGTGGATCCTACGGTGGGAAGGCACAATAGTCTCAACTGGGAGCATTGCCTCCGATCCATATGCCAAAGAGAAAGGAGTATGTCCCGTTGATGTTCTGAAAGATGTGCGGTACGCCCATAGTGCCGTAGGAAGTTCGTCCACCCAAGCGCCTTTTGACTTTTCAAGTTTCTTCTTGATTAGGGTTTTGAGAATTTTGTTGACGGCTTCAACTTGTCCGTTTGCCTGAGGATAAGCTACTGATGAGAAGCTTTTATGAATTACATGCTCTTGGCACCAGTCGGCAAATTCTTCGCTGTCAAACTGGAGTCCGTTGTCTGATATGATCTTGAGTGGGACTCCGTACCTGCACAGAATATTTTTGATCAAGAAGTTTATAATTTTTGCTGAAGATATTTTATTTAGAGGTTCTGCTTCCACCCATTTGGTGAAATAATCGACTGCCACTATAGCATATTTGGATCCGCCTCGGCCCGTTGGCAGTTCGCCAATTAAGTCAATTCCCCATACAGCAAAGGGCCAAGGGCTGGTCATTTGAGTAATTTCGTTTGTGGGTAGTCGAGGAATCTTGGCGAACTTCTGACATCTGTCGCATTTCTTGACGAAGTCTAGGGCATCTTTGTTTAGTGTGGGCCAGTAATATCCATATCGGAGTATCTTCCTTGCCAAAGTCTGCCCTCCAGTGTGATCTCCGCATCCTCCCTGATGGATGTTTGATAAGATCTCCTTGGCTTCCCTTCCGGCGACACATCTCAATAAGGGGCTAGAGAAGCCACGCCGATAGAGGATGCCTTCTTGTATTGTGTAGTGGGGAACTTTTCTCAAGATCCTCTTGGCTTCGTCACGCCTGTCGGGTAGTGTGCCATCTTGCAAATATTTCCGGATAGGAGTCATCCAGGTTCCTTCTTCGATTGCAGTTATCAGATTCACTTGTTCGAAACTTGGGGCTAGCTGCCTTGAGATGGCTAATGCTCCGGAAATGGTGCTATTCTTCATACTAGCTTGCTTTGCAAGTTCATCTGCCTCTTGGTTCTCTTCTCGAGGAATGCGTTTGATTAGATAGTGGTCCAATTGATCGAGCAGCAGTTTGGTTTTCTTTAGGTATGCTGTGAGTCGTTTTCCTCGAGTCTGGAATTCTCCTAGTACCTGGTTTACGATAAGCTGAGAATCACTATGAAGACATAAGGAATTGATTCCAATTTCTAGGGCAAGCTCCAATCCCGCTATTACTGCCTCATATTCAGCATCGTTGTTGGTGGCCGTGAACTCCAACCTTAATGCGTAGTACAACTTTCTTCCCCTGGGGGTGATGATCACAATACCTGCCCCCGAGCCTTGTTCGTTCGATGCTCCGTCTACAAAGAGGTTCCACTTGATGTTTTTTGCTACTTCGGATTGTTCCTTGCCTTCGTTGGTAGTGAATTCGGCAATGAAATCGGCCATAGCTTGCCCTTTGATAGCGGTGCGAGGATGGTAGGTGATATCATACTGACTTAGTTCGATGCACCATTTGAGGAGTCGCCCAGAAGTGTCAGGACGATGGAGCACTTGTCTTAGCGGTTGATCGGTTAGAACCCTGATGGAGTGAGACTGGAAGTAGTGTCGCAGTTTTCGTGACACGATCAATAAACAATATGCTAATTTCTCTAGTTTAGGATATCTAGCCTCTGCCCCTGTAAATCTCTTACTTACAAAGTAAACCGGGCGTTGTGTGCGGTCTTCTTCTCTTACCAAGGCGGCGCTTAGAGCATGAGATGATACAGCGAGGTATAGGTATAACACTTCACCTTCATTTGGAGTTGAGAGTACTGGTGGTCTCTGAAGGTGTTCGATTAGGTTGAGGAAGGCTTTTAAGCATTCATCGGTCCACTCGAATCTCCCTTTGTCTTTCTTGAGAGCTTCGAAGAAAGGGACACACTTGTCAGTTGCCTTGGAAATGAATCTGCTTAGGGCGGCCACCTTTCCGTTTAGGCTCTGCATTTCTTTTCGAGTGGAGGGTATCCTTATTTCTTTCAGAGCCCGGATTTGTTCAGGGTTTGCTTCGATTCCTCCGGCGTGGACGATAAATCCTAAGAATTTTCCCGAAGATACTCCGAAGGAGCACTTTAGAGGATTCAGCTTCATTCCATATCGGCGAAGTACTTGAAACATCTCGCCCAGGTGGCTTACATGGTCGTCGGCTTTCCTGGACTTTACCAACATGTCATCCACATACACTTCCATAGTTCGTCCTATTAGTTCCGCGACCATCTTGTTGACGAGGCGCTGATAGGTAGCTCCAGCATTTTTGAGTCCAAAAGGCATGACTTTGTAACAATATAGTCCGCGGTCGGTGATGAAGCTAGTGTGGTCTTGATCAGGAGCGTGCATGGGAATCTGGTTATATCTGGAGTATGCATCCATAAAAGATAGGAGTTCGTGTCCGGCTGTGCTATCCACAAGTTGGTCAATTCGGGGAAGTGGGAAGCAATCTTTTGGGCAAGCGTCATTCAGATTGGAGAAGTCAATACATGTTCGCCACTTTCCATTGGCCTTTTTTACTAGCACTGGGTTAGCGATCCATTCTGGGTAGATGGCTTCCCGTATGAAGCCATTAGCAAGTAGATTCTTTACTTCCTCATCAAGGGCTGCCGATCGCTCTGCCCCCATGCTCCTCTTTTTCTGCTTTACTGGTACCTTGGTGGGATCGATGTTCAGCATGTGGCATGCTATGTCGGGGGAGATTCCTGTCATATCGGCATGGGTCCACGCAAATACATCTAAGTTGTGGCGGAGAAAGTCAATGAGTTGATCTTTCAACTCCGTTTTTAGCTGAGATCCGACTTTTAATAGTTTACTTGAATCGTGCTTGTCTACAGATACGAATTCCATAGCCTCTGCAGGCTCGGCGGTAGCCTCCTCCTCTTTATCCCTGGGGTCTAGTTCATTGAAGGGATCGCTTGTGTATCGAAGAGGAGGGGCTTTCTTTAGTTGCTATGCCTCCAAGCTTTTCATGCAGAGAGTAGTCTCTGCATCTTTTCCTTTATTCTTTCTGCGGTTATTGCGAAGTTCAGTTACGTAGCAGTCTCGGGCAGCATCTTGATTTCCTTCTACTTCTCCTACTCCGTTGTCTGTTGGAAATTTCATTTTCAGGCACCAGGGGGCTAATACAATCTGGAAGTCAGACAAGGCTGGTCTTCCCAAGAAGGCGTTGTAAGCCGAGTGGTTTTCTATTAGCACGAACGTTTGTTTTCGCACAACGGAGCGGGGATGACTTCCTATTTCGACGAAGAGGTCAAGTTGTCCGAGGGGCATTTTTGCATCTCCAGTGAAACCGTGCAGTGGTTTGTCACAGGGGGATACATCCTTCATTGATAACTTCATTTTGTCGAAAGCATGTTTGAATAGGATATTTACGGAGCTTCCTGTGTCTATTAGAATCCGAAAAACTTTAGCTGGACCGAACCAGGCGGAGATGACCATAGGATCCATATGTGGGTACTGTCTTCCTTCCAAATCACGCCTACTGAATATGATGTCGTCGCTCTCTTTTCGTTTCGGGTGGCGTTCTTCCGTGATGGAGTTAACATAGCCTTCTGCATTTCTAAGCGACTTGCCGTACCTTTCCATCTCTGCCCAACTTCTGTCGGCGATGTGTGGTCCTCCTGAGATGGTAAGGACCACTATCTTCTCTTGACTAGAGCCACTGGTGTTGTGATTGTTGCGATTCCCTCCGCCTACCTCTGGGAGGGGTTGCTTTGAGTTCTCATTGGCTGGAGTTGGAGTCCTGTTCTGACCCTTCACATAGCGTTCCAGTCTTCTTCTTCTAATGTGTTCTTCGATCAAGTCCCGAAGATGGTGGCATTCATTGGTGTCATGTCCGTGGGATTCGTGGAAGCGACAGAACTTTCCGGACTTGAGTGCGTTATCTGTTTCTTTCTTGTGCGGGGGGCGCTTGTATCCTAGTTCGCCCTGAGTGGCTAGGAAGATATTTTCGATTGTGTCGTTCAAAGGAGTGTAGGAGTCAAATCTCGGTCCTGGTCGATATTGGCGCTTTTCGACCTTTCTGCCCCCCAGCATTGTCTCTAGATTCATTTCTTCGAGCGTCCTTAGCTGCAGTGGGAACCTTGTCCTGAACTATCTTGCCTTGTTGCCCTGACTGCCTCTCCGTAGCAGCGTCTTCAAGTCTCATATACTTTCCAGCTTCATGGAAGAAATCAGGCAAGGTAGCTGGTTTTTCCTTAGTTAATCTTCTGGCAAACTTGGTGTCTGGATGTACACCACTACAGAGGGCCATTAGAATGAGTTTTTCATCGGCATCTTGAACTGCTGCCGCTGCGGCGTTGAACCGTGTTAGATATTGTTGCAGCGTCTCTCCGGATTTCTGTTTGACATTGGATAGAGAATAAGCATCCTTGGGTTGTTCCACATGGATGCGGAACTGGCTAATAAACCTTTCTTTCAACATCTCTCATGAGCTGATGGATCCTTGGGGTAGATGGCAGAACCAGGAGGTAGCTAGATCTGCTAGGAATAGCGGAAAGCATTTACATAATACTCCTTCTGTTGCTCCACTCATGAGCATATGCTGGGTGTATCTCTGCAAGTGTACGATGGGGTCGGAAGTTCCTTTGTAAGGTTCCATGGTTGGCATTTTCCATTCCCGGGGAGTGATGGCAGTTTCGATATTTCGGGTAAAGGGACTGGTGACCCTAGCGCCTATTCCCCGGTCCCTTTGCTCCCGTTGGACACATTCTCTGAATAATCGTGCCATTCGTTCGTCAGAACTTGGAGCGGACAAAAATGAGCTTGGTTCTTCCCTGCGGGATCTATCTCGTCCAGATGACCTGTAGGGATGGTACAGTCTATCACTTCTAGCATTATCCAGTGGTTGTCTTTCGCTGCTCGGATGCACGCTAGGACCAGCTACAGTTGCCCCCTGCCTTGATCTTCCCCTGTGGGGTTCTGTTTCGAGCACATCCATGGGGTCAACTTCGGGCTGGGTTCTAGCTCGGCTCCGTTCAGCGGGGTTTCTATGATTAGGTGGCATGACTGGCTCAGCTACATCCGACCCTCGCCTGGTGCCTCCCCCGCTGGGTTCGGTTCCAAGGGCTTCCTCGAGTCGGAATTCGGGCTGAGTCCGGGCGCGGCCCCTATCATTGTTGTTCCTGTTGATAGCTTCTTCGAAGAGGGAAGACCTTTGTTGCCTCCGAGATCCTCCGGATTGGGACTCACCCCATGATTCAGTGTTGTGGTTGGACTCTTCAGCATCCTTTAAGCGTGACATGAGTTGGTCCACCAAAGCTTCTTGTTGGGATGTGAAGCGGTTAGTTACTTGAGTCACAACCCTGTCCAGATCTGCCCTAGTGATTGGTTGTTCTGTTGCGGGACCAGTTGGATTTTCCTGATTTTCATCTGGTACTGCTGTTGAAGTGGGCTGATCTGCGATTGCTGGATCTGGAAGGCTGCTAGTTGCGATGTTCTTCCCTTTGTTAACATCCCTTCTCTGTTTGGAAGGCATGATTTCTAAGCAACGAGCGATGTTGTTAGGAAGAAGGTTGAGTGGGAGAAGATGAAGCTTGAGTTCCTTTCTCAGTGAAAGCACCAAAAATGTTTGCACAAAAAATGGACAAACACCTCCAAGTCGTATTATTTAGTTGATTATATGTGATTTTTAATGGTTTAGATGAGTTATGTAAATATGAAAAAAGTAGGGGCTGAAATGTAAAAGACACACAGATTTATAGTGGTTCGGCCAGAATGTGCCTACGTCCACTTTATATGTTATTATATTCTTTCTTTCGGATTACAAGTACAATGCTTCGTATACGAGTATATGAAAGTAGTTTGAAAGTTCCTTCCTGGCTTGAGCTCTCAAACTTGTCTGCCATTGTTGTACCCCTGCCCCTCTATTTATAGAATGAGGTAGGGGGCAGGGGTCTTGGAAGTATGTAACTGCTGGTGGGCCCGGGCTGAAGCAATTTGGACTGGCAATCATCTGGTTCGGCGGAGGTCCATTCGGTGGTGAGGTATGGTTTGGCTCGGAGGTGTTGGTCCGGCCAGGCATGATTCGGTGTTGGTGGTCCGGTCGTGGAGTTGGTTCGGTGGAGCGGAGGGAAGGAGGCTGGCTATGCCGAATGGACACGTGCTTGCATCGCCGAATGAGAAGGGGGCTGGCCATGCCGGATGGACTTGGGCTTGCACTGCCGAATGAAGCTTCATGTGTGAATGCCGAGTGTACCTTGCCGAATGAATTGGAGGTTGCGAACCCGGGCGAAACTGACGCTTCCTGGTCTCAAGATCCCCTGGGTGAGAATTCGCCCAACAGTATATGTAGATATCAAATCTTAAGAAGAAACAAGAAAACCAAGTTCAACTCTTGAAGCAAAAGCACAGGAGTGAAGAAGAAGCAAAAAAACTACAAGATGAAATTCAGTGTATTAAAGCAGAGACGGTCATGTATGTAGTTCTCTGCTGCAAAAATCTTCCTGTGTGTTAGGCTAGTCTTACCGTCTAACTATTTATCTATTCCTTCTTGATAAGACTTACCGTATTATCTAAGTATACAAAGGGATTTATAAGCACTACTTATGCATTAATTTAGGTTTGGTTTCTCTTATGAGCATCAAAATGTTTGATTCAAACTGTTTTTCCTCCATGGTTGCTTCCAAAACCATCTAAACCAACATTTAGTGTGACGTGTAAAAATCAAGAAAATTTTGAAATCTAGGGTTTCCTTTCAGCCATGGGGGAAAATCATCTCCCTCATCTTTCTTCATCTAATCTCTCCCAATCTTCTCTAATCAGACCACCTGAGGCTTCTCACATCAGAAAACCATCAGGGGTTACCAATATTGATAATGATGGTTTTATTTTGGTCCAATCTAAACAGCAGAAGAGAAAAGAGGCCAAAAAATCGCAGGAGTTGCTATCAGGTGTTAATAGAGGCAGCAGAAAAGTCAGAGATGATCAGTTTTCTACAAAGAACGCTCAAATCCTGCCACCAATTAAAAAACCAATAGCTATCTTACTGAATAGAGATCAAGGCCGCAAATTCTGAGCTGATATTGTTGCTGATCAGCCTCAAGAACCCAATGATGAAGACTGCAATCTAGAGCATATTGCACCGATCAAGATTAACAACAAAAAGTATGGTCTGGTAAAGGAAGAGATCTGTAAAAGGGCTACTGAATCATGAAATAATTCTATTCTTGTATATGTAGTGGGAACCAAACCATACTATGTATTTTTTAAATCTTATATTCAAAGAGTATGGAAGCCGATCGGCGACTTTGAAGTTTTCACAAGAGAGAACGGTTTCTTTCTTGTAAAATTCAAAGAGTCTCTAGATTGTACTTCAGTATTGAAGAATGGACCATATTTCTATAATGGCAAACTCATCATAGTGAGAAAGTGGTCTGATTCTCTGAAAATGGACAGAGATTTGTTAACATCTATGCTCATTTGGGTAAGATTACCCTGCGTCAATCTAAAACCGTGGGACAGAGAAGCATTTAGTGTCATGGCCAGTATTATAGTAAAACCCATTAAAATGGACGCAGCTACTACCTTAAAGACGAGATTGAATTACGCTCGCCTTCTTGTGGAAGTATCTGCGACTGATGAACTTCCAGAGGAAATCAATCTCACTCTATATAATGGTGAAAACATTCAGCAAAAGGTGGAACATGAGTGGGTTTCACCAAAATGTAATGTTTGTAAATGTTTTGGTCACACCAGAGAGCAGTGCAATCCAATACAAAAGTGGATACCCAAAACCAGTAATGCAAAAAGCGGCAACCTTCAAGAAGATAGCTCAGGTGTTACTCAAGAGCCAAATTTTCATAAAGATTATATAAATCAATCAAGAAATCAGAAAGAAAATGATTGGATCAATCAAGAATGTATCATTTCCGATCAAGAAAATAATACCGTGATGCTCACTGATCAAGAAGATCAGGTCACAGCAATGGAAGTTCATCAGTATAAAGAATCCAGTTATAGCGCAAATGTTATGAACCAGTATGCTATGGAAGGGAATGTTAATGTTAAGGTCTTTAGCTCTGAAACCCTTCCTATTTCAGAGCCATGTTTAGTTGCAGAGATTGATGATACAAATATACATAAAATCTTGCATAAAGATAACAGCCAAATTAGAAGTAATTCAAAATTAGAGGAGTCTCCTTCGGTATTTGCTGCAGATATTGAGGACAGGGTAGAGGTCAACCCAACATTGCCTCGCAAGAAGGTCTCTCCTCCGAAGCAGGCTGCAATAGAAGAGCTCGCTGACTCTACATTGCCTCGCACAGATTTTGATATTTCTCAGATTAAGGTTCCTGCTACAGAGCATAAGGAAGATAATGAGTTAGATATGATAGAAGCTGCAGACCAGTTTGACATATCTAATTTACACATCCCAAAACCAAAGGCTACTGGTAAATCAAAGGGAAGCAAAGAGAAGAAAGTCTTTAAACAAAAATACATCTCTCTTAATCCAGTATGAGAAGAGATGTTAACCAGGTTAAAAGCCAAGAGTGCTGATAATAAGAGAAGAAGTAAGAGCTCCTCTGTGTCAGGTACCATCTGAACTTTCTCTTATTATTATTTTTATATCTATGTTTTTTTGGAATGTCAGGGGTATGAATTCCCCTGCTAAGCAATCTGATATTTTATATATGATTAATATTTACAAACCTACCATTATTGCTCTTCTTGAAAACAAAATGAATGATGAAAGTTATGAGAAATTTTGTTTTAAGTTATCTAGTAATTGAAAATCTACAAATAACAATGATTGTAACTGCAAAGTTAGAATCATTGTTATTTGGGATTCAAATATTTGGATAAACTTAAATATAAATAAGGACAAACAATTTATAGATTGTCAATTTCAAAATATAGGTGGTTTCTTGATTCAAATTACTAGTGTTTATGGTAGTAACTTTGAAATTGAAAGAAATGATTTATGGCATCAATTGACTGTTATGAGCTCAAAATATAATTTCCCTTAGACTATTTTGGGAGATTTCAATACTGTGTTTCATGTTTCTTTTAAACACTGGTCTTATGGAACCAAATACAAGTGGAAATAAGTTTACTTGGAAATCTGGTTTGGCTAAGAACATTCATTGTAAATTGGACAGAATTTTAATCAACAAGGAATTTTCAAATAATTTTTCTGATTTTATATGTTCAACTCTTGAGCAAAATTCTAGTGATCATACCCCTCTTATGATAAACTTTTCCAACATTGCTAATATAAATAAGAAAGCTGCCCCATTTAGATTTAAAAATAGTTGGGTGCTGGAAGATAATTTTAATAATTTGATGGAAAATAGTTTAAACTTTTCATGTAGTGGCACTAAACAATTTCAGTTTGTATGCTTCTGAAAAATATTAAATCTAATATCAAAATCTAGTATAATAATAGTAGTGATAATAATAATAGTCTGAACTTTTTGAGAAAGGAAGGTAAAATTCTTCAGAGCCAAGTGGATAATAATCCAGGCAATCTGAATATTGTTAGCAGTTTTTTTAATAATCAGAAAAATCTCTCTAATGAAATCTATAAAAATGCAGTTAATGCCAAACAAAAGGCCACGGTAGATTGGTTAACTTTTGGGAATGATTGTACAAAAAAAATTTATGCTAAAATGAGTAGTAGAAAGCATATTAATCATATTGGCAATATCATAGATTTTGCTGGTAATATTTCAAATGATTATCCCAAAATTGCTAATGAAGCTATTGAGTATTTTGAAAACCTTTACTTTAATGAGTCTGGTGCTAAAGAATTTCCTCATATTATTTGTAAAAATATTTTGAAAGACAATGCCTCAGATATTTTACTTGCTCCTGTTTCAATAGAGGAAATAAAACATATCATTTTCAAAGCAGGTGATAACAAAAGTCCAGGTCCTGACGGGTTTAATGCTAAGTTCTATAAAAATCAATGGGTTAATATTAAAAATCAAAATTTTGAAGTCATTAATGAATTTATGGATAAAGGCAAATTACTTAAAAGCATAAATCACACTTTCATTACTCTTATTCCTAAAAAGAAAAATCCATCTAATATTGGAGACTATAGACCAATTTCATGTTGCAACTTCATATATAAAATCATTTCTACTATATTGAGCAACAGAATTAAAAAAATTCTGCCTTTCATCATCTCTGAAAATCAGATTGCATTTGCCCCCGGTAGGCTAATATCTGAAAATTCCATGTTAGCCCACGAGATGGTTAGGAATTTCAATACAAAAAAAGGTGACAATGTGTGTTTAAAGATTGATTTACAGAATGCTTATGATAAAGTTAATAGGTAGTTTATTTTTCATATCATGAAGTGTATGGGCTTTCCTAGCAAATTCTGCGATCTAATTATGGAATGTATTGATACTCCTATTTTTTCTATTCTTATTCAAGGTAAACCAGTAGGTTTTATCAAAAGCAATAGGGGTATTAGACAAGGTGACCCCCTGTCTCCCTACTTATTTACAATGGTGATGGAATACTTTTATGTTTTAATTGAAATAGAAACCATTAAAGGGAATATTAATCCATAAATAGGGTCCAACCTTGTATTAATCACCTTATATATGCTGATGATTTAATGGTCTTTATTAAGGCCAATAGGAATAATGCAATTTCTATTAAAAGTATTTTTGATAAACTGAATAAATATGTTGGTCTGGAAATAAACATAGATAAAAGTAAAGCATATTTCAGTAAGTTCAGCAGCTATAAAAATGATTTTCTTGATGTTCTAAATTTTTTTAAAGGTAATCTCCCTATTAAATATCTGGGTTTACCATTATCTGTTAATCAATTAAAGGATTCTGACTGTGCTATCTTATTGGATAAAATTCAAGATAAAATGGAAACTTGGTCTAGTAAACTCTTATCTATTGCAGGAAGAGTTGAACTTGTCAAAACTGTAGTTTATGCTATTATTCTATACTGGTTACAAAATTTTCATATTCCAGCTGTTTCTATAAAAAAACTAGATGGCAGATGTGCAAATTTTTTGTGGAGAGGTAAGTACCAAAAAATTAGTTGGGATACAGTTTGTAAACCTAAGGATGAAGGTGGGTTTGGCATTAGAAACATGAAGGATCTTAGTCTTACTTGTCATTTAAAATTGCTCTGGAGATTTCTGAGTGCACATTCACTATGGAAAAATTGGATGAAGGCTAAATATCTTAGAAAAGGTAATTTCTGGAATGTTACTCCAAACAGTAAGCAGTCCAATACTTGGAAACATATCTTAAACTGTAGAGATATTGGTAAGTCTCTTTTGGATAGAAATTTTAAATCAGGTAATGAAACTAGTTTATGGTTTGATCCTTGGTTTCATAATGACTCATTTGTCACTAAAATAGGTTGGAGTAATCTAGTTATTTTTGGGGACCTAATGTTAGTGTCTTCTATTATTATTGACAATCAATGGCAACATCAAATTCATCCAATTACTTATCCTCACAGTGATGAAATTTGTAAGATTATTATCGATAATAATGCAGACTGTGATTACTGGACATGGAAAGCTGATAATAAAGGGAAATTCTCTTTCAAAAATACATGGAATGCCATTAGAAATAAAGTCACTAAAGTTGATTGGTATGATTGTATTTGGAATAGAGTGAACAACCGCAAGATAGCTTATTGTACTTTTTTTTGCTTTACATAATAAATCGCCAACTTGGGACAGATTAAATAAATGGGGTAATACCTCAAGTTCACTTTGTTCCTTATGCAGTCTAGATAATGAAAGCTCTAATCATCTATTTTTTGTTGCAGTTATTCACAGTTTATATGGAGTCATATTAAAGCTAACCTGAATATTCATATCAACAACATTATAGAGCTCAAGCATATTATTCAGCTGTTTAACAATAAGTTCAAAGAGAAATCTTACGAAAGAGATCATGCTCACATATATATCACTACTGCAGTTTATCACATATGGAGAGAAAGAAATTCTCTTGTTCATAATAAAGCTAGCAGCAGTAAAGAGTAGTTATGGTTTAGAATTGAAACTGACTGTCAGATCTTGATTCGTAAATCTAAGAAAAAAATGAAAGATCAAACCAAATTCGCTATTTTAGCTGATGGTTGGAGTATCGAAGCTGGCAGTAAGCATCTGGAAAAAATTCTTTCTCATCCAAAGTATTTTAGGACGGGCAATTTTTTTTCTGAAGAGCTTTCTCCATCTAGTGCCGACAACAGAGTCAACTCTGTCTCCAATCATGAAAATATTTCCTACAGTGCTCATAAGAATTCCAATCAAGCGCGCTATGCTTTTCAGAAGGATAAACCAACAGATCTGAGTCGCTATGACAACAGATCTATTGATTTCACCAAAAATCAACTTCATCAGAGCTATACTTTCACTAATGAAGAGATTATTGGTATGAGAGGAACTTTTAACAAATGCCTCTCGTACTGGGAGAGAGGCGAAAGCAGTGGTGTGAAGTATGGTGGTGGGGATAGCAGTGAAGCGAAGAATGGTGGTGGCGATGTATAATTATCGGTCGCCATTTTTTTCTTTCTTTTCTTCTGCTTTTCTGGAGTGTGTGTTATGTCGGCTAGGGTTTGTATTGTGTTTTTGTGAGAATGGTATCGGGTTTTCTACCCGTTTGCCTGTTTTGTATTTGGGCTGGGCCCTTTTTTACTCTCTTTCAAAAAAAAACCATCTAAACCAAAAAAATATCATTTTGGATTTGTTAATACCAAAAAAAATACTAAATTTTATCCAAAATGCTCGAGTTTATCAAAAATGCCTAAATTGGTTAATCTCCGATTAGTCCTCTCTTGGACAATTAATCCATAGTCCGCGCTTTCCCCTAGTGTCCGCCTAACGATTTTTGCAACCTTGATATAGTTATAATATTTCACCAAGAAAATGGAACTTATCATGTTAATACTCTAGCTAAGTGTTCCACCCGTTCTCACCATGAACCACAACAAAAGGAAACAATAACAATGGGACTGGATAGAAAACAAACTCGAGATCACGACGCTTAGTCATACCTAAACCCTTTTTAGCAAGGGGTAGGCTATAAAGAACAGGTGCTGCATGCTTCAGGAAAACAGAATAGAATGCATTGGCTACATCCGAAAAAAAAGGCCGGACTGGAATAAAGAGCTAAGGCATAAAAACTAGCAGGTGGAGTTTGGAGTTAACTATACTCACATTCTATCAAACATCTACAGGAATAGGATTGAATAAGCACACACAGGGGGCAACCTAGATAGCACCATGCAGAGCCAAGAGCACTCTAAAGAATCTCTATGCAGGGCCGCCCATGATATGCTTCAATGCAGGCTCAACCTTACAAACAAATGACAATGACACATACCCAACCAGCCTTCGGAAGAGAAGGGGAAGAGCTACACCATTCAAACCCAATATGGCGACCAATAAAGCCAAGAAAATAAAGGTAGTAATGAGGAAGTATTGTTTGGACACCAGAATACATCCACCATCACACCTATTCTCATACATCAGTAATGTAGTAAAGCTTTGAGGCAGTTTACTACCTATCCTCTTAGAGAATCTAACAATGTTAAAAGAAAGGAGGCTAGCCTATGCAAACCTGGGCTTCTTGCCCAAATTTTCAAGCACCCCGCTTCAAATTTCCAAGATCCCGTCGGTATCAACATTTCCATCCAAAACTCATCATTAATCCTGGTATAAAGGATAAGCATCATAGATAAGCGACAAGTTGAAAAATCCAAGGGCGGGGATTAAAAGAAAACAGGAAAGACGATTGCAACCTCCCACAACAAAACTTTCCATACTATAAAAGAAAAGGCATAAGGATAAAAGGGTGGATCTTCTTTGGGAAGTTCTTTTCCATTATATGGAAAGAATGAAATATTGTATGCCCCTAGGCCATTGTAATCTCTTGTACAAAAAATAGTAAAATATAATGGATTTCCCCATGGACATAGAATTATAAACAGTCCAAAACACAAAAAATCTCTACGTCATTTATATTCCTGCTATTTACTTTTAATTGCCCTTTTTTCATTGACCCATCTCGACATTTCAACAAACAGTTAAAGTGCGACTACACGGCTATGTAAGTATTCAGCAACACAGTCGCTTCTAAAGATGAATTTAACTAAGCTTAAATTCACTGATTCATAATCGTGAGGATGACTAGCCATAAGGTCGCCTCATGATCAAATCGGGTGTAGTGAACCCGAAAAATTTCATCAAAATTTTTGATACTAGAAGGAAGGTTGAACCTCCGTCCCTCCATCCTTCCATTCCTCCACTAATTGGTCTCCAGAAAATTTTTGCTCCCCCATTCCATCTTCATTTTTCCTACCACCTATGGCCTACTACCCTTGTTTATCTAATGCATGTGTCATGCAGCAGATAAGTAGTCACAACACTCTCAATAATGAGAACGTTGAGACTGACCACACTATTTGATAGACTGACTCAATCAACCTTCGACCGCGAGGAAGGAATAGCCTTGATAGCAAAAGGGCCTCGACGAGTTTAAACTTTTCATTTTCCTTAGTTGCTACTTCTTCCTTTTCCAGCCCTCCTCCATTACCACCCAAGAGTTGGAGATGTCTTGGTGTTTGAGTGAGACTTCGATGAAGGAACGAGGGGATCGGGAAGAAGGCTGCTAGGTCGATGGAAGAAACCACTCCTCCCCACCTTAAGGCTAAAGGATCCATCCATGAGATCTTCACCACTGACCAGAGCGGCTAGCTTCGTAAAAAATATATGTAATATATGTATGCAAAAGTGTACCAATTTGGTTGTATGGATACTAGACAGCCCGAACCAGTATAAAAATCTTTGCATTATTTCTCTATAAAAAAGAAGATATATACACCTTCACAGTTCACCACCAATATTCACTGTTAAGCTTAACGCAGAATCGGTAGGACGTAAATCTCAATACTAAGAGCAGTGATACTGGCCCTATACATTTGGACTTGCATCAACGCTATTCCGGCTTCTCAACTAAGTACTGCGCTGAATAAAATGACATATCTCCCTGATCCGGTATGAATTCTTCTATTACTAACAATCATAAAGACTAGTCATAGGGATATTAGACTATCTAAACCAGTATGGAAAACCATTTATTTTGGTTAATTCGACATATCTCACTGGATGTACAGATATTAGACGGCCCGAACCAATACAAAAAACCACGTGCATATGATATAGGGTTGTACATACACGACTTTACTTCTCAGTCAAAAATCGCTCCCTCGATGGAAAAGACTGTGCCTAACGCACAATCAGACTACTCTTTATAGCCCACCACCGTCATTCGGAGGTAAGACTCCACCTAAAAATGACAACAACACTCTCAAAAAATGAGAACAATGATGCTAGAGAAGAATGCAACTCAGCATAAGTACGACATTACGTCCCCAAACAGAGAATAGGTCATACCAAGTTTGCAGCTAAGGATAGTTCATCCCCAAAATAAGAGACAAGTCAAAATAAATATTCGGCCAAGCACTCGGCTAAGGACATTTCGCCCCAAAGCAAGGGGTAGGCCAGATCCAGCCTACAGATAGAAGGACATTACACCCCTTAATAAGGGGCAAGTTAGATTCAGCCCAGAGGTATATCAGCTAAGGATGGTGCGCCCTCAGACAGGGAGCGGATTATACCCAACCTGTGGCTCAATTAGCAAAAGATATTGCACCCACATACAAGAGGGTAGGATATGCCACACAGATTCTCGAGCTGGTGCTAGATTCAACATCTTAAATTGGGTCAATGCCAATACACATAGAAATGTCATGGCCTAAAGTGTTAAGGTCAGAAAGCAAACCCTAGGTGAAAGCATGCGCGTATACTACATGGAATGTGCTAATAATCAGGTACAAATTTGAATACTACTCAAAGCTTGTCAAGTATATATATATCAAAACCTAAGTTATCAATACTTAGTTGCTAATCTTACATGTTATTTATCTTAGAGTATTACCGCAAAACATCACAATCTGGGTCACTACACAAAAATAACATTTCCCAAAAATTAAATTACAAGTTCGGTATAAAAACTAAGCACAATACTGTTATACTCTATAGAAATGCAATGACACGAGTTGAGGAGGAAATTAGCTCTCCAACTCAGTAATCACTACCGACAATCAGAAATGAAAAAACCTATCATGAGTCGATTTGCGGTAAATAGCATGGGGATCATAATTAGCACCGATCCAAGGATTTTTATAATCTTATGGTCTGCTTACATAATCGACCTATTTATATAAGAAGGATAAATTGTGTCCAGGCCAAAAGCACCTAAGAACGTCAATCGCACGCTACCGGCCAATTTCAGTTATTTTCGTCTTTACTTTCTCCTTATGAAGTTCTTCCAAAAGAGATGCCTTGTCCATCCCACTTCGAGAAACTGCGACGGAATCTAACCGAGCCTCACAATCTAAATTATATATCTTATTTTCTAAGGTGTTCATTTGTCTCATAGCTAATTTCTTGATTCTCTCATTTCATGTAAGAGAACCTCCCTTGCCTTTCCAACATTTCTAATAGTTGGACCTTGTGCATTTAAAGCGCTCGGCAGATTCAAAGCGGTGGAGGTGCAAAAAGTCATAGCAGGGATACAGCGAGGATATAGCGGGATATAGCGGATAGCTCTAAAATAGCATTTAAAACTCGTACTTAATGTTTTTACAAATATATAAATGGTAATTAAATGAAAAATTATCATTCAATTGAATTATAATTAATACATAAATGATTTTAAACAAAAAACATGTGCGAATATACTTTAAATAAACATAAAACTGTTATATAACATAATTGAATTTAGTAGAATACTAGAGTATTTTTATTTCTGAAAATATATTAAAAATTAAATCAAATAAATTAGTTTCATAATTTTTATAATGTATAAATGAATTTTTTTAATTCATTTTATTGAAGAAGATATAGCGGAAATAGCAAAATATAGCGGGAATAACGGGATATAGCGGAAATAGCGGGGACTAAAGCGGAAAGGCTATATTTTGGGGCTGTATGGAAAAATCATAGCGGTAGAAATCCGCTATGAGATATTGCGGGGTTATGCGGGGTAATAGCGGGGAATTAACTACACAGGTTGGACCAAAGAGCTCATCCTCAATAGAGCTGAACCGGGAAACTTGGGTATCTGGCATCGTTAACTCTTTCTTAAAACAATCCTCTAACTCTTTGAATTTGGTCTCGCAATAAGCATTCACGTCGTTCTTTCATTTAGGGACAATGTCCAGATTGTCCCTAAGAGGAGGTGTAAGTACAACTTTGCCTCGAGGGAGGTGCTCGCAATGGAAGTCGTCAAAGGGTCTTTTTCGCACTCATGTCTCTTTTTGTCCTGTTCCCTAATCCTTCTCATCAATTTAATTATCTCATCTCTACACACGACTCCGTATGTATTCTTAGCATTCTTCGACAAATTTTCCATCTCTACTGTTATGAGCTAAGCAGAACCTAACTTCTCTTACAGAGAAACTGTCTTCGGGTCCTAAACAAAATAAACGGGTTAGAGAAGGATGAGTAAGTCCACCAATACTAAAATCGAAAACCAATGTAAAATAAGCAAAATAAGACTGCTAAAGAGTTTATAGATCGTTCGCAAAGGATAATTAGACTAAAGTTCTCGGTCAAGTCAAATACTACAAAAGTGTTTTCCTTATGCTAAGATCTTAATAATGGAACACTAAGAATAACTAGCGTCGGGGAGAGGTGAAGCCGTGTTAGGAACAAAGGTCTGCATGGGATCATAGGATGCTGATCAGCTGTTACATCAAAATCTTCCTTATTATTGAGGAAATTCTAGTCCAACGAAGGATTAAAGAATGCCAAGGTATCTCGAGACCATTGTAGTAATGCTTTAGCCCTCTTACTCTTAACTTTCTCCTACTCGAGTTTATTCGATAAAGAAGCAACCTATCCTTGGAAGCCAATAGCGCGTTTTCAAGCTCGTACACCCTCGATGCTACTTTCCTTCTTATGTCATTTAAGGATTCTATTAGTTACACCTTTTGTTTTCTTATTTTCATTTAAGAAATCACCAAATAATCTCCTGGCGATAATATTCCTACCATCACCATAGAGAAAGGTAGACCCAAAACTTGTAGGGGGAACAAAGGCAATATCTAAGCAAGACACCTCAATCAACACTCTTATATTCGGCAGCCTCCAGCTCACTAAACAGTCTAGAAATATCAGTGGACAAGTCCTTTACTAGCTTCTTATACTTTTGTAATTTCTTCCTTATATACAATGACATAAAGCTCTTCTCCCAGCTTTAGGTCTGTTCTATCCCTTCCACCTTAGATGCAGCATCTCCTCACCATGCACACAATTTTCTATTACAATCATACTGGCGAATGAGCGCACTCTGAGCCTTGGCAAGCTCTTAATAATTGAACTTTAACTATGTTTTGAGCCTCTCAACATCATATCTGAGTTGAAAAACGTCATCCTCAGAATCGTCCTGGTAATGTATACAATTAGCACTGAATGGAGCTCATAGGAGGTTTACTCAAAAGCATTTTCAAAAGAAGACTTAGTTACTTTATCAAAGCATAACATGTTAAGTTTCGACATCAAAACATTTGTTACATTGTATCTACTTAGCCACATGTTTGAAAGTTACATAAAAATTCACAAAAATATGGGAAGACTATTCGTTAATCATAGATCTAGACTTAAGCCTAAACCACTCTAGATCAGGACTATTAGGTGGAAATGAACCACTCTCTAATGTATGATGCCATCGATGTAAAGAAAAATCGCAAAGAGCCTCCTTCTCTCAAACTACTTAATTTACTCGGGCTAATGACTTTCCAATCTCGTTCCGAAGATCCGAGCAAGTCTGGTCTAATTCCTTTTCACGCCTAACTATGGCTGCTGTACTTAACCCATGATGATCTAATGTGTATTTCTCAAGCCTAACCTCGGTTTCCCTCAATAGTTTCGCAAACACATCCTTCCTAGAAGACTAAACAAAACAATAAGGAGAACATAATCATTCAAAAGATAAAAATACCATGTCACATTACAAATAATCAAATAAACTTCATGATTTCAAGTACAATAATAACACAAAAGGATGTCTAGGGTTAATCATGTGAATTTATTAGAGAAGGTGAGTTAACCTTGTTTGCAAGTTGGTCTTACTCATCAAGTTCTAGGTTCTCTTGATCCGCATTAGCCATTTTCTTCTCTCCTTCGGAAAGGCGCTTAGAACAGCTTGAGTCAACATCTACTCCCTCAATCTCCTATGCATTCCACTTATTCTGGCAATATGAAAAAATCGAGTGCACCACAAATTCATCTTTTACGAAGTCAAACTTAACTTCTACTTTGTTTTGATGCCTAGTCGAAGCATAAATGACATAAGTTACATTTCAAGTGATAATGTCAAGTTCCTTATTAGAATTTTTTAGCTCCTTTTTAACCATGGCCAAAACTTTACCCTTTTCCTTTAACTTAAGCTCCTTAGCAGCTCGAGCACCATCTGCGGCTTTAACCTCCATCCTGGCCTTCTCAACCTGCTCACGAAGCATTCTAGCTTCTTTCTCCACCTTGACCTTAACGGAAACCAGTGCAGTATTGGCCAAGGCAAAATCCGCTTCAAGCTTAGCTATCCGACTCGAAAGTAGAGCCTGCACACTCCTTGATTCACATGCCTTCATCATCAATGTTGAAGACTACAAGAGTGGAAAACATGAAACAACATGTGTCACAAGTTAACGCAATGTGAAAGAGAAAAGGAAATATGATCACCCACACAAGACCAGAGCTTCTCAAATTTTGACAAAATGACAGCGGAAGACATCTTGGAGGCTAAGGCAGAAAGAACAACATGACCTTGTGCAGACTTCCCGACCTTCTCTGTGATGACCCGGAATTTTAGGCAATATGAATTTAATAATCTGAATAAAAATTAATTAAATTGATTTGATAATCTTTGATAATAAGATTGGAATAAATTTAATAATTCAATTAAATAAATATTTAATTGATAGATTTTATCTTTTATAAGCTAATAACTGTTTTCTATTTATAATGCATACAGAATATGTATATATTGTAAATAGATAAGCCTTGTTTAAATTTAATAAATAAATCCTGTTTTCTATATATATATATATTTTGGTAAATTGGGAATTATGATTTTATTTAAAGTTAAACTTTTAAAAGCTATTGAATAAATAAAATATGGTTTTAAATTGTTAAGATTAAAATTTAATTTGTTTAAATTGATTTATTGATATTAAGTTTTTTTTAAAAATATATATAATAAATAACTATATGATTTTAAATACATAAGGCAAATGTTTAAATGGTTTAAAATATATTTTAACTTAAGTTTAAATTTAAATAAAAATGACAATAAGGTTATTTTGATATAGTGTGATAAAATAAATAATTTATTGATAAAGAAACAATTTCTTTTACAATTATTTAAAGTTATCAGATGTGTTATTTTCAAAATATAATGAGAAGATATTGTTTTTAACAAATGGATTTTTGATAAAAGTAGTTGTTTTTCAAAATTAAATTGTGTAGTTATATATATAACTTGATTTCAAAATTGAATTTTAGAATTTGATTTGGATTTGAATTTAAAGCTTTGGAAATTTAAAGTATAAATATTTTTAATTTGTTTTGAATTTTAAAATATTTGTATAAACTTTTATTTTATAAATATAATTAGATTTATTCATTCCAAAACTATCTACTTGTAAATAAGTACATATTAACTAATTTATTAAACATATGTTTACATTTATCTTATATTAATCGATTAAGTAAATAACTAATTAACATTTAATTATAACTAATTAACTTTAGAAGACAAATGTAAACATTTTACAAATTAAAAGACATGTGTTAACTAATTAACATACCTACATGACAAGTGTTTAAATTTAATACAAGTGGCATTTTAAAATTATCTTTTTCTTTTATTTTTATTTCAGTTTTTATATATAAACAAATCCACTTTCATTTTATTCTTTTTCAAAATCTACGATGCTAAGAAAATCTGGAAAAAAACACACACTTCCTTTTAAACCAAAAATTTGAAATCATCTTCAACAAAAACCCTGTAACTTATCTTCAAAACCTGCACATCTTCAAACATGCAAAAGATCTGAAGCCTGAAAATTCATTTTTCCACTTCAAACAAACAAACTGTAATCAATTCACCATCTCAAAAGATATGAAGCCTGCATTTCTTAGAATCTAGAGTTTCAAAGCATGCATGCAGTTTTAAATTAAGGTAGCAAGCATTCCAGTTTAAAAATAAGCTCCAGCAACTCAAGCTTTCATCAAGCAATTCAAGATTTAAAGCAAGAAATTTCCAGTTTTAAAAGTACAAAGTTTTTTCAAAATCATGGCTCTGTCTTCCAATTTAAACAGGCGAGTAACATCATTTTTAATGAATTTAAGTATTTTAATCTATTGCATGTTGATTTCTATGATTAAGTGTATATGATATGTATTTATATCAGTTGATTTTCTGTATGTATGAATGGATAAATTGAACATGCAGTGGTCTCTGTATTATATTCCCAGGTTCAAGAAATTGTTCAAACTACATTAACACATAATGTAATCTATGTTAGTGTTTTAAGATTCATACAAAATATGTTTGTTGAATCATGAATATAAGTTTAAAATTTTATTCAAGTTAAAAAAAATTTGAATTGTCCGTAAAAAATCAATAATAATAGAGCAAGTTTGAAGTAAAGTGTAAATCCAATTATTTTAATTCATCAATCCAGGAACCTAAACTAAATCCTTAACATAAATCATGATTTTTAAGAATAAAATTATGATTTATAGCTTGAGGAGGAAGGTGTAGTTCGGGGATGAACAGAAAATGGAAATTAGGGGATTTCTGGTGATCTATGAGATTGGAAGGGACGGGTTTCTTCTAGTGGATGAAGGAGTGATCAGTGAAGCTTGGAAAAATATTAGATGGCGATGAACTTCATCAAGGTGGCAACGGTGTTGATTTCTTGTCTGGAACCCTAAATTATACCTAGGTAGTGTTTTTGATTGGTTCGACCTCCTCAGTGGATCGAGTGCTACGTAACTCAGGGGATTGGAAGTAGATGAGATAACGATCGAGTGAACGGAGGCATAGGTGTTCAGATGGTCGAAATTGCTTGGATGAAGTGCTGACAGGGTTTGGGAATCGGTGATGTCTGTTGTTCCAGGTTTGAGTTAATTACTCAAATTCGATTTCGTGATGATGTCATTAATCTAGTGTTTGGATTTGGATAGGAGGGTGATCGTCGACCTGGGTGGATCAACATTGATGGTTGGAGTTAGCTGCCGTGCTGGTGCATGTGCATAGAGCGCTGTGTCATGGTGAGGTAGCTTGGTGCTGTCTTGTATTCGAGTTGATGGGGATTGACTCGAAGAAAGTTGATGGGTTGCTCGAAGTATTTTGTTGGTGGACTTGAAGTAATTAAAGGGTTAGCTCGAGTAAGTTGTTTGTTTCAGGTTTTTGTTAAACCTAATAGTAATTATTATTTTTAAAAAACAAACTTAAATGAAATTTAAATTTGAATACTAAGATTTAAACAAAGTTTAAATCCATTTTGAAGAGTGGATTCAAATTTATATTTGAATTCTAATTTGAAATGAAATAAAAGTTTTAAATATTTAAAATGGGTTTTTAGGTTTTTTTAAAAAACCTGACAGTTTTGTAGAATTTGAATTTTATTTTAAAATATGAATCATAATTTAAAACAGTGTTTTAAATTCAAAGGCTAAGTTCAGTTTTTCAAATAATTTTTGAATCTTCAGGATTTAAAATGAAATTTGGATTTATAATAAAAAGTTTAAAATCAAGGTTTAAAACAAGTTTAAATCAAAGTTTAAAAATCAAATGTTTTAAAATAAACAGTGAATTCAAGTTTCTTGAATTCAGATCTGGGTATTTGAATAAGTTTTTAAATTCTAAATGTTTTTAAATCAAGTTTAAATTAAAATAGCTTATTAAAAGTAAATTTGTTTTCAAACAAATATTAAAACTTGATTTTTTGAATGAAGTTCTTTATAAAAGGTTTATAAATGGAAGTTAAATAATTTGTTAACTTGAATTTGCAAGTTAAATAGTAATGTACTTAAAGGCTTAATTTTTAAATAAAATTAAGTAAATTAGTTTAAAGGCTTATCTTATATATTCAAATGTAAGTAATAAATGTTATTTACATTTATTTTAAAGGATTACAAATTGAATTTAAATTTAGTTAATGTTTAAATAAATAATCATTTTGAATCTTAAATTCAAAATGGAATTTGAATTTAAATTTAAAATGCAATGTTCTAAATACACTTTAATATTAATGAGGTCATTAATAAAGAAATGGATCATCTTAGAAATTATTAAGGTATTAAAATGATTAAATGAATAAGATAATTAAGAAATGACTTATTTATTTAATTCATGGAGCTGCTCACAAGAATGCTTGACAGGCTTATATTACAAGGTAAATTCAAGCTCCATCCTGCATGCACTGAACCACGGTTCTCTGCACTTATGTTCGCAGACAATCTTGTTGTGTTTTGTACTCCTGAGATCTCTACTCTCATTAACATAATGTAAACTCTTGATGAATTTTATGCTATGACGGGGCTAAAAGTGAATCTACGAAAATCTGACATCATCACTGCTGGTGTTAGTACTGAACAGTGTAATCATATTTCTCAAATCACTGGGTTGACTTTAAATCATAACACTATTACTTACTTGGGTCTCCCTCTCACAACTTCGAAAATCACTAATAACCAATGTCTTCCACTTTTCAAGAAAATCACTACCAGGCTTAGTTGCTGGACAACCAAGTTTCTCAGTCAAGCAGGAAGATTAACCCTTATAAAATCTGTGATATTCTCAATGCAAGTTTATTGGGCTAGAACCTTCATCCTCCCCTTTAAATTGATAAATATGATTAGAAGTGCTTTCATGAGATATCTATGGAATGGCAAAGTGATTGGCAGATACATTGCCCCGATCTAATTGAAAGACCTATGGATAAGGGGGGGCTGGGAATACACAATTTAATGCAATGGAATATGGCAGCCTATGCCAAGCACATTGATACATTTTATAACAATACTGAAAGCCTATGGGCTGCATGGTCTGAAAAGAACGTGATCAAGGGAAGGAGTATGTGGAGCATGACCAAGCCTCAAAACTTAAGTTGGACGTGGCAGTGCTTATTTAAGTTAAAGGAGAAGTACCTTCCTCTCATTCAAATGAACACGAGCCCCTTGCACAGTGTGAATTTCTGGGATGACCCTTGGTTAGACAACGGGTACATTATTCGCCGTCAACTTACGCATAGTGAGTTACAACAAACTTGCATTCACTCGGCAACCAAGGTCAGAGACATTTTGTATAACTTTCAAAATTCGTGCATAACAACATCGAATCCTCGGATACAACAGATCTGGAGTAAAATTGGTTGTTTTACACCATTATCCACTGATGCTAAGTGTTTGGTGTGGGGGGACAAAAAAGCATCTTTCAAGATTGGAGTAACTTATGAACATACGATGAAAAACAATTCTCGGCCTAAATGGAGATGGTGGAAGCGTACGTGGGGAAGAGATAGTACTATGAGACATGACTTCATACTATGGAAAGTTCTAAACCGAGCGATATTAACAAGAGTGAAACTTGCGTGCATGGGAATGAGCATTAATATAACATGTAAGTTCTGCAGTGTTTTGCCTGAAACTGTTGAACACCTGTATTTTGAGTGTACGTTCATTAACCAGATCTGGATCTGTGTGATAGCGAAGTTGCAACGAAGTAATGTCTCTCATGATAATCAGGTTGAATGGGGTAGAATTTTTGTTCATTCTGGATTCAAACATGAGGGTGGGAGGATTTTCAGTGTAGTGTTGAAAAGCTTTATTAGCTCAGTTTGGAGAGAGAGAAACTCAAGGCTGTTCGATGAAACGAATGCTAAAACTGATGTTAATTTCAAAAAGTGGATTATGAGTGAAATTAGGGATTCATTGGGGCAGCTTACGTTCGCAATTGATCCAGGAATACGTGCTTCGTTTCTTATGTACTGATGTGTGTTTTCTTCCTTTCTTTTTGTTGTTCTTCTTATACCTCCTGTGCTTGCTACGCCAAGTGCCCCCTGTTTTCTATCTTCCCTGTGTAATTTGTGTCATGTTCTAATTGGTGTAGCAATAAATGGTCGGGGTCCATTTAACCTCGTCGGCCTTGCCAAAAAAAATAATTTAGATTAATTTATTATTAGAGATTAATTAAAAAGTAAAGTAATTAAAGAATGATTAATAGTTAATGCAGGTCATTAACCAAGGATTATTTAGCAATTAATTAATATGATTAATTTTTAATAATTAATTAATTAATGATAATCATTTGTGAATTATTTTAAGATTAATTACTTAATGTAATTAATTGAGTTCAAATGTAATTTGTTTAAGTTAATTAATTAAGTTTAATTAAGTTAAACACTAGATGCTTTGCTAAATAATAACTTAATGTAATTAATGGAATGTAATTACTCAGTGAAGTAATTAAAGATAATTACTGGATGTAATTAGTGGAAGATAGTTAATTGTGGAAGTAATTTTGGATTAAATTACTTGTATAATTAATCAAGAGATTAATTAAAGAAATTAATTAAGGAGTAATTAATTTGATGAAGTAATTAAGGTAGTTAATTACAGAATGAGATAAATCAAAGGTGATTAATAATTATGGTTTAAATTGAGATTAATTACTTAATGTAATTAATTTAAATAAGATAACTAATTAACTTTAATTAAGGATCATTAATTAATATGATGTAATTAAGATTTATTAATTAAGATTAATTAATCAATGATAAGTGATTAAGGGTAATTAATTAATTGTAATTAATTAAGGATTAATGTAATTAATTATAGTTAATTAATTAATGTAGTAATTAAGGATTAATTACTGTTTTTGGTTTAGGGTAATTGATTTGTGCAATTAATTAATGGATAATTACTAGAATGTAATTAAAGAATAATTAATCAAGGGTGATTAATTAAGGTGATAATTAGAGGATAATTAATTAATTTGTAATTAATTAATGATATGTAAGCAAGATTTATATTGATATAAGTAATTAATTTAATTCACTTTAAATTAATTAGAGATGATGTAATTAATTTAATTCCTTTTAAATTAATTATAGATGGTGTGATTATAGATCATTGCTTATATATGGATGGATGATTTTGTTTGCCTTGAATGGTTTGCATCTCAGAAATGAGATAAATAATGTTGTGTAATATGGATGCATTGGTTGCATTATGATGATAATTTGGATTATCTTTTGATAATGATAATATGGATTATCTATTGTGATGATAATGTTGATTATCTATTGTGAATCTGTGAATTATCTATCTGGGTGTATATAGATAACTGTATTGAATTGTTTTAAATTTTAAAACAACTTGGACCTAAAAGACACGTTTTGGATTTCGATGAGACCGGGATCGGGTTTCCAAATTTGGATATCCAAAAACCACATCGATCCAAATTAATGATAGGTCGTTAATCTCAAGTAAAGAGTGAAGACTCGAGGTGTAAGAACTATTCGTCAGTATAACTCTGAGGGTGATTTTGAGATGAGTTTGACGGAGATAGTACATTCAGATTCGAGATGAAGATTCAGAGTGCAAGGGTTATCGTCGTTAACTCTGAGGATGATTCCAAAATGAGTGTAACGAGATAATGCCTACGGTTTCGTTCGAACTCGGAACGAACTTTTATGGATTGAATGCTTTCAGAACATCGTCAGGTGGACGATGAGCATTCTAAGATAAATGTGTCCTATAAAGGTAATCGTAGCCTCAAGCCTCATCAACTGGGAATAGCTAAAACAGGGGAGGTGCAGCAAGGCTAAGTGGGTCATGCCCAAGTAGGACGAGATTTTCCCCTATCTAGAGGTCCCTTTTATTTCGGCTCTGTGGGCAGTTGGATATGCGCACCAACTACGGAGTTGTCTGGTTCGGAAATGTTCAGTAAGGAATGGTTCCGGCCTTGTGTTGTGTAACGACCCAGGATTTTTATTTAATTTAAATTGATAATTAAATGAATTTTTGAATAAAAATTTATAGAATTAATTATAAATGGAAGCGAGTTTCCTCGATTCAAATAGAAAATATGTAAAGTCATATGGATTTGAAAATTTGTAAATATGTGAATATATATGTATATATTGGATTTTAAATAAATTCTTAAATAAATGATTTAAGTTGATTGATCAAGTGATTAATAAATAAATAATATACTTTGGACACAAGTATAAAAATAAATAAGTAAATTGATTTAAAAATTTATAAATGATGATAATTTGAGTTATATAAAATATATGTGTATATAGAGAAATGTAAAACAATAATTTTTAAAGTAAAATTTATGATAAATATTTAAACTAAAAATAGAAGTAAAAAGAATAAGTAAAAGAGATAAGAATAAAACATAAAGTACATAAACAATTAAAGCTTTCATCTCAACTCAAACAAACACATATATATAAACTGTACATACATAATAGAATAACATAAATATATACACTTAAACAATACTAATAAAAAAATAAAATAAACAAAACAAACTTAAACTTATAAATATTTATGCAAAGAATATCAACACAAAATATCAGCCACAACAAAATGTATTCTCAACAAATACATATCATTTTAGCCACCTAGTAGGATATAAAATATAAACAAAGAAAATATAAAGAAAACAAGAAGCCTCAACCTGAAAAACAACTCGACAGTTTGAACTATCATCATAACAAAAACAATAAACATGGTAATAAAATACAAAGAATAAAACTAATTCCCTGCAGCCACCAAAGTAAAGAATGTATCAACCGAAGTCAATACAAAGAAATGCAAAAATAAGGACATAAAGAAGTACAAGCAAATTGTAACTTCTCCATAATGCAAGCAACTTCACCCATGCTATTGTACAAACAAACATACCCTGCTGTACAAACATGATATCAACCAGTAAAGTTTTCTTTGATATATATTAGCCTCATCACTTCGGTTCTTCAAAGCTGAGTAACTTCAAAAGTAAACCAGAAGAAGAAAATAAGCATGTCATCTTTAAAAACTCTAAATATCACTCAAAGAAAGCAAAACAGATTCAAGAAGATTCAAATCTGCAGTTTTTAAACAAACGAGCTCTGTTTATTTCTTCATAACAAGTGAGTAACTTTTTTTTTTATATACTTAAGTAATCTTGTTGCTTGTGAAAATTTTGGTAATAGTTGATGTTTGCATGTTAATAATTATATTGTATTCAGTACGATATTTAAAGTATATGCTGTGATATAAGTCTTCTTGTCTGAACATATTGTTCTTCTCTGTCTTTGGATACAGGATGTTTAAATTTGAAAACAAAATTCCAATTCTTTTTACCTGACCATTATTAAATTTTGAACTTCAAACAAAATATGTTTGGTTGAGTATAAAGTAGGTTTAAAAATTGGATTCATGCTAAAAAGAGTTGATCTGCTCTGGGAAGAACATAATAACAGTAATACTTGACTTAAGTGACAAATTCAAACATCATGAATTATCGATTCAAGTTTACAAACTGTTTGCTTAATCAAAAATAGGATTTTTAAAACTCAAATCACAATTTTTAGTAATGAGTTGAATTTGCATTTCTGGGTTGATCATATTGGGAAGTTTGGGTTGCCTCGGGCAACACACTTGATCGGAGAGGTTGAGTTTCGATCGGGAGGTAGGTGAGTGATCAGAGAGGCGAGGAAAAATGGCCGATGGCGATGGAAGTGATCGAGGTGGTTGCTGTAGAGGGTTTTTGTTCAGAACCCTAGTTTAAAGAGGCCATGATTTTCGATCAAGCACGCGTGCTCCAATGAATCGAGTGCAGCCAGCTTCAGGGAGGTGGAAGTTGACGTGAAGAGGAAGGCGACGCCGGAGTTTCACATGTGACGATGGTCGGAGTAGGGGACACGAGGCGATGTTGACAGGTTTCGAGAGGGAGAAACCTGAACGTTTCCAGGTTTTGACTTTTCCCTTGATTCGCATTCGAGGCTGATGGTGATGGTTCGAACGATCGGAGTTGGGTCTGAGGAGAATGGTCGACGTGTTCAACCATGCTGCGATGCTGGAAGATCGCCAGAGGCGATGTGCACGTACACCATGCCCATTTGGAGTGCAAGTGAATGTTGGTTACAGGTTTTGATAAAAACCTGTCACTGTTTTTTTTTTTGTGGATTGTTTCCTCGGGTTTCACTGAGTCATTCGAGTGTATGGCTCGAAGTAGAGGGGTATGCGACTCGAAGTCGACTTTGGTTTGAGTTTGGTCAGTGTTTGTTCCAGGCTTGTAACCTGATACCAAAGTTGTTTGAGTTTTTAACAAATTCAAATGAAAATTTAGTTGTATACCAGATTTTAATCAAGTTTAAATCCAGATTTAAGTTTGAATTCAAATTTATCCTTGCATTAAAATCTGAAAAGTAATAAATAGTTAAATATTTAAATGGGGTTTCAGGTTTAAAACCTGATAGTTTCAGATTTTTAAAGTTTAATTTAAAATGTGAAATAAAAATTTAAACTAGGATTTAAATTCAAAAATTTAAAGTATGGAAGCAAATGAACCTTTGAATCTAAGGTAAAAGAAAGAAAAAAAAATGAATTTTGGTTTTCAATCAAGAATAAAAAAAAACCAAGTTTTCAAAGGCAAGTTAAAATGTAATGTTCTAATACACTTTAATATTAATGAAGTCCTTAATAAAGAAATAGATTATCTTAGAAATTATTAAGATAATTAAGGAATGATTATGTATTTAATTTATAAATTAATAATTTAGATTAATTTATAACTAGAGATTAATTAAGAAGTAAATTAAGAAATGTTATTAGTTAATGAGGATAATTAACTATGAATTATTAAGTAACAAAATTAATGTGATAAATTTTGATAACAAATTAGATTAATTAATTAAATCAATTGTAAATTGTTAATTACTTAATGAAAGCAATTAAGGGATTAATTACTAATTGTAATTAAATTTGGATGTTTTGATTTAATTAACGATAAAGATAAATTGGTAATTTATGATTTGTTATTATGAAATAATTGCTTAATGGTAAGTAATTAAAGGTTAAATTTCTTTAATTAATTAATTAGAGTTAATTAATTAAGAAATTAGTTTAAAGGTTGATTTAATTAATGTGATAAATTAAGAATAATTTAATTAATTAAAGTGTTTGATAAATTAATTGATATTAAATGATTTCAAATTAGTTAATCAGAATTTGATAATTAATTCATAAGTAATTAATTTAACTGGAAATAATTTGAATTAATCAGGATAAAATGATTAATTAATTCTCCTTATAAATGACTATTGAATACTTGACCATACTGACGAATGATTGTATTGTATGAGATACCTTGAATTGATTGTCCTGTCTGATCTGTGATATTTTGTTCTGTGAATTGAGCTGTGTATTTATTCATTTATTGATGATATATTTGTATATTATCTGTGAATGTATGATAGGCGTTATAGTTTATATCGCTTATCAATTATATTTCTATGTTTTAATCTGTGATGACTGAATGATTGTGCACTATTGTGTTAAACCTATGGACTACACCATACACACACAAATATGGATTTCACGAGGAAATCGGTTAAGTCACATGTAATTAAAATTTAATGTTTTTGAAATTAAAAGTTTTAATTTCAAATTGATTTTGAAAATGGATTTGGGTTAAACGGTAAAGCTTTTGAAAAAGGTTTTCACAGATAAAAGCTATTTTGAATAACTCGGTAAAATCTCCAATTTAAATAATTCAATTTGAATTTGAATTCAATATTTGGAATTGAATTCGATGATTGGAAATTATAGTTAAAGATAATTATAAACATGTTTGTATGAATTTAAACCATTTTAAAGGTATGGTTTTGGGAATTTGAATTTAACCCAAGGATTTCAACTCGTATAAATGAATCAGATTTCCAAAATGAAAACTGTTATTTTCAAATGATAAACACTTTTAGATAAGAACCGAGATTGCAGTTAATTAGAGGAATTTCAAGATTGAATAGAGAAATGATTTTCCTAAGTTATGAATGAATTCTTTTTGAAAGCTATGAATTAAATCTGTTTATTTTTAACAGATTTAAATTGATGATTTGTTTAAATCAAATTGAAATGAAATTGTTTTGAAGGCTATAAGTTAAATATTTGATTTAAATAATTAACGAGTTAATCAAATTGAAATGAAAATTGATTTGGAAAATCTGTGAATGAATCTTTTGTTTAAAAGATTTAAAATGTGAAAATTGTTTAAACCGTTAAAGGTTGTGAAAATGAATTTTTTTTTTAAAGATTGAAAATGGTAATTTGTTAAGCCATTTGAAGAAAGGTTTTGGGTAATAAGTTGTGACTTAATTGAAATCCCATTATCCATTTGTTTTTGAAATATCGTGCTCACTATTCGGTTTAGCCGGGAAAGGACCTTTGTGTCGTATAACCCATTCTGAATATGTGATTCGACGTTATGGATAGCATTTGAAGACCGGTGATGAAGACCGGGTATTTACGAAAGCGATAGGATGACCTATCGATTGTTTCTGCACCGAGTCGCGCCGGTATAGAGACTCCCTAAGTGATGGGAAATCCGATCGGGATTGTGAATATCCGGATTGCAAGGACTTCTTTGAAAGTGCCTTCGGTTCTGTTCGATCCCGGTACAGACTTGTATGGATTATATGTCTGACATTACAAATTGAGATAAAAAGCCGATTTCTTTCAAATATATTTCTGTTGGTGGCGGAGAATTTATTCTTTTAGCTTAACACCCTTCTCTGAGACGTACGAGCTCAGAGGTTATGTAGTTGAATGTTATCAGCGATATATTCCCAATTTGGTAATGTGACATGCTGAGTGTTGCTGTGAAATGATCATTGTATTGATTATTTGTGATAGGATCATTTATTTGATCGTCTATCCTGGTGATCATTTCTATGATCATTTGTTGACCCAAAGCATGGCTTTTGTATAAAGTATGTTTTTGTGGACGTGACTTCGTCGAACCTCACACCCCGGAATGGTCAAAACAGGAAAGATGCGGCAAGGTTATGAGGGGTAGCGCCCTTTAGGGTATGTGCATTTCCTTCTGGAAAAGGGTGGTATCATGGTATGGAGCCCAGATACTTACTCATGTTGAAAACACTTTATGATTGTGTGAATTGATTACGAGCGCTCAGTGAAAGGTCCCAAAGGACCGGGGGATGGCATATTCGGTCAGTTGTTACTCAGTTAGGGGTAACCCGGCCTTGTGTTGGCAGAGATCCGGTTTGGTTCTCGGGGATGTCCATCCAGAGGCATTCTCATGTGGCAATGGGAAGTTCCTTGGCCTGACCATTCGTTGGAAATCCAAAGAAACAATACGAGCCTTGTACGGTATTAGTTGTAGAACCTGCCATCTAATATGGTAGCTATAGTAGGCATAATATAATGGTACCTATGCTGGCTAAGATTTATATTCTACTTTCGAAATATCTTCTACACTATGCACTAATAATAATATCAAAATTGATTTCTTTTTAATGCGTATCAAGCATCTTTGACTATCATAAGGAGAAATCTCCTTCGATTCTGCGTTTGCATTGTGTGTGTTTGCGGGAGGCCTTATGGTAGTCTTATTTTTAAAAAGCATTGCGAATTGGCTTTGAAAATCTTTTGTTGAATGTTTTAAAAGATAAACTGTTTTGGTTGCTCACACCAGTCCCACGACTGATCCGGAGTTTATTGTTTCTTTCCTAAACTCTGGGTGCTCATTATTTTCTACACGAGCAGTCTAGAGTTGGGTTTTTCAGATAGTCAGGTTTAGTAGATTATCTAGAGTTAGTTCAGTCTTTGGATCGCACCAGTCTTGCTCGTCTTGGTGCATCGTTATTGGGAGTTCAAGCTATTGCTGGATTGGTTCTTGGAAATGGAGTTGCAGTTATTTTTGGAGTTCTTCCTTGAAGACTATTTTAGAGTTATTTGTTCCGCTGCTAGATGTTATCTATTTTCTTTCCGCTGCTATTTTATTGTATCATATCTCTGATGTATATTGATATCTATTGGATCATCTGTAGTATCAGATATTGTATCAAAGCTGTATATCAATGTATTATTCTTTTATTCCGCTGTGTTGTTTACTTAATGATTGTTATAAGCTCCGGCGAATCGGATTTGAACGGTCGAATCTATGACATTCGAATACGATTTGAAGTATGGATGTCGATTTTCGAGCGGGTAAAATTCGAAATGTCACATTTGGTATCAGAGCTAAGGGTTGAACTTTAGCTCAGGAGTATAACACATTAAGTAACTCATTAGAGATAGGATAAAGTATACCCTAGAATGTGTAATCCCTAAGATATCCGTTTTAACGCCTCAGTAAATTCTCTTACTATCCACTGATAGTAAGTATGAGTGCAAGAAGAAAACGAGAGAGGGGACATGGGAATACGACTATAAATAGTCAATACCCTGCAACGGTGGAAATAACTTTCTCTATCATTCTCCTTTGATTCGTTTCTAAATTCTTTTGATTTCTTCGTGACAGCTCCAGAAAGAAGTTTCGGTGTGATTGTCGCCTACGAATCGTTGTAGGAAATCCTTACTTCGTATCCTCATCGATTTCTTACCAGTTTCTTGATTTAAACCTTAATGAATATGAATTGAAAATTTTAAATTGAGTTAAATTGATTAATGGAATATGAAGGATAAATTTGAATAGTATCGATAAAACGATTTCGTTTAAAATCAAATTTTGAAATTCTATTATAATTTCTTGTATCTATTGTTGATATTCTGATTTGGTAAGCCAAATGCAGAACTGATATCCAGTTTGATCTGAGAAGATATTTCTCTATCTTTTATCTATCTTTGTTGCTTTCGTGCCTGCGAATTTCGAGGACGAAATTCTTTTAAGGAGGGAAGTTTGTAACGACCCAGGATTTTTATTTAATTTAAATTGATAATTAAATGAATTTTTGAATAAAAATTTGTAGAATTAATTATAAATGGAAGCGAGTTTCCTCGATTCAAATAGAAAATATGTAAAGTCATATGGATTTGAAAATTTGTAAATATGTGAATATATATGTATATATTGGATTTTAAATAAATTCTTAAATAAATGATTTAAGTTGATTGATCAAGTGATTAATAAATAAATAATATACTTTGGACACAAGTATAAAAATAATTAAATAAATAAATTGATTTAAAAATTTATAAATGATGATAATTTGAGTTATATAAAATATATGTGTATATAGAGAAATGTAAAACAATAATTTTTAAAGTAAAATTTATGATAAATATTTAAACTAAAAATAGAAGTAAAAAGAATAAGTAAAAGAGATAAGAATAAAACATAAAGTACATAAACAATTAAAGCTTTCATCTCAACTCAAACAAACACATATATATAAACTGTACATACATAATAGAATAACATAAATATGTACACTTAAACAATACTAATAAAAAAATAAAATAAACAAAACAAACTTAAACTTATAAATATTTATGCAAAGAATATCAACACAAAATATCAGCCACAACAAAATGTATTCTCAACAAGTACATATCATTTTAGCCACCTAGTAGGATATAAAATATAAACAAAGAAAATATAAAGAAAACAAGAAGCCTCAACCTGAAGAACAACTCGACAGTTTGAACTATCATCATAACAAAAACAATAAACATGGTAATAAAATACAAAGAATAAAACTAATTCCCTGCAGCCACCAAAGTAAAGAATGTATCAACCGAAGTCAATACAAAGAAATGCAAAAATAAGGACATAAAGAAGTACAAGCAAATTGTAACTTCTCCATAATGCAAGCAACTTCACCCATGCTATTGTACAAACAAACATACCCTGCTGTACAAACATGATATCAACCAGTAAAGTTTTCTTTGATATATATTAGCCTTATCACTTCGGTTCTTCAAAGCTGAGTAACTTTAAAAGTAAACCAGAAGAAGAAAATAAGCATGTCATCTTTAAAAACTCTAAATATCACTTAAAGAAAGCAAAACAGATTCAAGAAGATTCAAATCTGCAGTTTTTAAACAAACGAGCTCTGTTTATTTCTTCATAACAAGTGAGTAACTTTTTTTTTTATATACTTAAGTAATCTTGTTGCTTGTGAAAATTTTGGTAATAGTTGATGTTTGCATGTTAATAATTATATTGTATTCAGTACGATATTTAAAGTATATGCTGTGATATAAGTCTTCTTGTCTGAACATATTGTTCTTCTCTGTCTTTGGATACAGGATGTTTAAATTTGAAAACAAAATTCCAATTCTTTTTACCTGACCATTATTAAATTTTGAACTTCAAACAAAATATGTTTGGTTGAGGATAAAGTAGGTTTAAAAATTGGATTCATGCTAAAAAGAGTTGATCTGCTCTGGGAAGAACATAATAACAGTAATACTTGACTTAAGTGACAAATTCAAACATCATGAATTATCGATTCAAGTTTACAAACTGTTTGCTTAATCAAAAATAGGATTTTTAAAACTCAAATCACAATTTTTAGTAATGAGTTGAATTTGCATTTCTGGGTTGATCATATTGGGAAGTTTGGGTTGCCTCGGGCAACACACTTGATCGGAGAGGTTGAGTTTCGATCGGGAGGTAGGTGAGTGATCAGAGAGGCGAGGAAAAATGGCCGATGGCGATGGAAGTGATCGAGGTGGTTGCTGTAGAGGGTTTTTGTTCAGAACCCTAGTTTAAAGAGGCCATGATTTTCGATCAAGCACGCGTGCTCCAATGAATATAGTGCAGCCAGCTTCAGGGAGGTGGAAGTTGACGTGAAGAGGAAGGCGACGCCGGAGTTTCACATGTGACGATGGTCGGAGTAGGGGACACGAGGCGATGTTGACAGGTTTCGAGAGGGAGAAACCTGAACGTTTCCAGGTTTTGACTTTTCCCTTGATTCGCATTCGAGGCTGATGGTGATGGTTCGAACGATCGGAGTTGGGTCTGAGGAGAATGGTCGACGTGTTCAACCATGCTGCGATGCTGGAAGATCGCCAGAGGCGATGTGCACGTACACCATGCCCATTTGGAGTGCAAGTGAATGTTGGTTACAAGTTTTGATAAAAACCTGTCACTGTGTTTTTTTTTTTTGTGGATTGTTTCCTCGGGTTTCACTCGAGTCATTCGAGTGTATGGCTCGAAGTAGAGGGGTATGCGACTCGAAGTCGACTTTGGTTTGAGTTTGGTCAGTGTTTGTTCCAGGCTTGTAACCTGATACCAAAGTTGTTTGAGTTTTTAACAAATTCAAATGAAAATTTAGTTGTATACCAGATTTTAATCAAGTTTAAATCCATATTTAAGTTTGAATTCAAATTTATCCTTGCATTAAAATCTGAAAAGTAATAAATAGTTAAAATATTTAAATGGGGTTTCAGGTTTAAAACCTGATAGTTTCAGATTTTTAAAGTTTAATTTAAAATGTGAAATAAAAATTTAAACTAGGATTTAAATTCAAAAATTTAAAGTATGGAAGCAAATGAACCTTTGAATCTAAGGTAAAAGAAAGAAAAAAAAAATGAATTTTGGTTTTCAATCAAGAATAAAAAAAAACCAAGTTTTCAAAGGCAAGTTAAAATGTAATGTTCTAATACACTTTAATATTAATGAAGTCCTTAATAAAGAAATAGATTATCTTAGAAATTATTAAGATAATTAAGGAATGATTATGTATTTAATTTATAAATTAATAATTTAGATTAATTTATAACTAGAGATTAATTAAGAAGTAAATTAAGAAATGTTATTAGTTAATGAGGATAATTAACTATGAATTATTAAGTAACAAAATTAATGTGATAAATTTTGATAACAAATTAGATTAATTAATTAAATCAATTGTAAATTGTTAATTACTTAATGAAAGCAATTAAGGGATTAATTACTAATTGTAATTAAATTTGGATGTTTTGATTTAATTAACGATAAAGATAAATTGGTAATTTATGATTTTTTATTATGAAATAATTGCTTAATGGTAAGTAATTAAAGGTTAAATTTCTTTAATTAATTAATTAGAGTTAATTAATTAAGAAATTAGTTTAAAGGTTGATTTAATTAATGTGATAAATTAAGAATAATTTAATTAATTAAAGTGTTTGATAAATTAATTGATATTAAATGATTTCAAATTAGTTAATCAGAATTTGATAATTAATTCATAAGTAATTAATTTAACTGGAAATAATTTGAATTAATCAGGATAAAATGATTAATTAATTCTCCTTATAAATGACTATTGAATACTTGACCATATTTACGAATGATTGTATTGTATGAGATACCTTGAATTGATTGTCCTGTCTGATCTGTGATATTTTGTTCTGTGAATTGAGCTGTGTATTTATTCATTTATTGATGATATATTTGTACATTATCTGTGAATGTATGATAGGTGTTATAGTTTATATCGCTTATCAATTATATTTCTATGTTTTAATCTGTGATGACTGAATGATTGTGCACTATTGTGTTAAACCTATGGACTACACCATACACACACAAATATGGATTTCACGAGGAAATCGGTTAAGTCACATGTAATTAAAATTTAATGTTTTTGAAATTAAAAGTTTTAATTTCAAATTGATTTTGAAAATGGATTTGGGTTAAACGGTAAAGCTTTTGAAAAAGGTTTTCACAGATAAAAGCTATTTTGAATAACTCGGTAAAATCTCTAATTTAAATAATTCAATTTGAATTTGAATTCAATATTTGGAATTGAATTCGATGATTGGAAATTATAGTTAAAGATAATTATAAACATGTTTGTATGAATTTAAACCATTTTAAAGGTATGGTTTTGGGAATTTGAATTTAACCCAAGGATTTCAACTCGTATAAACGAATCAGATTTCCAAAATGAAAACTGTTGTTTTCAAATGATAAACACTTTTAGATAAGAACTGAGATTCCAATTAATTAGGGGAATTTCAAGATTGAATAGAGAAATGATTTTCCTAAGTTATGAATGAATTCTTTTTGAAAGCTATGAATTAAATTTGTTTATTTTTAACAGATTTAAATTGATGATTTGTTTAAATCAAATTGAAATGAAATTGTTTTGAAGGCTATAAGTTAAATCTTTGATTTAAAGATTTAACGAGTTAATCAAATTGAAATGAAAATTGATTTGGAAAATCTGTGAATGAATCTTTTGTTTAAAAGATTTAAAATGTGAAAATTGTTTAAACCGTTAAAGGTTGTGAAAATGAATCTTTTTTTTTAAAGATTGAAAATGGTAATTTGTTATGCCATTTGAAGAAAGGTTTTGGGTAATAAGTTGTGACTTAATTGAAATCCCATTATCCATTTGTTTTTGAAATATCGTGCTCACTATTCGGTTTAGCCGGGAAAGGACCTTTGTGTCGTATAACCCATTCTGAATATGTGATTCGACGTTATGGATAGCATTTGAAGATCGGTGATGAAGACCGGGTATTTACGAAAGCGATAGGATGACCTATCGATTGTTTTTGCACCGAGTCGCGCCGGTATAGAGACTCCCTAAGTGATGGGAAATCCGATCGGGATTGTGAATATCCGGATTGCAAGGACTTCTTTGAAAGTGCCTTCGGTTCTGTTCGATCCCGGAACAGACTTGTATGGATTGTATGTCTGACATTACAAATTGAGATACAAAGCCGATTTCTTTCAAATATATTTCTGTTGGTGGCGGAGAATTTATTCTTTTAGCTTAACACCCTTCTCTGAGACGTACGAGCTCAGAGGTTATGTAGTTGAATGTTATCAGCGATATATTCCCAATTTGGTAATGTGACATGCTGAGTGTTGCTGTGAAATGATCATTGTATTGATTATTTGTGATAGGATCATTTATTTGATCGTCTATCCTGGTGATCATTTCTATGATCATTTGTTGACCCAAAGCATGACTTTTGTATAAAGTATGTTTTTGTGGACGTGACTTCGTCGAACCTCACACCCCGGAATGGTCAAAACAGGAAAGACGCGGCAAGGTTATGAGGGGTAGCGCCCTTTAGGGTATGTGCATTTCCTTCTGGAAATGGGTGGTATCATGGTATGGAGCCCAGATACTTACTCATGTTGAAAACACTTTATGATTGTGTGAATTGATTACGAGCACTCGGTGAAAGGTCCCAAAGGACCGGGGGATGGCATATTCGGTCAGTTGTTACTCAGTTAGGGGTAACCCGGCCTTGTGTTGGCAGAGATCCGGTTTGGTTCTCGGGGATGTCCATCCAGAGGCATTCTCATGTGGCAATGGGAAGTTCCTTGGCCTGACCATTCGTTGGAAATCCAAAGAAACAATACGAGCCTTGTACGGTATTAGTTGTAGAACCTGCCATCTAATATGGTAGCTATAGTAGGCATAATATAATGGTACCTATGCTGGCTAAGATTTATATTCTACTTTCGAAATATCTTCTACACTATGCACTAATAATAATATCAAAATTGATTTCTTTTTAATGCGTATCAAGCATCTTTGACTATCATAAGGAGAAATCTCCTTCGATTCTGCGTTTGCATTGTGTGTGTGTGCGGGAGGCCTTATGGTAGTCTCATTTTTAAAAAGCATTGCGAATTGACTTTGAAAATCTTTTGTTGAATGTTTTAAAAGATAAACTGTTTTTGTTGCTCACACCAGTCCCACGACTGATCCGGAGTTTATTGTTTCTTTCCTAAACTCTGGGTGCTCATTATTTTCTACACGAGCAGTCTAGAGTTGGGTTTTTCAGATAGTCAGGTTTAGTAGATTATCTAGAGTTAGTTCAGTCTTTGGATCGCACCAGTCTTGCTCGTCTTGGTGCATCGTTATTGGGAGTTCGAGCTATTGCTGGATTGGTTCTTGGAAATGGAGTTGCAGTTATTTTTGGAGTTCTTCCTTGAAGACTATTTTAGAGTTATTTGTTCCGCTGCTAGATGTTATCTATTTTCTTTCCGCTGCTGTTTTATTGTATCATATCTCTGATGTATATTGATATCTATTGGATCATCTGTTGTATCAGATATTGTATCAAAGATGTATATCAATGTATTATTCTTTTATTCCGCTGTGTTGTTTACTTAATGATTGTTATAAGCTCCGACGAATCGGATTTGAACGGTCGAATCTATGACATTCGAATACGATTTGAAGTATGGATGTCGATTTTCGAGCGGGTAAAATTCGAAACGTCACATGTTGCAGGGGAGTTAGGGTGGCTCCTCGGTACGGTGATCTAGTCCATGTATTGTGATGGGCGGTACCCCAGTAGCCCTGCCATTGTATGGAATCCAAAATCCAATAAGTGCCAACGGTTTTGATTGTATTACCCACTTTTGTGGCTAGTAGATGGAATTTAATAATGTAACAATTTCGGCTATTTCATATTTACTTGAAAATCCTTGACCTATTATAATATCACTGGATTTCCTATCAAATGTTTTGGTTAGTGTAAGGTAAAAACTTTTCCATGTTTATGTGTGGAAAGTCTTACGTGATACCTTTTCTTTCTAAAGGTTTTTCAAAGTTAAGCAACCTTGACCTGTTACTCACACCAGACCCATGTCTGACCCGGAGTTTATTTCTGTTTTTCTTAAACTCTTAGCTACTCAAATTTTTACGAGTAGCCAAGGGATTCAGGTTAGCTTTGACGAGTTATGAAGGAGCAATGGAGCAGGAGGCGTCGACGTTGTAGATATGTTTAATGTTTCGTTGTGTTTGATATCTCTGTGATTTCTATGTATTGTATTTGAGTTATAATAACCAGACATGTGTTTATAACCGTCTAGTATGTGTTGTATTATCTGTGTAACTTTGATAGTTGTTGTACTATGTAATACTTTATGTTATTAATATAATTTATTCGTTCCGCTGTTTAGATTCTGATGCGTTGTTTCTTCTTTCTTCTCTTTCTTTCTCTTTTCTATCCCTTTCTTTCTTATTAATGATGCGTCATTCTGTGGAGATGAATGGCGGGTCGTTACATTCTCTATCAAAGAAGATGTAGGAACTTTGGATGCGGCTAAGCCACCTACGTTGAGGGCCGATTCACTTTTACGAGAAAAGCCAATTAGACCAGAAGGTGTAGGAACTGGAGAAGCAGGAACTCTCACACCAAAAGAGAACGGATCCTCGGATGAGGGAGAAACAAGTAATTTGTTGAAAGGAGTAGGAGAATCATTGGACCCTCCAAGCAGCCCCTTTGAAGCCTTCTTTTGTTATCCTCCCCCTTCACTTTTAAAGCCTTACGAATTGTAGCAACAACATCCTTATCCATGTTATCTACAAAAAGGAGAGACAACATAGTTAAAATCACAGGTCTAGTAACCCTAAAATATGTTACAAGCTACTCAGACCCCTAATTTCAAATAGGAATGGAGTGGGGATAAATCTGCTTCTAGAACGTATATGGTGAGGATGTAGTAAATCATGAGCTTTTAACTTCAATTTAGAAAACAACTTCGTTATTTTCCTATCCTCTACTGGCAAATTCCGAATCCGATGCCTATGAGATTCGTATAATTGCTCATTTACCTCTGAAGAAATAATATGGACGAAATAATGTTGAGAAAAGGAAGAGAATCTACTGTAATTCGGGATAAAAAATAAAGCGTGATCCATTTTTCAGTCCTACTAGGGATGCATGTCAAAAATGAATCTTTAGCCTGAATATAAAAGAAACCCTTGTTCCCCTTTCTAGAACTTCTTTTTACCTCGAAAAGAAATCGATGTTCCTTGCCAATAAGATTAATGCCATTTTCAGCATAAAGGATAAATGTGGCCAAAGAAAAAGCATACGATTAGGAGAAAGTTGAATCGAAGCAACATCTAAGGTAGCAAGCCATTTATGGATTATCGAATGCATTGAAATAAATAACCCGCACCGAATATGCTCAAGAGTAATGGTGATGTAACCTTTCGATGGAGTATCTATACGTTCATGAGATTCCAAAACCCAAGATTGCTTACCCAAAGAATTCAAAGTGCCTAAGGACACTAATGGCAACCTCCAGACAAGTAATTTCGAAAGAGAGAAGCAAAGAAGAGGAAGTATAAGAATCCATTTCAAAACCCTAGATGTTATATCAAAGAAGGGTCGAGCAAGAATTAAAATTGCTTATTCTACCCTTAATCTGTGAAATTACCCCTAAATTTGGAAACTAATCCAACAGTGATTCTTCACAAGCAAGAAGATAAAAGAAATTTTGGGGAAGGTGAAGAATGAAAATACACACCTGAATTTGAATTATGGCCACCCGATTGAATAGGTGCCAAAAGATGAACCAACAAGACGATGACACATGTGTTAGAGCATTAAATGCACGTATAGCTGAAAAGACTTATTATTAGTGCCGGAAAGATAGATTAGGTAGAACTCGATGGAAGTACCGACCGGGTGTATAAGAAAACAAGACTACTCTAACCCATATTCGCCGAGACTTTGGGGGCAAGTGTTACACTCGTTCTCACCACAAACCCCAACAAAAGGAAACAGATGGTGTTTAAAGTCAGAGAATTCTCATAACAGTGGGAATGGACAAAGAAATAGACTCGAGATTAGGACACTTAATCAGACCCGAATCCTTTTTAGTAGGGGAAGTCTATAAAGAACAGGTGTTGCATGCTTTAGAAAAAAGAGCAGAATACATTGGCTACATCCAGAAACAAATGCCAGACTGGAATAATGAGCTAGGGCACAAAAACTAAGTAGATGAGGTTTGGAGTTTACTGTACTCATTTTTATGAAACGTTTACATGAATAGGTCTGCACAAGCATACACTGGGGGCAACCTAGACAGCACCGTTCAAAGCCAAGAGCACTTCAAAGCAGCTGTATAAAGGGCCGCCAATGATATGCTTCAACGCAAGCTCAACCTTAAAAAACGACAATGACACATACCCAACCAGCCGTTGGAATAGAATGGGAAGAGTACTCCATTCTGACCTGATGTGGCAATGAATAAAGCCAAGAAAATAAAGGTAGCAAAGGGGAAGTACGGTCTGGACACCAGTAGACATCCACCAGCGCACATGTTCTCATACATCAGCAATGCAGTAAAGCTTCAGGAAAGTTTTCAACCTTTCCTACTAGAGAAACTAACAATGTTAAGAGAGAGAAGGCTAACCTATGCATACGTGGGCTTCCCGCCCAAGTTTTCAAGCATCCCGCTTCAAATTTCCAAGATCACTTTAATATCAAGATTTATCGACAAAAACTCGTCATCAATCCAAACAGAAAGGATAAGCATCATAGATAAGTGATAGATGGCAAAATCCGAAGGCAGAGACTAAAAGAAAATGGAAAAGATGATTACAACCTCCATAACAACTTTCCATACTATAAAAAGAAAGACATAAGGACAAAAGTGGGGATCTTCTTTTGGAACTTTTTCTCCATCATATAAAATAGAATGAAATATTGTACGCCCTTAGGCCATTGTAATCTTTTGTACAAAAAATAGTAAAATATAATCGATTACCCCATGGATGTAGGATTAACAATAATCTGAACCACATAAAAATCTCTATGGCCTTTACATTTCTACTATTTACTTTAATTTCTTTTTTGTTCATCGACCCATCTTATTATTTCAATAAACAATTAAAGTGCGACTACACAGTTATGTAAGCATTTAGCAAAACAATCGGTTTCAAAGGTGAATTTAACTAAGCTTAAATTCACTGGTTCCTAATCGTGAGGATGACTAGCCATAAGGTTACCTCACGATCAAGTCGAGTGTGTGAAGCTAAAAATTTTCACCAACACTAATGTTTACTAAATTAAAAAAAATTATAAAATATCTACCAAATTAACCAAGTTTATAATAATAATAGTAACAGTAATAATAATAGTAAAAGTAAATAATAATAATAATAATAACTATACGTTTTATAACAATTAACCAAGTTTGTAATAATAACAATAATAATAGTAATAGTAAATGATAATAATAAAAACTATACGTTTTATAACAATTAACTAAGTTTACAATAAAAATAAAAAATTGTATAATATTAACCAAGCTAACAAAGTTTTATAGAAATTAACTATTAAATTTATATAATATTATGAACAATAATCATGGCTTCAACAATAACAATCAAAATAAATTAACTAAGATTTTAAAAATTAAGTTTGTTAATTAATTTTTATAAAAATTAAATAAGTATATAAAATTAATTAAATGTAATTGATAATTACAACGTAACTAATGTTTACAAAAACTAATTAAGTTTACAATATTAATGCTAACAACAACAACAATCAAAATAGCGATAATGACAATAAATAAACTAAATTTATAACAATTCAGTAAAGTTTATAATATAATAAATCATAAAATATTGACAAGTTAACTAAGTTTATGTAATAAAAAAGATAAACTAACTAAGTTTATGTAATAAAAATGATAAATTAACTAAGTTTATAAAAATTTAGTTAAGGTTATAACAATAATACCAATAACAAAAAAAAACAATCATAATAGTAATAATCAAAATAAACAAACAAAGTTTATAAAAGTTAACGAAGTTTTTTAAAAATTAACAAAGCTTATAAGAATAACAATAATAATTTACTAAGTTTTATAACAACTGGTTAATGATGCCTAATTACTAAGTTTTGTGAATATTAATTAAGTTTAAAATGTTTATAATACTAATTAATAAATAATAAAATATTAACCAAGTTTACTAAGTTTTATAAAATTACCTATGTTCACACACACACATACACACACATATATAATGATAATAAAAATAAAGTAACTATAAGACTTATAAAAATTAACTAAATCTATAATAATAGCAACAATAATAACTTATAAAATATTAACCAAGTTAACTAAATTTTATAAAAATTAAATAAATTTACATAATAATATTAGTAATCAAAATAATTTAACTAAGATTATAAAAACTAACTTCGTTAATTAAGTTTAAACAAGTCAATTTTAGTATGATCTTTTGACTTTTTACATCAGATGGGTATATATCTTGATTTTATTAGATCCAAAAGTTCAAACAACGAATATTATTTTGATATATACTTTTCAAAGCAGTAGCATACACTGATAAAACCGATATGCACCTAGAAATGAAATTAAACTCCTTATTAAGGTTTGGAATGGTTAGATTTTTATGTCTTTTCTATAGTTTGTATCTAGATAGCTAACATAAATATTATAGGAGCTCTTATTTACCAACTATTATGTATGGTTTCACCTTTTATTTATCATGAATAATTCTATGTTTATTTACTGGGTATATTTTTCTAAAGCTATAACATATACCTTAGGGTTATTGTCCTTAATCTTTTATACAGAACTAGATATCTTACCACTATTACAAGTGGCCATTGGCTTATTTGTTGGGTGTTTAACTTGGCCTTTTTGAAAGTTTGCGATGAAATTGAATAATCTGATATTTTAACCTTTTATTTCTAGCTTATTTTTTTACCTATGAAAGAACTGCGATTGTTATCTATTACTAGTACTACACATGTCCCTTGCATGAGAGACTCTAATTTTTAACCATTATTTTATGTTGGCAAAATGGTTGTTAGTAAAAAGATCATGGTGCATATATTTCAAATATATTTTTAATTTAAAGTGTACGATGGAAAAAAAATTCCAAATTTTAGTTTGTTACTGCAAAATGAATCTCTCATGCGTGTCAAGGAGAAAAAAACCTTTTTATTTAAATGATTAAAAATTCAACTGCCATATGTTCAATTACTGACTGAATTTGATTAACAAGGAATCAGTTAAAAAGAATGGTTAAACTTACTTTAAAAATATTACCCCTCAAGTTTGATTGCTAGTATTATGTATAAATCTAGAATGGCATCAGCTATTGAGACCGACTTAAAAATGGAACAAAAAATTGGATGCAATATATGTTAGCCCTTAATCTTGATATGCTTACATTAAGGGTTGAAATGAGGGGGGAGGGTGAGTGTTGTGTACACTACTAGAAAGGCTTCAGAAAGCGACATAGCCTAGCGAGGGCTAGTAACGGCTAAAAAAAGCATCCGTTTATAGCCGTTGCTTATCGCGTTATACAAACCTGCTACCCGAGAGAAAACATTTCATTTTTCCTCTCCCCAAATCCACTCAGATCCGCCCCTCCCCCCCGGAACGAGTCGCCATCCTCCGCCACAAGGAACCGCCGCAACCTTCCGTCGCTAATTTCAACTTCTCTAAACTTGCCAGTATCTCCTATTTTCCATCATCTTTTTTTAATTTAGGTTTAAATTAAATTAGTTGATGATTTAGGGATTTAGTATTGGATGATTTAAGGGTTTGGAATTGATGAATATATGTTATTAGTTTATGATACATAGTTTATTATTTGAATTGGGTATACAATGGTAAACCTAATTTAGAAAATTAGTTGTTTATGTGTTTGAAAATAATGATTATTGCATATTAGGTGATGATAATTAGTGTTGATTTGGTGGTATTAATTAGTGAATTTATTGTTTACTATGTTGTTAAAAATTATGGCCAATTTAAAATCCAAAAGGTAGTCCATGATTATTAATAATATGTTTATTGATAAGCTTACGAGAATGTTTGTTATACTGTTGTAAGTGCTAACTACTTATTTAGTTCACAAAATCGTTAACTAAAATTTATGTAGTTAGACAAAAGTACGTTTTAAAATTTTAGATTTAACTAATAAATATTTAAATAGTTAAATGAATTATAAAATAGTTTTTGTAGTTGTTAAAGTAGTAACTCATGGTTCCCATTTGTGAGACAAGACATATTTTTCGTGTTACTGATAGTTCCCATGGATTTTGATTCATAATTAAACGAATTCTATTTGGCTACATTACTACAAAAAATTTAAGATCATTATTTCACTATAGACCACTAGTACTTCAATATTAATATTTTGTACTTTGTGCTTTATTTATGTGAACCCCTTAGAGAATTTTTGGCCCTGTCCGACAAGTGTTATATATGATCGTTATATGGATATTCGTTTTTCCACAGAATGGACATCCATATTCATCTGATACAATATTTGTTGGATTTGTCCTAGTATTTGGACAAGTTACAAACACAATAAAGTAATCATATTTTATAAATCATTTCAGTTTAAACGGTTTCGGAAAATTTCGATGGCACTTCCTTTTTTCCCTGTGTACACGTATTTGTGTATGACACAGGGAATAAATGGAAGTGCTGCCGAAATTTTTTAGAATCGTTTAACCTGAAATGATTTATAAAATATGATTACGTTATTGTGTTTGTAATGGGAAGTAGGATAACCGGCCGTCAAAGTAAAAAACAATAAACTTAAGAATTGAAAATTTGAATGCAGTAGTTATTTGAATTTGTTAAAATAGTAAAGGGTTATATATGAATTTTTGCAAGACTTTAATATAAAGTGTGTTATTCAATCTTCTAACCTACATTTTACAAATTAGGAAATATGTTTGATTATTTTCTCGATCGTAGTTAGATGTATGAACCTCGAAAATGTATGAAAGAATCAATAAAAGAATGTTTCTGTAACGGTGTACACGTATTTATTAGATTTGCTCAATCTAATAATCGAAATAACGTAGACATTCGTTGTCCATGTAGTAAGTGTAAACATCAGAAGCATTGAAACCAGATGTAGTAGAAGTACATTTGTACAAATTTGGTTTTGTGCCGAATTATTGCTTATAGGATCGTCATGGAGAACTTGTTCAACCTACACCTAATGTGTAGTGTTAGATGACGATAATACTATGATCAATTCTAGAGAAAACATGGTGCAAGATGCTGCACGACCAATGTTTCCTACCTTTGACCAATGTGATGATGGAAATGAAAATGTTGATGAAGAGCCGACCGCGGAAGCTAATTTTTTTTATGATTTATTGGATTCTGCTAAGAGGCCATTGTGGGATGGATGTACAAGCGGAACCGAATTATCTGTAACCGCCGAATACATCACTATGAAATCGAAATTTAATCTTACAGAAGCTGCATTTACAGCAGTTGTACAAACTGCAAAACGACACACTCCACCTAATAATTTGATGTGTGATAGTCATTATAAAGTAAAAAAAACTTATGTCTGCTTTCGGATTGCCGTACCAGAAGATAAATACATGTGTAAAAGGTTGCATGCTGTATTGGAAAGAAGACGCTCATCTTACTAAATGCAGAATATGTAACAAGGAAAGATACAAACCGAGAAAAAAGGAAGGAAAAGAAGTTTCATATAAGTGGATGCATTATTTACCCATCACTTCCAGACTTCAACGGTTATATGCATCTTCCGCTATAGCATGTCATATGCGATGGAACAGTGTGAGAACACCTGAAGAAGGAACTTTGATACATCCATCTGATGGAGAAGCATGAAAACATTTCGATAAGACTTATCCTGAATTTGCGTCAGAGAGTCGTAACGTTAGGCTTGGCTTATGTACGGATGGATTTTCGTCATTTTATCAGTTTGGTAGTAAATATTCATCATGGCATGTTATTATTACTCCTTATAATTTACCTCCATGGATGTGTATGAAAACTCCATATATGTTTCTAACGATTGTCGTCCCCGGTTCCGATGATCCGACACAAGGAGTTGATGTTTATCTACAACCGCTAATCGACGAGTTGAAAACACCGTGGCATGAAGGAGTTAAAACGTACGACATTTCGAGAAAAAGGAATTTTTGTATGTTTGCTTCTTTATTATGGACTATTAGTGATTTTCCCGCGTATGGCATGCTTTCAGGTTGGAGCACATCTGGACGTCTAGCTTGTCCTTATTGTATGGATGAAACACGAGCATTTTCATTAAAGTATGGAAAGAAAATTTCTTGGTTTGACTGTCATCAGTGTTTTTACATATCAATCATAAATTTAGAATGGATAAAAATAACTTTAAAGCTAGCAGAGTAGAGAGTATGCTACCACCTAAGGTTTGGACAAGTAAAGAGGTATATGAAATTGTAAAAGACTACCCAAAGATACATGAAACTGGGGTACAGGTTGAAATTCCAAGTAAATCGGACATTCATAACTGGTGCAAGCAAAGTATATTATGGGAGTTACCGTACTGGAAAAATCTCCTACTCCGACATAACATTGACGTCATGCACAACGAAAAAAACGCGTTTGACAACGTGTTTAATACAATTTTGAATGTGAAGGGAAAAACAAGGACGATGCGAATTCAAGACGTGATATATTACACTTATGTTTAGCGGCCCGAACTTCAATTATACAACGATAATAAGAAACCCAAAGCATGCTATGAGCTAGACAACAAGGCAGAATATTCGTTCTAAAGTGGGTGGAAAGACTTAGATGTCCTGGTGGGATTTCGCCTAACCTCCGTAGATGTGTTGACTTTAAAAACAGCAAATTGAGTGGGATAAAAAGTCACGATTGCCACATTATGATGGAGCATTTTTTTCCATGATTTTCAAAGAACTGCTGCCTGCAAAAATATGGAGTGTTACAAAAGAATTATGTATGTTTTATAAACAGCTTTGTTCTATGACGTTAAAGGTAGATCGTATACGTAAACTTGAAGCAGAAATCCCGGTACGTCTATGCAAACTGGAGAAAATATTTTTGCATGTTTTTTTAATGTAATGGAGCATGTACCTGTTCATCTTCCATCTGAAGCACTCCTTCGTAGTCCTGTGCAATATAGATGGATGTATCCATTTGAGAGGTAATTTAATTAATTTCAGTTTTTGTACCGCCATATAAATTTAATTAATTTTGTTATAGGTAAATAAATCATTTGAAGAAAAAAATTAGACAAAAAGCACGAGTAGAAGGTTATCGTGCCTTGAAGAAGAAGAATTTTTTTTCTCACATTATTTTAGTAACGATTTGAACTTATCATTCGTAAGTGTTTCCCGTAATGAAGAAACTATTGAGTAGGATTCTTCTCAAACAATGTTATCTATTTTTAGACAGTATGGAAGGCCTACTGGAAAATATGTCGAAATATGGTTAGATGATAGAGATTACCATGTGACACCCACATATGTTCTTCTAAATTGTGCTGAAGTTGCACCATTTGTCAGGTAATTATGAATTCATATATAATTCAATTATACATGTATATATTAATTATAAAAGAATATAATAAATATTTGCAGCATATACGAATCACAACATCCATCTGGCGATCTCAGTAAACAATTTGCTGGATGGTTTTCAAACTACATTCATGATACAAAAAACTGTGTTGTTGACAAAGGATTACGACATCTTGCTATCGGACCAGAATGAAATATCACGACTTATCCAATATTCTTCGTCAATGGATTTAAATTCAACAGCAAAGATTACGGGGCTGAAAAATTAACATATAGCAGTGGTGTATTTGTTAAAGGAAGTGATGATCCAGAGGAGCATATAAAAGATTTTTACGGCGTCTTAACACAAGTTTTAGAGTTGACATATTATATACAACCTATAGAGGAAGTTGTTTTATTCAAATGCAACTGGTTTATCAATGTTCCTGGCTTTGGAATTAACGTGCACAAAGATTATAAGCTAATTGAAATAAGGCATACGTCGCACTACCATAAGTATGATTCTTTTGTATTAGCTAATCAAGCTTTACAAGTTTATTTTGCTCCATATCCGTCCTTAAAAAAGATAAAGCAGACTGGTGGGCTATTTTTAAAAAGAAGGCAAGATATACATTTGATGGAAACAATATTCCAGATGAAGCAGCGTATCAAGTGGATCTCGAGCCAAATACTAAAATAGTGATAACCAATGAAATTGATGTAGGGTCGTTGACTGAAGAACCGAATGTTTTAATAGATGCATTTGTAAGTATCAAAGAAAATGATATAGAGTACGAGACCGAGTCTGAATCAGAATATGACGAAGACTGATCATAGATGGAATTGCTTATTATATAATTCTGAGCTATGTATTAACAATAATGACTATGTTCTGTAATATTCTGAGCTATGTAATAATAATGATGACTATATATGATCTGTATCATTCTGAGTAAATCATTATTCTTTTCATGTACGCTTTTTCGATGATTATGTGCAGAGTATGCTTATGTGATGATTATCACTTGATTAATAATTATGTGATGATTATGCGATGATTAATGATTATGTGATATTGATTGATGAGTATGTGATGCTTATGTTATCAGTACTCTTTTCTAAGAAGTGTATGATATTATATTTATGTTTGTGCCAAATATGTCTGATTGGCGACGTAATCGACGTAGTACATCTCAGTCACCTTCACTAGAAGCAGGTCCGAGTAGCTCCGAGCCAGACCTCCGTTGAGTTGCGGAGATAGTTCTGAAAAGTGCTGGATATGTATCAAACTTATTTGAATTATATTATATTAAATATGTTGAATATATATATCAACATTTCTACAGAGGGTTCGAGGCTGAGCCATCCGAGTTCATTTTGCAAGTATCGAAGGAAGCATACAAGAGTAGGATGTCCGGGTATTGGCCTCAATGGGATAACTTCCCAACACATATAAAAAAACGAAATTTGGGCTGACCTTATGGTAAGTACAACTTTGTAATATATAATTATGCCTTATATGAAACCAAAAACAATATGTCATCATGCCTTATGATATCAGTTTTACGTATTCTGTTCTGCTGATTGTTTTATAATTATATAATCTCTTTTACATAACACGTATGATAATTCAATATGAAGGCAGCTGTACGTGTGGATCCGCAGGATATGGATGCTTTTATAAATTATTGGAATAAAAAGATGCGGAAAAATTATAGAGAGACTCTGTCAAGTGCTAAGAGTTCAGGGAAAAAGCCAAGTTGGATAGGGGATGATATTTGGGCTGGATTCCAACAATATTAGGAATCTGAAGCACTCAAAGTAAGTTATATTATTACTATATTTTTACCTTTAAATGTGTTGAATTATTTTACTTAATAGTGTGTATAAATTTAATAGGAATTATCGATAAGAAACAAGGCTAATAGGAACAAAAACCCTGCTTTACATCGTGGTGGCTCGAAATCCTTCTTACAACATAGGAGGGAATTGGTAAATAAATTAACCAATATTTATGTTATTGATGTATATATTTACTAGTGTCTCTTTACCATATATTCTATTCTTGTATATAATCTATTCTTGTATATACTCATGCAAATTATTAGTATAATCTATTCTTATATATATTCAGTGGGCAAAGTATGAAAGGGAGCCTACATCGGTTTAGGTTTTCAGGGTCACACATGTAGTGGAGCATACAGATGAGGATGGGAATGTTTCATATGATTGGTTGGATGACAAGGCTGCTTCTGTAATGGAAAATATGTTTATTTCTGTAATGAAAATATTTCATATTCGTTTATTTCACAGTAAATAAGTAAATTGTATAGCAATTGTGTAAAATATCTGTTCGTAATTATAAGAGAGATATAAAACAGAGCATGCACGAGCGATACAAGTGAGTGCATGGGAGTCGCTTACGATTGATGAGTCTAATCAGATATCGGATTCAATCATTGAACCGGCAAGCTGAAACAGGCGTTACAGTTTCGGCAACATGGTATGTACTCAACGTTTACATAGTAGAAACCTGTATGCATGAACTTCTTATTCACTTGAGTTTTTTACCAATAACTTGAGTTTTCTTATTGTTATTGTATGCCATGAACTTCTTATTCACTTGAATTATTTCACAGACTCTTAATTTTCGAAGGGCATATAGGAGATCCATAGATGAGGAAGAGATTGGTCGGATGCAAACACAATTGGATGAGCTCAATGATTGACGGAAGAGTCAGTTGGCGACGCAGATAGATGAGCGTATTGTTGCCTTCTATCAGGAGTAAGGGTCAATGCCCGGGGAAGGAGATGCAGATGATGATGATGATGCTTAGTTGGTTTGTTTTGATGGATACACTTTACATATATGTACATATTATGATGGGTTTGACATTCTGTACTTTGGATGTTGTGATTGATACTTAGAGTTTTGGTGGATTTGGTATTTTGGTTGTTGTGATTGATACTTTGGCGCTTGTTATGTATTGGTCGTTTAATTTAGTTATGTGGTTTGGTTTGGTAGATTTTCATATTTGGTTATGTTGATTTTTTTATATGATTTTGTGAATATATGTTGGAATATGCAATATTTGATGATTTGGTTGTGTTGATATTGATTATATGGTATGATGGAATGGTATTATATGTGTGGAATGATGGAATTATATTATTTGGATTGGTTGGGATTGAGAGTTGAAGGTGCTGCAACGTGGCAGCAAATATATTCCAGTTTTGCAATGGCTAGCAACAGCTATCGACGACCCTAAAGTAATCATAGCGACGGCTCGCAATGGCTAGCAACAGCAATATTGCAACGCTTTGCATTAACAGCCCGGAAAACCAACAACCCCAACGGTTGTTTCCACGTGGACACTTAGCCATTACAAGCCGTTGCAAAATAAACAACGGAGCCGTCGCTATCTTAGTTGCAACGAGGTTTTTTGCAACGGCTTTTAGCGACGGCTAACGACGGCTAGCAACGGCCGTCAACGGCTATTAGCCATCGCTAAACAGTGCTTCTTTTGTAGTGGTAATGACGGTCGGGCCAAACTTCTCATCTCCAACCCACCTACGAGTTGACACACTTTGTTCAACTCCCCCCGACGCGCATTCTTGAAGTAACTTTGGGATCACTGTTTGTTTGTATGGACCGGTTGGCAACCTTCGGTTCTGATACCATCGTGTTTATATACCACGTTTTCAAGTTATTCAGCAATGCGGGACAATTTCAATTTCAAACCATCGTTTCTTCTTATAATATGCAAGACAACCCCTAATAGTGTGGGTGTGGGGTATGTGGATTTAAGAGATCTACTGTGCCACCTATTTTTATTATGTTTTCCATCTAAATATATTATTTTAGAGGACTATATTATTGCATGTACCTCTCAAATAAATATAATATACGATAATGCCTATCGCTGAAAGCAAATTCTTGATGCTTTATTTCTTAAGTCTGTTACTGGCCGTTACTAGCCGTCGCTGGTCGTTGCTGTCTTTGCCCAGAAAGCCATTACTAGCCGTTGCTAGCCGTCGCTTTTCTAGGCAAAACCCGTTGTGCACACAGCAGCTATTCTTCCATCAAACCTCATCCCAAACTTCAAACCTCATCTCAAACCTCAAACCTCAATAATATCAACAATAACACATGTCAACAATACCCACAACATCAATATTCAACAATATAACCAAAAAAACACAAAAACCAACCAAACCAACATAATATACAAAACCAAACCAAGTATCAAGGTACAAGAATCAATTCCAAATATAACCAAACCCAAACATCATCCAAAATACCAAGTATCCAAGCCCAAGTATCAAATCTAGTCTAAATATGTACATAAATACATATCCACAAGAATAGTAAAACTATGCATCATCATCCTCCTCATCTTCAGCTTCCTCCTCATCATCCTCGGCATCATCAGATCCATCTCCCTGCTCCCCAGGCATAGAGCCGTGCTCCTGATAAAATGCTGCAATGCGCTCATCTATCTGCTGTGCCAATTGGCCCTTTCGCCAATCGTTGAGCTCATCCAGCTGCATCTGCATCTGAGCAATACGCTCCTCCTCCATCGATTTTCTATAAGCTCTTTGGAAATTAACAGCCTGTGAAATAACTGAAGTTAATACGATAGCATTTTACATGAATTTTGAATGAATTGGATATTATATAAATAATTCTTTTGATGTGAGAATAATGTGGATCTTTTAATATGAAGTTATATGCTTTAACTATTGTCAAATTATAACAATAATAATTATTATGTGTATTTGGACTATAAAGCATGTGTCAATAACAATAATAATTATTATGCCAAAGTATGTGTAATTGGACTATAAAGTTGAATGTGAGCAATTTTGAAATTAGATCATTATCATATTCCATAAGTGCAAAATGATATCATTTAGACGAAAAGAATTGATGTATATAAATGTCACAACTTACTAATGGCAATTAAATTAAAATAAGAATTTACTATACATATGTAAGCGACAAATTTAGGCACGATGTCACACGATGTGCTAAGTGATATTTCAATGTTAGCGTTTGAATAGTTTGACACTAATTATTGATCGAATTTACATTCAAAATTTTCACAGTTGAAACGGAGAATTCTTTTGAAGCCAAATAATTTAATTAGTTTACATTTATTTAATATTTATGAAATACGAAGTATAAAATTTGACTATGTTTTGAAAAATTAATGATATTGTATGTATTCATAATTATTATAAATTTATTGATCGATATAAGATCTAGATATGCAATTGTATCTTATTTAAATAAATGTACTTGATTGGGCTAAAATAAGCTATTACTTCACAACATTGGAGGGAAATTTGTATCGATGTGAGAATAATGTGGATCTTTTAATATGAAGTTAGTGAAATGGTTTACCTTCTGATTGCCGAAACCATAACGCCTATTTCGAGTAGGCGGTGCAATAACGAAATCCCAAATCCTGTTGGACTCCTCAACTGTAAGCTCTGCTCCTCCACTCGCCTGTGTCAATGCCGATGCCTTTGCCTCATATCGCCCCTGCAATTACAAACATAATTTTGAAACAATTGGTATACAATTTACATATATACAATTTGAATCACGAGTTAGAGCCACCTCGATGTAAACCAGGATTCTTATTCCTATTGGCTTGGCTTCTTGCTGCTACTTCCTATTAATTTAGATACACGATTAAAATAATGCAACAAACATAATTGTAAGCATTCTTATCATAGCTTACTTTAGCTGCTTCTGACTCCCAATATGTGAGAAATCCGTTCCAAACTTCATCGCTCATCCAACCTGGCTTTTTGCCAGCCTTCTTCGCCCTTGATATTGTCTCTCTATAATTCTTCCGCATTTTTTGGTTCCAATTATTGCTAAAAACATCTAAATCATGCGGCTCCACTCGTACAACAGCCTGTATATTGAATTTATTTTGAATTACACACAACATATTATTTTCAATAGAAATATATAAATTGTAATTACCATCAAGTCGGCCCATATAGCATTTTTAATATGAGCTGGAATGTTATCCCAATGCGGCCAAGCTGCTGACATCCGACCCTTATATGATTTCTTCGAGACATCTAAAATAAACTATGATGGTTCCACCTCGAACCCCCTGTAATTGTTAACATGCATATTTTATATAGTTTATATATTTTAAATAATATAATTGAAATAAATTTGACATTTACCCAACACTCTTCGGAATAATCTCTGCAACTCGGCGTGTATCTGCCTCTAAGCTACTAGGACCCGCTGCAGCTCCAAGAGACTGAGATGGAGAAGGCTGAGATGTACTCCTACGTCTTCTATCAGCCATATCTGCCACAATCATATATTATATATAAAAGCATAATGATCAAATGAGCATCACATAATCATACAATAAAACGATAACGCATAAATCAGAATAATACATCGCTCAGAATAGTACATCACTCAGAATATTACGTAGCTCAGAATAGTACATTGCATAAGTGAATACATAGCTCAGAATAGTACATTGCATAAGTGAATACATAGCTCAGAATAGTACATTGCATAAGTGAATACATAGCTCAATATAACACACGACATAACTCAGAATAGTACATCACATAATACAACAAACGATGCCATCTGTGATCATTCTTCATCATCTTCTGATTCAGACTCGGTCTCGTACTCTATATCGTTTTCTTCGTTACTAATAAATGCATCTATTAAAACATTCACTTCATCATTCAACGATCCTACATCGATGTCATCGGCTATTATTATTTCGGTATTTGGCTCATGATCTGCTTGATACGCTGCTTCATCTGGAATATTATTTCCATTAAATGTAAATCTTGCCCTTGTTTTAATAACAGCCCATCAGTCTGCTTTATCTTTTTTTAAGGATGGATACGAAGCAAAATAAACTTGTAATGCTTGCTTAGCTAACACGAAAGGATCATATTTATAGTAATGTGACGTATGCTTTATTTCAATTAACTTATAATCCTTATGTACGTTAATTCCAGAACCGGGAACGTTGCTAAACCAGTTGCATTTGAATAAAAAAACTTTCTCTAGCGGTTGTGTATAATAAGTCAACTCTAAAATTTGTCTTAAGACGCCATAAAAATCTTTTATATGCTCTTCTGGATCATCGCTGCCTTTGACAAATACACCGCTGTTATACGTTGATTTTTCAGCTCCATAATCTTTGGTGTTAAATTTAAATCCGTTGACGAAGTATATAGGATAGGTCTTGACATTTCTTCTTGGTCCGATAGCAAGGTGTCGTATTCCTTCGTCAATAACACTGTTATTCGGATCGTGAACATAGCTTGCAAACCACCAAGCAAATTATTTACTGAAATCACCAGATGGATGTTGTGATTCGTATATGCTGCAAATAAATGTATTATATTCCCCTAATTATTAATATATAAATACATGTATAATTGAACTGTACAATCATTCGGTATTACCTGATAAATGGTGCAACTTCAACACAATTTAAAAGAACATATGTGTGTGCCACATGGTAGTCTCTATCATCTAACCATATTTCCACACATTTTCCAGCAGGTCTTCCATGTTGTCTAAAAATAGATAACATTGTTTGAGAAGAATCATGCTCAACATCTTCTTCATTACGGGGAACACTTACAAACGATAAGTTCACATCGTCACTAAAGTAGTGTGAGAAAAAAAAAGCTTCCTCTTCAAGGTACGATTTGCAAATCGAACCTTCTACTCGTGCTTTTTGTCTAATTTTTTTCTTCAAATGATTTAAGTACCTATAACAAAAATAATTAATTTTGTATATTGGTACAAGAATATACATTTTCAACTAATCAACAAGAATATTGAGGAGTTTAAAATCACCTCTCAAATGGATACATCCATCCATATTGCACAGGACCTCGAAGGAGTGCTTCGGATGGCAGATGCACAGGCAAATGCTCCATTACATTAAAAAACCAGACGGAAATATTTTCTCGAGTTTGCAGAGCAATACAGGAATTTCTACTTCAAGTTTACGTAAATGATCTACCTTTAACGTGGTCGAACAAAGCTGTTTGAAAACAATACTTAATTCTGTTATAAATTTTTGTTGGCAACAGTTCTTTGAATATCACAGGTAAGAAATATTCCATCATGATATGGCAATCATGACTTTTCATCCCACTCAATTTATTGTTTTTCAAGTCAACACATCTGGGAAGGTTAGAAGAAATCCCATCAGGACATCTTAGTCCTTCCACCCATTTGAGCACGAGTTTTGCTTGCTTGTTGTCTAGCACATAACATGCTTTGGGTTTTTTGTTATCGTCGTACAACTGAAGTTCGGGCTGCTTACAGAAATGTAATATATCACGTCTCGAATTCGCATCGTCCTTGGTTTTCCCCTTTACATTCAAAATTGTATTAAAAACGTTATCAAACACATTTATCTCATTGTGCATTACGTCAATATTATGTCGCAGTAAGAGATTTTTCCAATAAGTTAACTCCCAAAATATGCTTTGCTTGCACCAGTTATGAATGTTCGATTTACCCGGAATGTCGACCTGTTTTCCAGTTTCATGACTCTTAGGATAGTCTTTCACGATTTCATATATCTCTTCACTTGTCCAAACTTTAGGTGGTAGCATATTCTCTACTCTGTTAGCTTTAAAGTTCGTTTTATCCATTCTGAATTTATGATTAATATGTAGAAAACACCGATGTCAGTCAAACCAGGAAATTTTCTTGCCGTACTTTAATGAAAATTCTCGTGATTCTTCCATACAATATGGACAAGCTAGACGTCCAGCTGTGCTCCAACCTAAAAGCATGCCATATGCGGGAAAATCATTAATAGTCCGTAATAAAGAAGCGAACATACGAAAATTTCTTTTTCTCGAAATGTCATATGTTTCAACTCCTTCATGCCATAGTGTTTTCAATTCTTCGATCAACGGTTGTAGATAAACATCAATTCCTTGAGTCGGATCATCAGGACCGGGAACGACAACCGTTAAAAATATATATGGAGTTTTCATACACATCCATGGAGGTAAGTTATAAGGAGTGACAATAATAGGCCATGATGAATATTTACTACCAAATTGAGAGAATGGCGAAAATCCACCTGTACGTAAACCGAGTCTAACATTACGGCTCTCTCGAGCAAATTCAGGATACGTCCTATCGAAATGTTTCTATGCTTCTCCATCAGATGGATGTATCAATGTTCCTTCTACTGGTGTTCTCACGCTGTGCCATCGCATATGACATGCTGTAGCAGAAGAAGCATATAGCCATTGAAGTCTGGGAGTGATGGGTAAATAATGCATTCTTTTATAAGGGACTTCTTTTCCTTTCTTTTTCCTTGGTTTGTATCTTTCCTCGTTACATATTCTGCATTTTCTAAGGTGAGCGTCGTCTTTCCAAAATAACATGCAACCTTTAACACATGTATCTATCTTCTGGTATGGCAATCCAAAAGCAGACATAAGTTTTTTAACTTTATAATGACTATCGCACATCAAATTATTGGGTGGCACGTGTCGTTTAGCAGTTTGTACAATTGCTGTAAACGCTGCTTCTGTAAGATTGAATTTTGATTTCATCGTGATGTATTCAGCGGTTACAGATAATTCGGTTCCACTTTCACATCCATCCCACAATGGCCTCTTAACGGAATCCAATAAATCATAAATTTTTTTAGCTTCCATAGTCGGTTCTTCACCATTTTCGTTTTCAATGTCGTCTTGATCGATGAATGGAAACATTGATCGGGCTGCATCTTGCACCATATTTTCTATTGGATTTGCCGCTGTATTATCATCCTCTTCCACTACAGGATTAGGTGTATATTGAACAAACTCTCCGTGACGATCCCATAAATAATAATTCGGTACAAAACCAAATTTATACAAATGAACTTCTACTACATCTGCCTTCCAATGCTTCAGATGTTTGCACTTAGCACACGGACAACGAATGTCTACGTTATTTCCATTATTAGATTTAGCAAATCTAATAAACTCGTGTACACCGTTAACAAAATGTTCCTTTATTGATCCTTTCATACCTTTTTGGGATTCATACATCCAACTACGATCAAGAAAATAATCGAACATATCTCCTGATTTGCACAAATTATATTAGAAAATTCAAACAAACACTTCACTGAAACAAATTAGACTGGACTTTAGTAAATTTTATTAATTTAGTAACTTTAATAATTTGACAAATTAGACTGAACTTTAGTAAATTTATTAATTTGGTAAATTAGACTAACTTTATTAATTTGGTAAATTTTAAACTAACTTTAGTAAATTTTAAACAAACTTTAATAAATTATACTGAACAAATTTATTAGTTTCAAACTAACTTTTAAATTTTATTACTTCAGTAAATTGCACTTAATACATTATTTGATTGTTTTATAAAATACAGATCATATACAACACTTGTTAATACTTGTTTAATGACCGGTCATCCTACTTCCCATTACAAACACAATAACGTAATCATATTTTATAAATCATTTCAGATTAAACGATTCAACAAAATTTCGACAGCACTTCCCTTTATTCCCTGTATCGTACACAAATGCATGTACACAGGGAAAAAAAGGAAGTGCCATCGAAATTTCGTTAACCGTTTAAACTGAAATGATTTATAAACTGTGATTACGTTATTGTATTTGTAACTTGTCCAATACTGGGACAAATCCAACTAATATTGTATCATATGAATACAGATGTCCGTTCTGTGTAAAAACGAACATCCATATAATGATCATATACAACACTTGTCAGACGGGGCCAAAAATTGTCTAAGGGGTTCACACAAATAAAACAAATTTTCTAATTTATATTTTAACAACTATAAATTTTTTAATAATACGTTCAATAAATATTTGTCAAGTAAATTTCACATTCTAACACGTACTTTAAAATTTGGCTAACTAAGTCAAATTTTAAATAACGAATTTTTTTAAATCAAATTAGAAGTTAGCACTTATAATAAATTGAATTATTTTTATTTTAAACTATATACGTTTAATTGGAAATTCCACAATGAGACAAAAGTGAATCATTGTAATTCTTTTAGGCTATGAGTACTTTAGCATGGCCATTGCAAGTGAGCATAAATGATATATTTGAACAAAATACACAGTTGTAGTGTACTTACACTTATAACTAACGCATGCTAAATAATTAAATTTTCACCTAATCGACAACCAACATTGCATAAACTTATCAATAAGCATCTTAAACATGTTATCACCATCTTAATCCAAATTACATCACCAATCATTAATTCTACAATAACCAACATCATAATAGTATGCGTTAATCATCGTTTTCAACTTCGAAATAAAATGATTTTATTCTCAAATCAACCTACAATACTACTATCACCATACATATACCACATAACTACCAATCTCAAACCCATAAACATGCCATTAACAACCAATTTTTAAACCCAATAAACATGCAAATAAACCCAAATTAAACCCTAATTGAATACAAAGTAGGGTTAGAACACATACCGGATCAATTTGGGAGGTAGGGAGCGAATTTTTGAGTACCGAATCGGCGGGGCGACGGGTAGGGTTTTTTTTTTCCGTTTTGCAGAATGGGGAAGAAGAAAGCTCGGGTTTGGCAGATATACAGGTCGAGCAACGGCTAGTGACGGCTAGCGACGGCTGCTTTTTTAGCCGTTGCTCCTGTCCGACGCTATACGAAGCGTTTTTTGTAGTGCTAACACATGGCTGAATCTAGCAGTCGTAAGTTATTGTAGTTTAAATTCATTTTCTCGCTCTCTATTGTAGAATTTTATTTTACTTTATATGTTGTTCTGCATTTTTTCAAGGTGGTTCAAAAATTCATAAAGCTTAACTTGTATTCCAAGATTTTGCTAAGAAGTATCAGATGACCGGGATGATTCTCAATGGTTGTTTGTTGTATGTAGGAGTGACCAATCTTTTGTTAACTCAATTAAACCAACAAATCAGTTTATTTCGATCGGTTTGCTTTGATTTTGAAACTAGATTGATTTATAATTAATCCATAAAAAAATTAGTTTAGTTATCGGTTTAACCAAATTAATTGAACTTTTATTATATTCTCAAAATTATTAATGTGATAACGAACTTTTTAGATTAGTTTACTGGTCTAATAAATTTAATTTATCAGATATGTGTCAAAATTATTATAAAAAAGTATATACATACTAAATAAGAATATATTAATCATATACTTATATTTTATTACAAAGTACAATTAACATTCCAAGCATAAAATGTAGATCATTTTTTGTTCGATTAAATCAGAAAACCAACCAAACCAATTAAACTTAATTCGACCGGTTTGGTTTGATTTTCATTTTTACTGGTTTTAGTTCGGTTTGGTAATTTTCATTATCGAACCAACAAAACGTTCACCTCTAACTATATGCACATGGAACGCTTTGATGAAGCCGAATCCTTACTTCTTTAAGCTTATGGTTAATTATAATTAATCATCGTTTTTAACATTTTCTAGTTCTTTTGGGAAGTGTCATGCTTTTCTACATTGTTACAGTATATATTTGTTCCTCTTAGGATGCTAAGGATGCAGAAACTCTTGCCAACTTAGTTGCATGTAGTCGTCATGTTGGAAAAGCTTCATCGCATCACCTCTGGTAAGCATTGAAATATTAGTTTCATCTTTACATCTGTTATTTCCATGTATCTAATTCAAGTTATGAACATTGTTACATCTGCACACAGTATGTGTGCACATACATTAGCTGTATGTGTTTTCCAGTTGACTTACATGGTGTATGCAAATATACATGTATGCGCGTGCGTGTAGCAATTGCAGTTAACTAGTTAATATTGGAACAACATAGCTGATACCTAACCATCTTGAATTTGGATGCGTAATTTTTCTTTAATAACAAGTGGAATAATAGTTGCTTGCAATATATTGATTTTTATTCGCATATATAGGGACGCCTTTTGAGGCAAATTGTTGATGAAATATTAAAATTTGTGACAATTTGAAAAGATGATTTTAAGCTCAAGAAAAAAATTACAGAAAAATTTAGTTGTAAGGATAAGAAGTTTGTTTTTTAGGCTGAAATACACATTTTAGTGTAAATTACATAATGATAGTTGTAACTATCATTTTCTGTTTACACTGAAAAGTGTCATTCAGACTAAAAAATAAACTTATTGTTTCTTAGACTAATTTTTTTTGCAACATATTACCCGTGTCTTTTTTCCTGATTTGAAAATGTTTTTTTGGGTTTTGGACCAAAGATCCCTACTCTTAATGCTCATATAAAAAAAAAAAATCTCTACTCATAAATCCATATAAATTAGGTCCTTATTTTGTTAAGTTTTACCAAACCACCGTTAAAGAAAATCGGCTCAACATGTAAATCAGAGGTAAAAGTGACATAAATTGGTCAAAAACTGAAAATAGAAACCTAATTTTCATAACTTTTTCAAGAGTGACTATTCTTACATCATCTTTTAATTTTAGGAAATTGACAATCATTCCTTTTTCTTCTTCTTAATATTGCTTTTAAATAAATAATGAAATTCTCCTTCCTGTTATTTTATTTTCAATTGGAATATATGCACGGTAAAAAAAATGAACTATATGCCGGTAGGAAGTACAACACATTTACGTTTGCCTGATTCCTACGGTTAAAAACATATATATGCTCTATTAAATAAGTGCAATTAGTTACCGCTTCACACAAAAGTGCATGTTTTTTTATCTTTCTTTTCTCTATAGATAACAATTGATCATAATTGTCACTTTCAATGTTTTTTGGCATTTGTTGTAATATCATTGAAATGAAAATCAATTTCCACTTTCCATTTTTTGGAAGTGTTTAACTAAGTTTATAATAACTATAAATTAACTAAGTTTTAGAAAACTAACTAAGTTTATAATGATAACAACAATAACAATAAATTATAAAGTATTTAACATATTTACATCTTAAAGGTAAGTTGTAATGCTTAACAGGGGTGTATGCTATGTGACACACACCTTATAAGATATATAGTAAACGTTTGGATAGTTCATCCATGAGGGTGTTTGTGATTGATATATTGTGGTTTCGATCGTGTTTCGATCGTGTATATCTATATTCTTATGTATGGGATTTTTTTTCGGTGCTAGCCACGCAAAAAAGACTCAGACCAAAAAATTTAGAAATCTAGACACTTAAATATTTTTGATAAGACATATTTAGTAAAAAGTTTTTCTAACGTAGACACTTCATTTTTTCAATTTTATTCATATTCAAATTTATATCACTTTTGATGGACATATTCATTTCATTTGCAGGTGAAAGAATGAAAGATTTCGAATATTTCTTCTTTTTAATGCAAACTACTAGCTAGTTGTTTTTAATGTACGTATGCAATAGAGTATTATATAGTTAAAACCATGGGATCTTATGTATATGAATATTTGGTTCTGTTTAATACAATCTACTATATCATTATGTATAATATTTTCTATGATTTTTCATTATCTAAATGAAATTACTTTTTGGAAATATTCTTAATGCATCATAGTATTGACTATCGTTATTTATAGGGATGCAATAGATTTTAAAAGTGCAAAAATTAAACCATAGCACTTAAAAACGTTATGGAAAACTTATAAGAAAAGCATTATTGAAAGAAAAAAATTATAATGCCTTTTGGGTTATTAAAAGTTTAGTATCTATTACAACACGTCGATATACAACGTTTATTAATCCGTTATAAAATACTTATAATAGCAGAAAAAGCGCTATAAAAAATGAAATTTTTATAGCAGTTATTTTGTCTAAATAAGCATTTTTTCAATAATATATTGATATCTAGCGTTTAGTAATCCGCTATAAAATAGTTACAATAGTAGAAATAAAGCGCTATAAAAGATATTTTTTATTAGGGGTTTTTCTTATGCTATAAATAAGTCGTTATTTTTTTATAACATGTCGAATACAGTATTTATCGAACCGCTATAGTTATCATTTATAGTGATTTTCGACTGCTATTAATGACAATTTTTGTTGTAGTGGAGTACATGACATTTTCCATGTGCCAACTTGCGAAAGTGTCTATACAATACAGCCGCTTTAGTGGGGCCGAGTCAGCTAGAGGAGGTGGAAGTAGAGAGAGATCACTTTTTGCCGTGCGCCTACTCGTACTCTTGAGCATGGTACAAAGTTACCCCATAATAAAGTTATCAAGCTTGTTAAAGTCCAATGGAGAGTGGATCAAATGAAGAGTACGTGAATGCCTTAAGTGAAGAGTACGTGAATGCCTTAAGAGAGGATTCGAGCCACCTATCCAATACTTTTTGTGGTAAGTTTCAATATTTATTAAATTGATCTTTGCAAACTTAGGAAAATATATTCTCGAGTTAGCATACACTCATACCATCACTTGTTTTATTTCATTGAGATACATGCATATGGTTGCTGCATATGAATTGAATGGTTGCGTATGCATGTAGAATTGCAAGTATGCTTACTTAGGATGTTGCATACATTTGGATACATGACATAAACACTTGTATTTCAGGAGGTCGACCTAGCAGACCGCTTAATTTTTGCAATATATAAGTTCATATGCATTTATGCCTACATGTACATATTGCATTAGAAATTAAACTAAAGGCAATGATAATGTATAAATGGAACTAATGGTAGTGATTGCCATAGTTGACGAACGAGTAGATGGATGTAATTATTGATTTCTGTGCATATGAGTTATATTTTTCATCTTTGGAGATTTCGGGGACGAAATCCTTTTAAGGGGGGAGAATGTAACACCCCGAAAATTTAACCAAAGCTTTAATAAAATAATTAATTATAAATATAATAAGGGCAAAAATAGAATTTTTATAGACATCTAGCTATGAAACTTTACCATTGCGTTTGTAGCGATTTTCTGGACAATTTTCATATATAATGTTTTGAAATCGAAGATAATATGAAAAGTTGTTAACGTTTGAAAATTCGAAATCGAAAATAATTAAACAATTATCTAAGGAAATAAAAATAATTAAATATAGAAAGTTCCGTCGACACTATGAGCTTGACCGGTCGACTCCCAGAGGTCGAACGCTCAAAGCCTAGCGATCAACCGGTCGACATTATCGGGTTAGGGTTTTGAGTGGCCGAACGACCCAAATTTTATAATATAAAATCCAACGACTAAGATTAGTTTCTACCCTTGTGAATAGAACCGTAGACTAATTGTCAGAACCCTAATTTATTCATTGTACGTCTAAACTCTGTCTCTCTAAAATTTGCTATCTCTTTCTCCTCAAATCAAACCTTTTTAAGACCAAATAATAATTAAATTAGAGAAATGAGAAAAGAAGAGATTAAATAAAATCAAGAGGAAATCTACACCAAGCGGAGGCAATCCCAAGCGTGTTAGGAAAGGGTAGCTTTTTAAAGATGAGTGGGTTAATGATTTGTAAGATGATTTCCACGTATTGTTTTTATTTATACCCTATTTGATATGGAATTGTTTAAATTAAATCAAAAATATTGTGTTAACAGATTATTATCATAGATTTAATTTGATTAATTTTTTTTACCTATTTGAATATGATTCTTGCCTAATCTAGATCTGGATAATGTAAATCGATCGTGAAAAATATCGGTTTAGGTTGAAGACCCTATTTGTTGAATTGAATATAAAATATATGTTAATTCTAAACTTGATTGAATTCGCTATGATAAATAAACATGCTTATGAATCTGTTAGAGATTGTAATTAAAACTTTAAAGGTTGTAAATTGACAAAATAAGAGTTTACTAAAATTAATAGTTTACTATAATATGCAAAATAATTGAGAATGATGATAATTAGCAGACAACGTTAATCAAAATACACAGTAAACACCACGATTGGTCGACAGGCTCACTGGAGCCAGTCAACCGCTCCAGTAATAGGTGGTCGACCGTTTAACGTTTTGTGGCAAAGATTGAACCTCGGTCTAAGGCCCAAATTATTAAATTAATTGTATATATGTTATGTATATGGATGTTAGAGGGAAGTTAGTTCCCTATATGGGCGAGCCTAGGACGTTATGTGACGGAACAGATGTGTATGCTGGCAATAAGACCCAATCACTACTTATTTGGTATGGTCCACTTTCAACTGGGGCGATTTCATTACAAATTGCGCACATAAGAAGTTCTACGGTGTACACACACTAACGATAATGCTTGGAGGAGTGTGTGACCTGACACCAACGAGAGTTCCTTGGTATGCAGGGTTGTGCGGACATGATAATGTGTTGTTGATGGATCTAGGCTCGGTGCATAAGAGCCATTACGTTACCACTAAGAGCTAGGCACGTATGAAGCAAACGCCTTTGGCATGAGTCGGCATTGCGGGCTCCCCCTTAATGCTTAATTAGGATACACGTAGTCGTAATTTGAGAATATGGTCCCAAGATTGATATTGTAGGTAACCCTATGTTTGGGTAGTTCTAGTAGCTATTCGCTGTAACTTTCCCCTTTTTAAGCCATATTTAATTTAATAATTAATATAATTTTTGGAATCAAATTGTGAATTAATTTTAAATTTTCCAAAAATAAATTAACATATGTGTTTGTTATATATATATATATATATATATATATATTGTAATAGAATTTGAATTTGAAATTCAAGAATAAATATCTTTAAAAATAAACTGGATTTAAAAACTCTATATTTTAAAATTAATAAAAATATGTTTTCTAATTATATATATATGTGTGTGTGTATACATTGTGATTTGAAAGTTATGATTTGAATTTAATATAATAATTTTCAAAATCTATTTTAAGTTAAATTCTATATTTTATAAAAAAAAACTTATATATATAATATCCATGTGTTTATTTATATAATGTATAATTAGTTTTAAAATCATTTTCGTTAAAATTCATATATGACATAAATATAATTTGTAAATATAAATAAAGATTAAAAAGTATTAAAAACAAAAGAATATATATACATAATTGATTTTAACATATGTTAATATAAATTTAAAAAATATCAAAACACACACACACACATATATATAACTAAATAATAAATATAATATTAAATTATATTAAAACATATTCAATATTAATACATGAATAAAGAAGACATGTGTAAGTATTTTAAACATGTAAATTAACAAATGTAAACCATGTAACATGAAAGAATACAAGTGTTATCTAATTTACCATGCAAATCTAAAAATGTCATTATTTTATTTTTATTTTTAAGTAATAGATAAAATAAAGACAAGGCAATACATATATTCCTACCTCTCTTACTCTTCTCATTTTTCTCTAATAACTTCAAAACCTGGTAACCAAGAACAAACCAGAGAAGAAATAAAATTGCAAACAACTTTTACAAATTTCTAAACCAGAAAATAAAGTCAACAATCAAAACAAATCTCTTACAAACTTTAAATCTGAAGCAATCAAGTTCAAATTCATCTCAAAAACAACCTCTGTTCAAAATCATAAAACCTGAAGCTAGCTAAATAGAGATTCAACTACAAGAAATCAAGATTCAAATTCAATTAAAACAAGCATTTTTCAAGCCAAGATCCTATTTCATTTGCAAATCTATTCCCAGTTTCAAGTTCAAATTCAAGTTGCAAATCATCTTAAACCATTTTCAGTTTTCAAAACATTTCCAGATTCTCTGTTTTTCGGTTCCATCTGAGTAAACACCCATTTTACAATCTAAATATGTGTTTAATTCTTTAATGCATGTGACAAATCTATGCAGTGATAATGAAAATATGATTTGCATGGATGAATTTTGTTTGAATATAGTGAAGTACTATGTGTATGTACCTGTACATGTCTGGGTATACCAATATACAGGCTCTGTTTTATATTAACAGGCTAATCAAAAAATTTTTTAAAAAAAAAAATCAATTTCTCATTCTCTAATCTTTTTCTGGCTATGATCATTAAAAAGAAGATGATTGTATGAATGTTAATTCATTTTTAAAAATAGTTTTATATGGAATATTTTGAAAATGTGAAATTACAGAGTTGATCAAACTTAAGTCAGAAAATCGAATAAATTAATTTCACATTTTGATTTTAAAATCCGATTCGCATGTGAAAATAATAAATTTTGATATTAAAATCAAAATTTTTAATACTGGGTATGTCGAGATTCCTCATTTTGAATAGAAACCTTGTTTTTGTCGATTCTCGATGATCGACGAAGAATTTATCAACGTGTTCGTTGCTGGAGGAAGAGGGAAGGTTGGTGATCATCGAAAAAATGGTTGTAGGGTTTATCATTCGTCAAGGTGGCTCGTCGACATTGATTTAGGGTTTAATGCCCTGTTTGGGTCGAGGTGGTTGTCGAGGTGATCTCGACTTCGATAGTGGACTAGAGGCAATCAGACAGGGAGTATAGGAGCGTGGGAAGGTGGCATGGCTCTAGGTGGAACCATGAGGTCTCAGGTGGTCGGAATCGCCGATGCCAAGGAGATTTGTCAATTGGGTTTTGGGTTCTGGGTGCATCGTCCCACTCGTTTCAAATTTCATGCGAGTTCGTGGTTCTGGGTGATTGATTGGTTTGGGATGGTCATCGATGACTTGTTAGTGGCCGCAGCGTCGATCGGAGTGGTGGCGTACGATTGTGCATGTGTTCGTGGGCATGTCTGAGTCTGAGATTTGTTGTAATGATCGGGGAAGAAGATTACTCGGGTTTTGTCTCAAGGAAAATGGTTTATGGCTCGAGTATTTGTTCGGAAAAGGTTACGGGTGATTCGAATGGTTTTGTAACAGATTTAAAATTTAAAATCAAACCAAAAAATGAAGAAGAAAAAGGAGTTTGCTCGCGTTTGTACTCGGGAAAAATGGGAATTGGCTCGGGTATTTTAATTTTGGCTCGGGTCAGGTTAAAGTGGTAACCAAGTTTTCAAAAATTTAAATAAACCAAGTTTTTCAAATTTAAATTAAATCAAGATTAAACCCTTTTCTTTGATTAATCCTTGTAAAATAATAAATGTTTATTTTTAGTTTTAGAATTAGTTAAGGGTTTGTAATATTTTAATTAATCGTGTTTTAAGTGTTTTAATATATATGCCCTTTATTTTAAATTAATTCTTAAATTTATAAATAAATGTAATAGTATAATTGATAAGTTAACTAAGAAGATTAAATATTTTTAATTTATAGTTAACTTAAAGGTTTTGAGTTAGATTATATATTAATGATAATTTGTTTCAAAAAGTTTATTTAATGAGATTTAAATAATTAAGTAATTAATTAAGATAAATGGTTTATCTTTTGTATTAGGATCTTGATTAAATAAAGGATTATTTATTAATTAATTAAAGGGTAGTTAATTAATGTACTTAGTAAAAGGATAATTAATTAACTAATTAAGGGTTAATTAACTAATGTGATTAATTACTCAAAGGATAATTACTTAATGTGATTAAATTAAAGGTTGATTAATTAATGTAAGTAACTAAGGGATAATTAATTACTTAAAAGATAATTACTTAATGTAAGTAATTAAAGAATAATTAAATAATTAAGGGTTAATTATCTAATAATTAAAGGTTAATTGATTAATTACTTAAAGGTTAATTACTTAATGAAAATAATTAAAGGATAAATTAATAAATAATTAAAGGTTAATTAATTTATGATTAAGGATAATTAGTTAATGATTAAAGATTAATTAATCAAGTGATTAAAAGATAATTAATTAATGTAAGCAATTAAAGGGTCAATTTGTTAATTAATTAATTGAGGGTTTATTAATTAATGTAATTAACTTAAGGTTAATTAATTTATGTGATTAATTAAGGATAATTAATTAATTAAGGATAACTGATTAAGTTGGATAATTAAGGATGATTAATTAATTGATTAAAATAATAGCCAATGGTTTGTAATTAATTTATGTTAATTAATCAAGGTTAGGTAATTAATTCACAAGTAATTAATTTCTTAGATTAATTATAATTAGGTGATTAATTAATCTTGCTTATGGATGATTGGATTATATTGAATACCTCGAATTGTTCGATATCTCTTATGTGTGATGTTCTGTGATATGGTTGTTTTGGATTGAGCTGCGAACTGTGATTTATTTATCTGTGATGAATTTACTTGTTTATCCGTGAATGAAAGATAAGAGTTATAGGATTATACCGCTTATTGATATTGTTGTGCTTGGATTTATTATGGTTGTTTATTGTTGTATGCAAAACCCCTACACACAACACACACACACAAATATGGACTTCACGAGAAATTTGTTACGTTAATATTATTTTATTTAAAATGGTAAATTTTAAAGGTTGAAATTTAAATCCAAATTGGTTTGAAAGTGGAATTGGGTGAAACATTTTGAAAAGGAATTTTTGAAATTAAAATTATTTTAGGAATTTAAATTTAACCCAATAGAACTTGTCGAGGATACGACAGTTCGTCGATTTTCCGATTTATACTTTAAAAGGCTGTAGCTTGAGCAAATTTAATTGGATTTTCCCAAAACAAAAAACCTTTTTTTCTATGATAGCGCTTTCACACAGAGAAAGAATTTTCATTTTTATTGAAAGGATTTCGAGTTATGGGTAAATCAAGTTTGAAATTGAAATAGTTTTGAAAGCTATGAATGAATCTTTGTTAAAGATTGGTGAACCTTGTTTCCAAATTGAAGATGATCTTAAAGGTGAATCTTTTTTTTACAAGATTAAAGTGGAAATTTGTTTAATCCAGTCAAAAGGAAAGGTTTTGGGGAACAAGGGTTAAAATATTGTGACTTAACTAAGATCCGACTGTATCCATATGTTTTTAAAATAAGCGCCAATAATTCGATTAAGCCGAGAGAGGACTTTATGTCATAAGACCCATTCCGAATTGATGATACGACGAATTGGATAGCATTTGAAGACGATGGTTGAAGACCGGGTATTTTCGAAAATAAAAGGATTACCTGTCGAATGTCTGTACACCGAGTGACCCCGGTATAGAGATTACCCTATGTGATGGGGAGTCCGGACGTGATTAGGGATATTCAGATTTGCAAGGACTTCTTTTGAAGTGCTTTCGGTTCCATTCAGACCCAGGATGGTTATGTATGGATGTATGTCTAACGTTACACTTTGAGATGTAAAGCTGGTTACTACCAAATACATTTCTATTTGGTGATGGAGAATTTATTCTCTTAGCTTAACACCCTTCTCTGAGACGTACGAGCTCAGAGGTTATGTAGTTGATGGTTACTAGTGATATATTCCCAATTTGGTAATGTGGCATGCTAAGTGCTGATCATTGGTTGATCGAAGCATGGCTTTTTTGAAAAGCTTAGCTTTATGGGACGAGACTTCATCGAATCTCATACCCCGAGAATGGTCGAAATAGGAAGGATGCAGCAAGGTTACGGGGTTCGTGCCCCTTAGGGTATGTGCATTTCCTTTTGGATAAAAGTGATATCATGGTACGGAGCCCAGATATTTAACTTAAGTGGTTGTTGCAATTTTGCTGTTGTTGGCGCCTCGGTAAAGGTCGGTGACGACCGGGGGATGGCATACTCGTGACAGTTAGTTACCTAGTTACAGAGGTAACCGGCCTTGTGTTGGCAGAGATCCGGTTAGGTTCTCGGGGCGTCCCTCTAGAGGCGTAGGAAAGGAAGTTCCTTAGCCTTGGCCATTTGTTGGAAATCTAATCACCCAATACGATCCATGTACGGTTTTAGTTGTAGAACCTGCCATCTAACATGGTAGCTATACTAGGTATACTATAATGGTAGTATGTTGGCAAAGATTAATATTATACTTTCGAAATGTTTTCACACTATGCACTAATAATAATATCAAAAGGATTTTCGCGTATCAAGCATGTTTGACTATCATAAAGAGAAATCTCCTCCAAGTGTGCGATTGCATTGTGTGTGTGCGGGAGGCCTTATGGTAATTTCATTTTCCAAAAAGAATAGCGAATTTCTTTTTATTTCTTTTTCTTCAAAATAAACTGTTTTTGTTTTCTCACACCAGTCCCATGACAGGCCTGGAGTTTATTGTTCCCTTTCTAAAGTTTGGGTACGCATAATTTACCACACGGGAAGCCTAGAGTCAGGTTATCTGTAGTTCAGAAGCTAGTAGATAGTTGATTTGGATTTAGAAGTCTTTGGTTTGGCGATCACATTGTGCTATATTCCAGCATGATAGTGGTTCGATTTTTTTGGTTTGAAGTCTTTGGAGCTTTGGTAATGGGGATGCAGTTTGTTGGAGTCTGTCTCTCTTTCTCTCTTGAAGATCATGTTGGAGATTTCTTTCCGCTGTTGTATTTTGGCTCTGATATTGATATTTCATTTGTATTCGATTGTTGTATCCATTTGTGTATCAATAAAAATTCATTTTGTTTCCACTATGTTGTTATCACCTAATGTTGTTATAAGCTTCGGCGAATCGGACTCAACGTTTGAATCCGCGACATTCGAATATAGGTGAAGTATTGTTGTCAATTTTCGGACGTTGAATCCGGGTCGTCACATTTGGTATCATAGGTAAAGGTTGAGTAAGAACTATAGCTTTGAAGTATAACTCAATAGGTGGCTCATTAGAGATAGGGTAGAAATGCCTAGAATGAGTATATTCTCTAAGATATCATGTCTGTGTGCCTCAGTTAATTCTCTTACTATTCACTTATAGTGAGAATGAGTGCAAGAAGAGGACGAGGTAGGGGACAGGGAAGTACCACTACAAATGGTCGATACCCTGCAACAACACTAATGGTTGGGAACAACTTTTTCCATCAATCGTTTTATTATCATCCAATTTCAATTCTTTGATGGCTTCTTGGCAGCTATAAGAAGAAGCTTTGGTGTGGTGGTGGCCCTACGAACCTTTGTTTACGTTGTAAAAAGGTTCCTATTTCGTATTCTCTTCATTAGTTTCCTATCAATCTTTTCGTTTTTAACTTTAATGAAATTGAAATTTTATTTGAAATAAATTGGTTAACAAAATATAAAGCTACAATATATTTTAGGATATTCCAACCTTTAGCATGAGCTAGGTCCATCTTGGAAAAGAACCGAGCACCATCTAATCTAGTCCAAGGATTCCATCAGCTGAGAATCGCTGTAAATTGTATTTGTTTGTGTGTTTTTTTAGGGTCACGATACATTCTACGAATGGTTAGTTATCCCTTCGGATTAACTAATGCTCCTGCATATTCCATAAACCTGATGACCCGAGTATTTCGTGAAGCGTTGAATAAGTTTGTTCTCATATTTATTGATGATATTCTGATTTGGTAAGCCAAATGTAGAATAGATATATCAGTCTGATATGGTAAACCAATTCTCTATCTTTCTGTGTGATCATATGTTCTTTGTTTGTCTCCCTGTTTAGCAAATTTCGAGGAAGAAATTTTCTTAAGGGGGGAATCTGTAACGATCCCGTTTTAAGCCAAATTTAATTTAATAATTATTATAATTTTTGGAATAAAATTGTGAGTTAATTTCAATTTATACAAATATAAATTAAGATATATGTTTGTTATATATATATATATATATATATATATATATATATTGTAATAGAATTTGAAATTCAAGAATAAATATCTTTAAAAATAAACTGGATCTAAAAACTCTATATTTTAAAATTAGTAAAAATTTGTTTTGTAATTATATATATGTGTGTATATATATTGTGATTTGAAAGTTATGGTTTGAATTTAATATAATAATTTTCAAAATCTATTTTAAGTTATATTCTATATCTAAAAAAAAATTATACATATAATATACATGTGTTTTTTAATGTATAATTAGTTTTAAAATAATTTTCTTTAAAATTTATATATGAAATAAATATGATTTGTAAATATAAATAAATATTAAAAACAAAAAATATATATACATAATTGATTTTAACATATGTTAATATAAATTTAAAAATATAAAAACACACATACATATATATAACTAAATAATAATATAATATAAAATTATATTAAAACATATTTAATATTAATACATTAATAAATAAGACATGTGTAAGTATTTTAAACATGTAAATTAACAAATGTAAACCATGTAACATGAAAGAATACAAGTGTTATCTAATTTACCATGCAAATTTACAAATGTCATTATTTTATTTTTATTTTTAAGTAATACATAAAATAAAAACAAGGCAATATATATATTCCTACCTCTCTTACTCTTCTCATTTTTCTCTAATAACTTCAAAACCTGGTAACCAAGAACAAACTAGAGAAGAAACAAAATTGCAAACAACTTTTACAAATTTCCAAACTAGAAAATAAAGTCAACAATCAAAACAAATCTCTTACAAACTTTAAATATGAAGCAATCAAGTTCAAGTTCATCTAAAAAACAACCTCTGTTCAAAATCCTGAAACCTTAAGCTAGCTAAGCAGAGATTCAACTACAAGAAATCAAGATTCAAATTCAATTAAAACTAGCAATTTTCAAGCCAAGAACCTATTTTAGTTGCAAATCTATTCCCAATTTGAAGTTCAAAATCTAGTTGCAAATCATCTCAAACCATTTCCAATTTTCAAAACATTTCTAGACTCTCTGTATTTCAGTTCCAGGTGAGTAAACACCCTTTTAAAAATCTAAATATGTGTTTATTTATTTAATGCATGTGATAAATCTATGTAGTGATAATGAAAATATGATTTGCATGGACGAATTTTGTTTGAATATAGTGTACCTGTACATGTCTGGTGTACCTATATACAGGCTCTGTTTAATATTAACAGGCTAATCAAGATTTAAAAAAAAAAAAATCAATTTATCATTCTCTAATCTTTTTCTGGCTATGATCATTAAAAAGAAGATGATTGTATGAATCTTAATTCATTTTTAAAAATAGTTTTATGTGGAAATATTTGGTAAATATTTTGAAAATATGAAATTACAGGGATGATCAAACTTAAGTCAGAAAATTGAATAATTTAATTTCACATTTTGATTTTAAAATCCGATTCGCGTGTGAAAATAATAAATTTTGATATTAAAATCAAGATTTTTAATATTGGTTATGTTGAGTTTCCTCACGCTGAACGGAAACCTTGTTTTTGTCGATTATCGACGATCGGTGAAGAATTTATCAACGTGTTCATTGCTGGAGGAAGAGGGAAGGTTGGTGATCATCGAAAAAATGGTCGCAGGGTTTATCGTTCGTCAAGGCGGCTCGTCGACATTGATTTAGGGTTTAATGTCCTGTTTGGGTCAAGGTGCTTGTCGAGGTGATCTCGACTTCAATGGTGGACTAGAGGCGATCAGACCAGGGGGGATAGGAGCATGGGAAGGTGGCACGACTTTGGGTGGAATGATGAGGTAAGGTGGTCGGAATCGCCGGTGCTGAGGAGATTTGTTGATTGGGTTTTGGGTTCTGGGCGCATTGTCTCACTCGATTTCGAATTTCATGCGAGTTCGTGGTTTTAGGTGATTAATTGGTTTGGGATGGTCATCGACTTGTCGGTGGCCACAACGTCGATCGAAGTGGTGACATACGATTGTGCACGTGCACGTGGGCATGTTTGAGTCTGGGATTTGTTGTGGTGATCGAGGAAGAAGATTACTCGGGTTTTGTCTCAGGGAAAATGGTTTATGGCTCGAGTATTTGGTCGGGAAAGGTTATGGGTGATTCGAATGGTTTTGTAACAGATTTAAATTTTAAAATCAAACAAAAAAAAGAATAAAAGGGAGTTTGCTCGGGTTTGCACTCGGAAAAAATGGGAATTGGCTCGGGTATTTTTGATTTTGGCCTGGGTCAGGTTAAAGTGGTAACCAAGTTTTCAAAAATTTAAATAAACAATGTTTTTCAAATTTAAATTAATTCAAGATTAAACCCTTTTCTTTGATTAATTCTTGTAAAATAATAAATGTTTATTTTTTGTTTTGGAATTAGTTAAGGGTTTTTAAAATATTTTAATTAATCAAGTTTGATGTGTTTTAATAAATAAATAAATAAATAAATATATATCCTTTATTTTAAATTAATTCTTAAATTTATAAATAAATGTAATAGTAAAATTAAGAAGTTAATTAAGAAGATTAAATATTCTTAATTTATAGTTAACTTAAAGGTTTTAAGTTAGATTATATATTAATGATAATTTGTTTTAAAAAGTTTATTTAATAAGATTTAAATAATTAAGTAATTAATTAAGACAAATGGTTTATCTTTTAAGTTAGGGTCTTGATTAAATAAAGGATTATTTATTAATTAATTAAGGGGTAATTAATTGATATACTTAATCAAAGGATAATTAATTAATTAAGGGTTAATTTATTAATGTGATTAATTACTCAAAGGATAATTACTTAATGAAATTAAATTAAAGGTTGATTAATTAATGTAAGTAACTAAGGGATAATTAATTACTTAAAAGATAATTACTTAATGTAAGTAATTAAAGAATAATTAAATAATTAAGGATTAATTATTTAATAATTAAAGGTTAATTACTTAATGAAAGTAATTAAAGGATAAATTAATAAATAATTAAAGATTAATTAATTTGTGATTAAGGATAACTAATTAATGATTAAAGGTTAATTAATCAAGTGATTAAAAGATAATTAATTAATGTAAGTAATTAAAGGGTCAATTTGTTAATTAATTAATTGAGGGTTAATTAATTAATGTAATTAACTTAAGGTTTATTAATTTATGTGATTAATTAAGGATAGTTAATTAATTAAGGATAATTATTAAGTTGGATTATTAAGGATGATTATTTAATTGATTAAAATAATAGCCAATGGTTTGTAATTAATTTATGTTAATTAATCAGGGTTAGGTAATTAATTCATAAGTAATTAATTTCTTAAATTGTAATTAATCAGGTGATTAATTAATTTTGCTTATGGATGATTGGATTATGTTGAATACCTTGAATTGTTTGATATTTTTGATGTGTGATGTTATGTGATATGATTGTTTTAGATTGAGATATGAATTGTGATTTATTTATTTGTGATGAATTTACTTGTTTATCTGTGACTGAAAGATGAGCGTTATAGGATTGTACTGCTTATTGATATTGTTGTGCTTGGATTTATGATGGTTGTTTACTGTTGTATGAAAAACCCTTATACACAACACATACACAAATATGGACTTCATGGGAAATTGGTTAAGTCATGGGTATTTTGAATTTAATTTAATTTAATTTAAAATGGTAAAATTTGAAGGTTGAAATTTAAATCCCAAATGGTTTGGAAGTGAAATTGGGTTAAATATTTTGAAATTAAAATTATTTTGGGAATTTAAATTTAACCTAAATAGAACTTGCCGAGGATACGGCAGTTCGCTGATTTTTCAATTTATACTTTAAAAGACTATAACTTGAGCAACTTTAATCGGATTTTCCCAAAATGAAAAACCTTTGTTTATACACGATAACAGCTTTCATATAAAGAAAGAATTTCCAGTTTTTGTTAAAAGGATTTCGAGTTATGGGTAAATCAAGTTTGAAATGGAAATAGTTTTGAAAGCTATGGATGAATCTTTGTTAAAGATTGGTGAACCTTGTTTCAAATTGAAGGGGATCTTAAAGGTGGATCTTTTGTTTAAAAGATTAAAGTGGAAATTTGTTTAAACCATTCAAAAGGAAAGGTTTTGGGGAACAAGGGTTAAAATGTTGTGACTTAACTAAGATTCGACTGTATCCGTATGTTTTTAAAATAAGTGCTCTTTATTGGGTTAAGCCGGGAGAGTGCTTTATATCTTAAAACCCATTCCGAATTAATGATACGACAAATTGGATAGCATATGAAGACGGTGGTTGAAGACCGGGTATTTTCGAATACGAAAGGATTACCTGTCGAATGTCTGTGCACCGAGTGGCCCCGGTATAGAGATTACCCTATGTGATGGGGAGTCCGAACGTGATTGGTGTTACCGGATTTCCAAGGACTTCTTTTGAAGTGCCTTCGGTTCCATTCAAAACCAGGATGGACTTGTATAGATGTATGTCCGACGTTACACTTTGAGATGTAAAGCTGGTTTCTATCAAATACATTTTTGTTTGGTGGCGGAGAATTTATTCTCTTAGCTTAACACCCTTCTCTGTGACGTACGAGCTCAGAGGTTATGTAGTTGATGGTTACTAGTGATATATTGCCAATTTAGTAATGTGGCATGCTAAGTGCTAATCATTGTTGATCGAAGCATGGCTTTTGTGAAAAGCGTAGCTTTGTGGGCAAGACTTTATCGAACCCACACCTTGGAAATGGTCGAAACAAGAAGGATGTAGCAAGCATACGGGGGACGCGCCCCTTAGGGTATGTGCATTTCCTTCTGGATAAAAAGTGATATCATGGTATAGAGCCTAGATATTTAACTTATGTGGTTGTTGGAATTATGTTGTTGTTGGCGCCTCGGTAAAGGTCGGTGACGACCGGGGGATGGCATACTCATGACAGTTAGTTACCTAGTTACAGAGGTAACCCGGCCTTGTGTTGGCAGAGATCCGGTTAGGTTCTCAGGGCGTCCCTCTAGAGGCGTACCCATTTGGAAAGGAAATTCCTTAGCCATGGCCATTTGTTGGAAATCCAATCACCCAATACGAGCCCTGTACGATTTTAGTTGTAGAACCTGCCATCTGACATGGTAGCTATAGTAGGTATACTATAATGGTAGTATGCTAGCTAAGATTAATATTATACTTTCGAAATGTTTCACACTATGCACTAATAATAATATCAAAAGGATTTTCACGTATCAAGCATGTTTGACTATCATAAGGAGAAATCTCCTCCAAGTGTGCGATTGCATTGTATGTGTGGTGGGAGGCCTTATGGAAGTTTCATTTTCCAAAAAGCATAGCGAATTTCTTTTTATTTCTTTTTGTTCAAAATAAACTATTTTTGTTTGCTCACACCAGTCTCATGACTGATCTGGAGTTTATTGTTCCCTTTCTAAACTCAGAGTGCCCGTAATTTACCACACGGGCAGCCTAGAGTTAGGTTATCTGTAGTTCAGAAGCTTGTTCAGATAGTAGATTTGGATTTAGAAGTTTATGGTTTGGCGATCGCATTGTGCTATATTCCAGCATGATAGTGGTTTGATTTTTTTGGTTTGAATTCTTTGGAGCTTTGGCAATGGGGATGCAGTCTATTGGATTCTATCTCTCTTTCTCTCTTGAAGATCATATTGGAGATTTCTTTCCGCTGTTGTATTTTGGCTCTGATATTGATATTTCATTTGTATGAGATTGTTGTATCCATTTGTGTATTAATAAAAATTCATTTTGTTTCCGCTGTGTTGTTATCACCTAATGTTGTTATAAGCTCCGGCGAATCAGACTCAATGTTTGAATCTGCGACAAACGAATACGGGTGAAGTATGGATGTCGATTTTCGGATGCTGAATCCAGGACATCACATTCGCTGATCCATAATAGTATTGGGGCTCGATTAGTTGTTTGACCCTAAGTATAAGCCTTCACGAGAGGTTGTGTAGGTATATTTAGAGCCAAACCCTTAGGATAGCGAGACTTTCCTTAATAAGAGGTTCACAAACACAAGTCATGTAGAGTATTGATTAAGTTAATTGCATGTGATCATCATATATTAGTGATGTAACTCATTCCCTAGGCTTTTGTCCGATCCACTCCTTTTCTTTCTTTTTCCTTCACCCCAAAAGGATATTGTAGTAGGTGATATGCTTAGAGATTAGTACGTGGGGAGGCGAGCTTAGCATTGGATTTATTTTTTATTTTCCATTACTCTCTAATATTTATCGCACTTGGTACTTATCAGACTATATGTTGTATTTCTGTAAACTCTCGATTTTGACTATGTACTTTCTGAAACTTTATTTTTAAAGACATTTTCCAAGATGGTTATTTTCTATATTTATATTTTATTTCCGTCCGTTATGAGATCTGAATGTGTAGAATATCTTAGATTTATCCTTATATCTTTAGCCTTTGTAATGTTTAAAAAGCTGATTGTTCATACTTCTTGGCACCGACTCGAGTCCGAAAGTCACCCTAGGCCTTGGACCAGTTTGTCGGGAGATGCAGGTTGTCACAAGTGCCTTTATGGGTTAATTTGGGGACTTACTTCTATTTCATGCTTGGAAGACAAAATTAGCATCACAATTGCCTAAAATGTCTATTTTTCAATGAACTTTTTTATGTTTTGTTTGGTGAATCGGTACGCATAAGTTCCTATCACAAGTTTCATGGTACATGTAATCATCCAATCAGATCCATTCATATTTCATTGATAACTTTTAATAATTTTAGCAAATTAAAAAATGAAGTGATGTGATTAAAGGGATATACAAGAACAGACTAAATTAAAGACAATATATATTTACTCGATTTGTTCTTTTTTTATTTTATGGACAATACAATAAACGTTTTATCATGTAGGAGCAAATTAGATGTCATACACCAAAGCTTAGGTGATAATTTTTGATGTCACAAAACTAGCATGTTAAGAAGGTTTGCATACATGAATTTCCATTTACAACTGAATTCTCTCATCCATTTTCTGTTCATTTCTGGTTCCCATTTACAGTGGCGAAGTGTCATCTTAATATCATGAAATTAACATGCAATCGACTTAATGAACATGAATGATATAAAAAAAATACAGATATGGTAAGAAATGTTAAAAACAACACATGAAAAATAATATGTTATCCAGACTAATGGAAAAAAATAGTAGTATTAATGTTACTTTTACTTAGGTCTAGATCAGTGACATATTGTTTGAATCAAAAATGGCATAAATACTTAGAAGTAATAGAAGAAAATAAAATATGAAGAAATATATTATATATATATAAGAATGAGGAAATAACAAGACACAATATTTTATAATGGTTCGACAAAGCTTGGCCTATGTCCCCTATAATATTTTATTGCTGATTTTTGACTTAGGGGCAGAAGTTCTTGAGACTCGGTACAACACCAACACTTAGAATTCTAAAGATACAAGAATATATGATATGAAAGAATTAAGGCCAAAAAATCCTCAAAAATGAGCCCTGCTCCTCTATTTATAGAGGTAGGGAGCCTAAAATCTCCTCTAAAATATCTCCAAGCTTTGTGCAGGAAGTTAACCAATTCTCCTAAAATAATAGGTACCACCTCAGCAATATCTGGGAGTCGGTACCGATCCCCAAGTGGAAATCGTTACCCATCCCCAAGTTCACCATTTTTGGTGTCTTCGACTTTCTGCTTCGGATTGTCTTATGGTTAGCTTCGAGATTCCGTAGTTGTTTGCACCGATATTTTCTTGTTTTTATTGCCCAAATGATAGAATTATGGGAGAACAAAGTTGTAGTCTCAAGTGTCCATGGAGTTCGATGGAAAAATGCATTGAATCAACAAAATAACTTTGGAAATAAGATTTTGACACTGAGGTAAGCATGTAGGCTGAAAATGGGGTCCAACCAAGTTGTATTTGGGTGTCGATACTAATCCCCAGTGGGAGTCGGTACTGATCCCCGCCATAGGGGATCCCATTATCCAGTTGCCTTTGGTGGTTTTAGCTTTGACTTCGTGGCTCTATCTATGTTTGGTTTTTGGACTCCTAAGCTATCTCTTCGGGCTTTTCGCCTTGATAATTCCATGTTCTACTCGTTTAATCTGTCTATATACTTCTTGATCAAAAGGCTAGATAATATTTCCCCCTCCAAAGTAGATCTTGTTTTAAACATGATGTGCTTTGAATTGGGACAAGCCAGGATTGCTGTAAAGGACTCCACTCAATGTTTCGAATGGTCACTTTCCTTCCCATGAATCGTTTCTATGAAAAGTTATGTCCATAGTCATCTGTAGTGACACTTGACCATCGTCTATTGTTATAAACATGGAGAGGGTACTCTTGTTCTATTATTCCGAGCTTAGTAATTCTGAACTGTTTTCTCTTATTGATTTTTTGAGTTTGAGTCTTCTTTTCCTTGATTCCAGTTGTTGGGTGTCGAATATACTTATATATAAACATACACATACAGTCCCTTATAGAATCTCTTGATCATATGCACGTTCTTATATGGGCATATGTAGGTCATCATCTTCATTGTTGTTGTTTGTTTTGTGTAGAAAGACTCGCTTTCGGTTTGTAGTTGTTAGAGTCTATTTTTGTTTAAGGATGGCACTGTGTGGGTTCGGTCCCTCTTTACTTTTCAGCTTAAGCGTTGATAAAATCTGTACTTTTCTTTACAAGTTTTATTTGAACTATGAAAACAGACTTTTGTTTCGTCCAATCTTTGTGTGAATTTTTCGTATTTGAGAAATTCGCATTCCATTAAATGTATTTGTGATCCATTTCTTATTAGGATTATTGTCGTACTAAGTCATCAGCCCATTATGTGCTCCGGCCTTTCATCGTAAAGCAACTATTTGAAGCATCAGTCTCTAAGAATTTTCATGTAACCATATCTAATTTTGAGACTCGGTCGAACTTTAATCACCTAGAGAGGTGATTCACATACTTCTTTTGGAGTAATTTTAAATGCGTTCATGCCTGCCCTCGGGCATCGATTACAGTGAATTGTCTTTAACAGCGAGTCGGGCATCCTTCTTCGAGTTGCATGTTTCGAGCATGCCAAACTCTAGGAATTGGTCAGTGCTAACCACTTAAGATCGTGGTTTAGTTACCGTTTTCCAAGATAATAACATTTGATAGTGCTAGACTTCGAGCACCGATTAAAGAGACTTGCCTTGAGTAGAAAGTTTTGCATCCTTCTTTAGGATGCATGACTTGACTACACACACTCCAAGAGTTGGTTTGCGTTAACTACTTCAGAGAGTGATTCGGACATCCTCATCCAAGAAGTTTGCTTGATTTTGTCTGACTCTGAGCATCAATTGAAGTATATAGGTAAGACTTTGCTTGTCGCTGGGCACAAATCTTTTGCTTCTCCTACTCTGGGCATGGACCTTTAGCCTCGCCACCCTCTGGGCAAGTCATTGATGCTTTGTCAAACACTAGGCATGAGCTAATAGATGGATGGTCGGGTCACGTCCATTTCAGTATATATTCCTGCTCCTACATTAAGGGCAAGATTTAATGGATGGAAGGTCGAGTTACATACGTTTTGGTTTATACTCCTGCCTCTACTTCAAGGGCAAGAGTTAATTGGATGGACAGTTGAGTCACATCCATTTTGGGTTATATTCTGGCCTTACATCAGCTGGACAAGACACTAATGCTCTACCAAACTCCGAGCATGAGAAAATGAGTGAACGATCATACTTTGACTTTCCCCAATGTCGAGGGATGAAAAAATTGACTAGCATCTACTTCTAGATGCTAAGGATGGTTGAACATCGAGGGTCGAATCATGGATGGTAGATGTTTTGGTTGGTATCTAACTCCGGGTACCTTTTGTATTATCAGGCGGCTTGGTGTTGGGGTGTAGCTACTCTCAACTCAACTTTGTTATGCTTCTCATCGATCGTATCAATGGACTCTAGAAGGAGCTGATCATTTGTCTTTGGTTCGTAGTGTGTCACTCGATGAGAAAGTACTTCTAGTTCAACCAGAATCATAGCCTCTGATCCGTATGCTAAGGCGAATGGAGAATGGCCAGTTGCTGACTTGTGGTTAGCTTGATGATCCCAAAGCTTTAATGGGAGTTCGTCAACCAACTTACCCTTGTCCTTTTCCAATCGCTTCTTAAGGATGGACTTGATGATCTTATTCATAGCTTCGACCTGTCCGTTCATCTAGGTGTGTGCCACCATAGCAAATATGTTCTCTATGCGATGTTGGTGGCAGAAATCCTTGAATACAGAAGTTGAATTGGGTTCCATTATTGGTAATGTGTGATTGTGGAACTCTAAAACAACAAATTATATTCTGAACTAAAATGTTAATCACTTTCTTCATGGTAATCATGGCTACGGCTCGACCACAACATATTTATCGATATAATTAACCGCAATGATGGCGTACTTCTTGCCACCTTTAGACATCGTTAGTGCACCAATGATAACAGTACCCCAAGTTGCAAATGGCCAAGGGTCGACCATTTGAGTAATCCCCATTGGCGGGGCTCTTGGAATTTTTGCAAATATCTAGCATTTGTTACAACTTTGCATATAATTGGCTACATCTCGTTGACGGTTAGCTAGGAGCGTTCATAGGTGAGGATCTTCTTTGTTAGGATTTGCCCCTCGGTATGGTCTTCACAGGCCCCTTCATTGACTTCTTTTAAAACTCGCTTGGACTCATCGTGAGTAAAGCACCAAAGTTAGGGACAAAGAAACCTTGCTTTGAAGTAATCTTTCTTATGTGATATATCTTGAAGCTTTTCAAAGGAGCTTCCTTCGGTCATTCCTTCTTCCTGGAAGGATTCCTATATAAAATAATCTCTTATTAGAGTTACTCCTTTTCTGCTTAAGTCTTCAAGATCCAATCGTCATCCATCTGGTCGGTGCTTGGAGGTGAAAGTAATTCCACCGGAACTAAGCCCATGAGCCGCACATCTCTAAGACTAGCTGACCTTGCTAGTGATTCATCCTTTTCGTTTTTCCTCTCTGGGATTCTGAGTGTGATTGTACCTCCCTTCGAGCATCGATCAAGATTAATCACTTAGGATAGTAGTTCAGGTACCCCTTTCCGGGATAGCAATTCTCGATTGCGCCAAGCTCTGGGTGCTAGTTTAGGATTAACTATTTAGAATCATAGTTTTTACATCCTCATCCAGAATGTTTATTTCCACCGTGCCTAACTTTGGGCATCTATCAAAGGCTTGAAAGTTAGATCCTGCCTTACTCTAGGCATGGATCTTTCATTTTTGCTAATTCCTATCAAGATGTTAAGGACTGGACGGTCCTGTCACATTCATTTTTGTTTATACTCCTGCCCCCAATCCAAGGATAAGAGTTAAATAAGTGAACGATCGTATCACATTCATTTCAATTTATAATTCTACCCTCGCATTAAGGGCGAGAGTTAGTGTACGGACAGTTATGTCATGTCCGATTTGAGTTTATACTCCTGCCTTCGCGTTGTGGGCGAGAGTTAGTGTATGGACAGTCATGTCACGTTCGATTTGAGTTTATACTCCTGATCTTGCACTGGGGGAGAGAGTTAGTGTTTGAACAGTCACGTCACATCCGATTTGAGTTTATACTTCTATCCTCGCGTTGGGGTGAGAGATAGTGTACGGATGGTCATGTCACGTCCGGTTTGGATCTATACTCCTACCCTCATGTCGAGGGTGAGAACTAGTTTACGGACGGTCATGTCACATTCGGTTTGAGTTTATACTCTTGCCCTTGCGTTAGGGGTGAGAGTTAGTGTACAGACGGTCATGCCATGTTCTATTTGAGTTTATACTCCTGCCCTCGCGTTGGGGTAAGAGTTAGTGTATGGAAGGTCATGTCATATCTTGTATAAGTTTATACTCTTGCCCTAGCATTGGGAGTGAGAGTTAGTGTACGGACGGTCATGTCAAGTCCGCTTTGAGTTTATACTCCTGCCTTCACATTGCGGGTGAGTGTTAGTGTATGGACGGTCATGTGATGTCCAGTTTGAGTTTATACTTCTACCCCAGTGTTGGGGGTGAGAGTTAGTTGGCATCTATCTTCGGATGCCAATTATGGTTAAATCTCTATGGTCTGATCATGGACCGTGGAAATTTGGGCAGCACTTATCTTTGGGTACCTACATATTTACATTAACCTCGCACAACTCCATTTGAGCCAGTCAAGTCGAGACTCTTGAGCAACAAAGAGGCGGGGTCTTTGACTCAGAAAGCTGCTTTATCAAAGACAGGAAATGACAGGTTCTTCTATGGACCTACCTAACACTTCAGAACATTGTCAGTTCTTAGAAGGTTAGGGATCAAATGTGACCATTGATTCAGTGATTCAAACCTTCCCGACGTTGCCGGAGCAATGCCGATTACTCGAAGGTGAGGGTTCGAGTGTGACCGTCGACCCAGCGGTTTGTGAGTCTTCATTCCCCACCTGTAATAGCTCTTATCTTGAGGCTCGAAGCTAAATGCTATAGATCCTGCAGTCGTCTATAGTTTTAACTTCCGTTGACAAAATACGGTAATGTTAACTTTATCCATAATATTAGAAGCACTTGAATATGAAATAAAATCAGCTCGGATTAAAACAACTTTTCTGATTACATTTCAAATTAATATTTCACATTTCATTACATAATCCCATAATTGATTCGCAGTTTTTGATTAAATATAATTATTACAAATTATGCCAAGAGCGACATAAGAAGTTCCCCTTTTGAATGATCAGAGTACTCAACATACATAGTAGTCTTAATACATCACAGTGGAAATAAAAACAACAACTCCTAATTAGCTAACTTTGCCTCCTTCATGTCTTCAGAAGCTTTATTCGTCTACCTACTAAACCTAAAAAACCTTAACTCTCAATCCACTCAAATTAATTTTGAGCACCCAAGAGTTTAAGGGGAAAACATAAACTTTGAGATAGACATAAAGCCTTTGTGAATAATACTATAACATCTTGGATTACTGATATTAAGTGAGACTACGCCGCTTAGTAGAACATGTTTCTCCTTACTAATATCCCTTTAAACTTATCTTTTTGCAAATCAGAATCCAGCAATCAAACTGATTAAAACAATAATAACAACATCATATATGCTCATAAATTAAGTAATAAATGAACTATCTACCCGAATAATATAATTTTGTTTGGATAACTACTAACCATTGGTTGACTCAGTCCTACATACAAAATAAAAAATCTGACATATGTTAGACAAACTTCTTGACGGTCTATCCTTAACTTACTTCTCTTAGATTCACCTGATCCGAATGGTTTTGGGGCTCACCAATAACATGTCCTCCTTCTTTGTATATTCTTTTCTATGTGTAACATCATTTAAGTTTTACCTGTACACACTGGAATTTTAGACTAAATTAGCTAATCGCTAGAGCTAATGTATAGGGCATGACCCTATACTAGTCTCATCTGGTGTTCTAATATCAGAGTCATTTACGTAGGGTTAACTACCCATCAAGTTTTATGAAAACCTTCGAAACTCTTGTTTATAAATCTTAAACATTCACTTTCGAAGCCATTGAAAGTACCCCTTTCAAAACAAGTTAATTACTTAATTTTAAATATTAAGCCAAAAAGCCAAAACATAGCTTTCAAAATCATTTATAATAGACCTTTCAAAACCATTAAAAGTGTCCTTTCGAAAGCTTTATAAAACCTTAAACATTCTTTTTTAAAACACTTCAACTTGCCTTTCAAAAACATTGGAAACCTTCTATTCAATACCTTTTGAAAACATTAGGGAACCTACCCTTCGAAACCTTCATTAGATACCTTTCGAAAGTATTAAAGTCCTTTTTACAACAAACCTTATGAAAGCATTGGTGCAACACCCCTAATTTTTAGTAACATTATCTAGGAGATTTAATCAGAATAAATAAAATAAAATAATGTAGAGTGATAAAGACATTGAGGTTGGTTTACTAATATTAGTGGTCGTGCTTATTTAAATCGAATGATCTTAAAAATGGTTAAATGTCAGCTAATTAAACATAAGGGCATGAGAGTAAATTGTCACCCATGTTTCCCAACCGTATACTACTATCCCCTTAGCCACTCACATTCAATTTAACACAAACAAAATTATAAATGTAAGAAAGAAAATAGGATCCAGCCATTAAGGAGATAGGAGAAGAGGGAAATCAAATCTAAAGCTTAGGATCAAGCTAGAAGAAATCAATCTCCAATTTCCTTATCCAAACTAAGGTGAATAACAATCACTACATCTCTATTTTGATTTCTATAATAATATGTTTATGGATTTAAGGGTAAATTTGTTTTATGATATATTGAATAATGATATGCTTGATTTATAATTATTAGTTTAACAAGATTGTTTAAAAGAAGAATATGCACGGTTTTAGGGTAAAACTAAGGTTAAATGATTTTTAAATACCATGGAAAAATTATATGTTATGAGAAACATGATTTTGGAGTTGTATTTCAATTTTTATAATTTTCTAAGCCATGGAGAATTAGTTGTAAATTTCAAAGGAAAATATGGTTATATAGGTATATAAATTTATTTTGAAAATTTTATTAAGAATTTGGGTCTAAAATTTTGATATGTCAGGCAACATGGTTAAAGTGAATTTTTGGAATTTTTGTGAATTTTTACTAAGTGATTTAGTATGGAAATTAAATTATTTTGAAAGGACGACTTAAATGATTTAATTGCTTTATTACTTGGAAGGGCTTATGTGTTAATTGTTAATTGGTTTTAGATCTGAGAAAATGCGGCAAATATTAGCCAAATTATTTGAAAGTTTAAGATAGTCAATCAAGTGTTTACAAGTGGACAAGTTTATTACAAAAAATTTACTTTAATTGGTAAAAACAGCATTTAGCGTAGAAAAGTGGGTTTCGCCTCCTTTGGAAGGAGCTTTCGACCCAAAGGTTCCACCCCGACCTAGTCGAAACCCTCTACCATGAAACTAATACACATGATATTACTTAGTTGGTACGTAGTGGATTGGAGAAAGGCGGAAGTAAGGGTCGAAAGGTAGCTTCCGAAGGTGTCGATACCTTTGCTTTTTTTTTAAAAAAGGCGCTTGCCTATTTAGTAAAGTGTATCGAAGCAGCCGAAACCAAAGGGCTGTGAAAGGGTATTTCAAAAGAAGCTTTTGAAGGAGAACCGCTGCCTTATTTTTTAAAGTAAGTAACTTTTGAAGAATTTTCTAAGTTTTTAAAGTGATGCTTTCAGAAGGGGTAGTTTCGACCAAGTCGAAACCCTTCTGTGATTAGATGCCTTTCGATGATATTGAAGATACCAATGCTGTCGAAAGGTACCATTTGTTTTTACAAATATAAGCCACTTCCTACTGCTTTCGAAAGGGGTTAGTGGTTTCGAAAGCATTTGTTTTGGAAGGGGTTTCAAAGCCAATCTTTATTTGTTTTACCCAAATGTTTTAATGCTTTCGAAAGGATGGTTTCGACACCATCAAATTTCCTCAATACTTTTATGAAATAAAGAATGGTTTTGAAAGAGATGCTTTTGCTTATGTTTATTTTGACCCAAAATGATGTTTTAAACATAAACCCAATGATTTCAAAAGGGGGACTTTCAATGGTTTCGGAAGGTATGCTTCCAATGGTTTCAAAAGGGGTATTTTCACTTGATTTCTAAGCAATGCTTCCAAAGTAAAAGGTTAATGCTTTAATATAATCAAAAGGTTTCAAAGAGAAGTTTTAAAGTAGTCCAAATGCAGAAGCCTAATGTCTTGAAGATAGAATTTAATGCATTCGAAGGAGGTCATCCAATAAGGTCGAAAGCTAGGTTTCGAAGGTGTCGTAATGTTTTATAACCCAAACTCATTTTTATGAAAAAAATCCATGGCTAAACAAAGGAGTTTGAAAGGATTTCAAGTATGTGAATTTGAAGAAGTATTTCCATGATAAAAGTATATGTTAAAAGGATTAACCATGTTTTATATGTAAATGTTTTCAAGGATATTAAACCCATAGGAGTGGTATTATTAAGTTGTTGTATTTTCTTCTTCAAGTAGAAATATATTCACATGATTAAGAACCCATAACTGCATCTTGGGGATCAAGGGGTAGAAGAACCAACTAGGTTAATCCAGTAGTGAATATAAATTGAGTAAAGTCCTTAATGTGTAGAATTGCATCTAGGAAGTCAGGGAGACCAAAATATAGGATGCTTAAACCTTGAAGTTGTCTAGAAGATAGGTTCATAGTAAACCCATGAAAACTATGAATAGGAAGTTATTGGAGGCAACCAACCGGTTCATAGTAAACCCATGAAAACTACGTATTAAGGATAGTTGGCAGGAGCCAATTAGTTTGTAGTGAACTCATGAAAACTTATCTAGATTAAATACTAACATCAGTCAAAAGATTCCTAGTCAATCCATGAAAACTAGGATAAGGAAGAAGTTAATGGAGGCATTAGTAGATTTCTAGTCAACCCCTGAAAACTAGGCTAAGAAGGGAGTTATTGGAGTAATCCATAGGTTCCTAGTTAACCCATGAAAACTAGGATAAGAGATGAGTTATTGAAATCATCAATAGGTTTAGAGGAACCCATGAATTAATTAAGTTAACCGGCAGGGGCATATAGGTTCTTAGTGATCCCATGAAAACTAATTGGTTAATACTGACCCTAGAAACTATAAATATGATGGAGAGTCGATTAAAATGGGGATGGGATGTCCAAAATATTTATATATGCATATCATCATCTTTTGAAATGCTATGTTTTAACCATTGTGGATGTAGGAGCGTAGTATATGGTTTTATAAAATGGGTTTAAGATACTAGTAAGAGGAAAACCCGTTCCGCTGAGCGGCATGGTCTCACTAGATATCTAAATGGATTGAGATGTTAGATTATTATTCATAGCATGTTTTATGTCCGACTCGAAGTTTTTGTTTTCCACTTATACTCTCGGGTACTCAATTGATTTTGAGTTGTTTGAGATTTAAGGTTTTCAGCTTCTCTTCTTAGACGAATAAAGCTTCCGGAGATGTGCAGGAGGCAGTTAGTTATTTAGAGTTATCTTTATATGCCGTTAGTTTTGGACCTCCGAGTAGGGGATATTATGATTGCATTCAAGTAAGAATGTTTCGAACACAGTTTTCAAAACATTTAAAACCATTCCTTTTGAAACCTTTAGATTTAGCTTTCAAAATATGAAAAGGGTCTTAAAAGAACTAGGACGAAAACAACTCTTTCGAAAGCATTTTCCATAATAAAAGAAGTGGACGGCGTCGAAACCAAGCCCTTCAAAAGCATTAGAGAAGTGGCTTCGGGGTTTAAAACAAAAGAACCCTTTCGAAGCCATTGCTTCGAAAGGTGGAAAACGACATCAGGGGTTTCGAACCCTTCGAGAGCTTCTTTTAAAGACATAAGCAGCAACCTCTTTCGAAAGCTCTTCCCTTTAAAACAATTAACCAAGTCGAAAGCCATCACATTCGAAAGCCTCATTTACAACAAAAATAGTTCTAAGTTTTCAAGCTACTCAACCCCTTTGAAAAACCTGTTTCGACATCATACCTTTCGCCCAACTCCAACCCACTACGTACCATAGCTAATACTATGTGTATTAGTTTCAATTTAGGTGGAGGCGGTAATATCAGGTCGAAAGGTGCTGCTATAAGTGGCAAAGCAGATAAACCTTATAAAATTGATTTTGAACTTTATAAAGTAATTTCTTTCTAACTAACTTGTTTTGTTTGTCAACATATAATGGTTTCCAATACTTTTTCCAAAATCTTTTCTTAAAATGCTGTCGATTTTTAGAGATTAACCATTTAAAATATTTTCAAATTGCCCCTTCTCATTTTATAAGCACAGAAAACATTTAAGTCCCATACCTTAAATAATTTTATATACTTATTAAAACGCTTGGGAAAATTTTTCAAAAATTCCCATAAACCACTTCTAATATGTTTTCTAACATATATAAATTTCTGACCCAAAGCTAACATATAATAGCCGTAATTAAATTAAACCCAATTTAACCAGTTTCTTCATTAGAAAATTCATAATAAATCCACATTAATTCAGAAAATTATAAAACTTGAAACCCATTCCTAAAATAATATTTCTGACCTTATATCAAAATCGCAAGGCATTTGGATGTTATTTGATAGGATTTTCAAATCATAACTTATCATAAAATCTATCTGAACAAATAAAATTCATCATCAAGCACACACACACACACACACACACACACACACACACATATATCATTCCAAACATGGCATAATACTTTGCAAAACATATGCGGATCTGATCTAGAAATGAAAATAAGAAAATATGAGATGTAACCCATTATTCACCTTAGCTTATTGTTATGGAATTGAGATTTTCTTTTGAATTAAATTGATTAAGCTTCTTCGTCTTGATTTTTTAGCTTATCTTCCTCTTGCTTTCTCCTAATGGTGGCCGACCTCTCTTGAGTTTAGGTTTGTTTATGAATATGTAAAATGAAAGTGGTGTGACGGTGTATGATATAAGAATATAACCTATTCCTATCTTTCCCTTGTCTATTACCCTTACTTATTTCATTTTAATTCCCCTTTTATTCATTATTTTATTAGGCACGACTACCCTCTAATATTCAAATCTCAATCTCTTAACCATTTACATCATTTCATTTAATTTACTTAATTAAATGTCCTCAATAATGTTAATCAAAATTAGGATCATTACAGACTTCCCTCCTTAAAGAATTTTGTCCTCGAAATTACGATAAGGTACTTATCAAAATCAATCATAAAGGTAAACATACCATGAAACAAGTCAGGATAAGTATCTCAAATCCTGCTCTTAGTTTCCTAGGTACAGTCTCTCACGTCGTCACTCTACTAGTCTTTGGCTAATCCGACTGTATTGTTCCTTAGCCTCTTCGTATCTCTTGCGACTATACGAACTGGTTTTCTAACTATAGCCAAATTTGGTTCCACTACTAAGTCATCTAACACAGTCGGTGCTATAGCAGTATCTGGATCCCGAATACACTTCCTTAGACGAGAAATATGAAAAGCATTATAGATTCCTGCCAAACTACTTGGTAACCCCACTCTGTGTGCGAATTTCTTAATCCTTTCTATAATAGAAAATGGTTCAATGAATCTCGATGCAATTTTCCTGATTTCTTGAATCTGATTACACCTTTCATTGGTGATATCTTAACGACAACATAATCTCCAACTGAGAACTCTAAGTCTTTCCATCTTCTATCACCGTAGCTCTTCTACATAGACTGGGCTTCCTTCATTCCGACTCGAACAAACTCAATCTTTTTTGCAGATTCTCTAACCTAATCCGGATCAAGAACTAACCTATCCCAGGTCTCTAACCAACAAACGGGAGATTTGCATGGCCTTCCATACAAAGCTTCAAACGGTGTCATCCATATACTAGCCTGATAACTGTTGTTATATGAAAACTCGAATAAGTGTAGATGGTCTTCCCATAATCCTCCAAAATCTAGTACACAAGCTCGTAACAAATCTTCTAATACTTTGTTAACTCTTTCCATTTTCCTATCAGTCTGCGGATGGTAAGTGGTACTCAGCTTGACCCTACATTCTCCTTTAGACCCTTCCAGAACTCGCTAGTGAATAAGTAATCTCTATCACTTATTATGCTTCTAGGAATTCAATGCAATCTAACTACATTCTTCATAAATAAATTAGCTAAAATAGGTGTCGTCCTGGTTGATTTAACAGGAATGAAATGGGCACTCTTGGTCAACATTGCCAACCCGTCTATAAATCCATTGAGATAGAATACCATTTCCATACTGGAACACCTAAAAGCTAAAGTAACCCACTTGGTATTTGATGTTCGGCTTTTACAAGTTGACAGTTCAAACACTGTTTTACCCACAAGCCTACATCTCTCTTCGTACCTTTCTAGAAGAAACTTCTTTTCATATCCTTATACATCTTATTTGCTCCCGGATGAATAGTGAATTTTGAACGATGACATCCTTTAAGAAATTCCTTCCTAATGTTCCTTACATTTGGTACACACGGTCTTCCTTTCTTCTTCAACCACCCATTCTAGTCAAGACCTAAATCTTTCAAGTCATCACTCTCTATTCCATCCCTTAATCTTCTGAACCGTTCAACTAACAATGGATCCTCCTTCTGCTTAGAAGCAATCTTTTCGATCATCACTGGTCGAACATCTAAACACGACAACATTATTGTTTCCTTATTAGATCTAGCTTCATATCTCCATCGTATCCTGCGTGTAGTCAGTGCTTCTAAATCTTTCCATTCAGCTATCATTTGTCAAAATTGCATTTTGATGTTTCCTGCTAAGTGCATTCACAACCTTGTTGCCTTTTCCTGGTGTGTATTCAATACCAAAGTTGTAAGTGGCTAAAATCTCTAACCACCTCTGTAGTCTCATATTCAACTCCTTCTGAAATAATAAATACTACAGCGACTTACGATCCGTATACAACTTAAATCTTTCTCCTATAAGGTAATGTCTCCACAACTTCAATAAAAAATTACCGCAGCTAATTTCAAATCATGTGTTGGATATCTAACCTTATGCGGTCGAAGCTGTTGAGATGCGTAGGCAATCACTTTACCCTTTTGCATTAACATAGCTCCTAATCCTGTTCCACATGCATCTGTATACACTACTAAATCCCAATTCCCTTCTGGAACAACTAATACAGGTGCATTAATCTGTAAGTGTTTCAATCTTTGGAATTCTTCCTTACACTTATCGGTCCAAACGAACTGCACATCCTTTTGTGTTAGCTTGGTCATCGGTGCTGCTATCCATGAAAATCTTTAATGAATCTCCGATAATACCCAACTAATCCAAGAAAACTCTTTATCTCAGTCACTGTGTCGGGTGTCTTCCACTTATTCACTGCCTCGATTTTAGTCAGATCTATAGATAGCACTTTCTCTGAGGTTACATGACTAAGAAACTTCACTTCTTTCTTCCAAAAACGACACTTCGAAAATTTTTCTTTCAGATGATTCTACCTCAACGTCTCAAGCATCAATCTAAGATGAAATTCCTGCCCTCTTTCACCTTTAGAGTATATCAAAATATCATCTATGAATACCAATATGAACCTATCCAAGTGCTCATGGAAAACTCGGTTCATCAAATCTACAAAGAATGCTGGCGCATTAGTTAGTCCAAACGGCATACCATTCGTACGATCCATATCTGTTTCTAAACGCCATCAAAGGAATACCATGCGCTACCACTCTAAGCTAGTGGAACACTGTTGCTAAATCTAACTGCGAAAATACTTTGCTCGACTCAACTTATCGAACAAATCATCAATTTTAGGTAATGGATATCGATTCTTTATCGTCTTCTCATTCAACTTATGATAATCAATATATAACCTCAACGATCCATCCGGCTTCTTCGCAAATACTGCTGCTGCTTCCCAAGGCAAACTACTTGGTCTGATAAAATTCTTGCCTTCCAAATCCTCCAACTGCACCTTTAACTCCCTCATCTTGGTAGGCGTCATTCTGCTTGGCAGTCTACTCTCTGGTTCTATTCCCGATACTAAATCTATCTGAAACTCAATGGCTCATTTCGACGACAATCCTACTATAGGTTAAAAACACCTACGAATTCACTAAGAACGAAAATTCGATTTAATGCGTCTTCTACTTTCGCAACACCCAACGAAGCACAAAACTGAAAACTAGAGTTTTCGATGGTATATACAATCTGATCACTATAGTCAGGGTGTCTAAATGATATTTTTATATCATGGCAAAATATTCTAAGATCATATTTACTTAACCAATCCATACCCAAAATAATCCCGAACCCTACGAAATCAAAAACATGCAAACTGCAAGTAAATCCTAACAATTCAAGCTCTAGGTGGTTACATCTCATCCTAAGCGTCGCATATCCTCTAATCGGATTTGCAACCCATAAGGAAGTAGCTAGGTATGAGGGTTCTAGGATAAGCTTATCTACCAAATAATGAGATATAAAAGAATGCAATGCATTGATATCAAATAGAACTCTAGCTGATACACCATAAATCAAAGCGTACCTCCCAACACAGTTTTTCCCTTCTCCTCTGCTGTTGGTCTCGAGGTAGCTGGTTCCAATGCAAACATCTTGCCTTTTCCAACCTTGGCTGGCTCCTTGCATTGGTTCTTAAAGAGTCTAATCTAATCGCAGTTGAAACGCCTTACTCCTATTTGCTCAGTAGATTTCTCTCCTTTGCCTGTCCAGCATTCATGAGTATAGTGTCCTTTACTATCATATTTATAACAGACAACTTTTGCCTTCCCCTTCTTAGCAGCTCCACTCTTCCGAGCTCCTTTCTTATCGAAAAACTTCCTTTTCTAACTCTTCCCTTCTTGAATTTCCTTGGCATTATTTCCTTCAAGAAAAGCAAGCATCTCTTCCTGCCTCAAAGCCATCTCAATACAACATCGTAAGGGTCTCTAATATGCGATAACCTGGCCTTAGCAAGCTCAAGCTTCAACCCATGAATGAACTTTTCATTCCTTTTAATAACAGTATCAACCGTAGCGTATCCATATCTTGCTAGCTCCTCAAATCTGGTTGCATACTCAAGTACTGTCATATCTCCCTACTCCAACTCAGCAAACTTCCTGCACAGAGTAGATTTAGCAATCTCCGACATAAATCTTTCTTCAAACCTTCTGCTAAACTCAGCCGAAGTCATAGTCTCCTCATTGACTCTAACAGTAACAATGTTCCACCAATATAGTGCTGCCCATTGTAGCTGTCTAGAAGTGAGTCTCCTTTTCTGCTCATCGTTGAGCCCCAAATCAGCAAAAATCCTCTCACATGAAGTAACCAATTCTCCACTTCGACTGGGTCTTCAATACCAATAAGGTTTCCTCCCAATCGAGCATAATATGTACTCAAAACAACATAGTTATTAAACACCGGAGCTTCTAAATTTCCTCCTTCAGCATTTCTTCCAACTAACCCCGCATCAACTCCTGCTTGCATCATGTTAACAAAAAATTAATAAATTTCTCCTATATGAACTTGCGGGACTCTAGCACCCACATTGGCAGCTTGTGCCTGACCTTGATTCCTCCTGGTATTTGGTCTAGCATTTCTATTAGTTGTGATGCTTCCCCTATCAATGTTAACTCTTCCACTTCTGGCATCCATATCTTGCACCCGTAATATCTACATTCGAGTCTTTGTAAGATACAGAAGAATAGCCTAAGAGAGATGGAAGAATAGTGGTGAAACATATACTTATATATATAGCAAATTCAAGTACGTTACTATAGCGTTATCCCATACTCCGATCTTTTCTCTAATTCCTTAGGATTATATTTTCAAAATCATTTCAAGTTTAAAATTCTTTTAAGTTTTTCATAAACCTATGCTTTAATACCATGTCGTAACATCCTCTATCTTGAGGCCCGAAGCTAAATGCTATAGATGATGCAGTCATCCATAGTATTAACTTCAGGTGACAAAATAAGGTAATGTTAATGGTATCTATAATATTAAAACACATGAATATGAAATAAAATCTACTCAGATTAAATCAACTTTTTTGATTACATTTCAAATCAATATTTCACATTCAATTACATAATCCCATAATCAGGTTTGATTAAATATAATTATTACAAATTATGTTAAAAGCGACATATAAAGATGCCCTCTTGGATGATCAGAGCAGACATAGTAGCCTTAATACATCACAATGGAAATAAAAATAACAACTCCTAAATAGCTAACTTTGCCACATGCACATCTTTGGAAGCTTTATTCGTCCACCTACTAAACCTGAAAAAACCTTAACTCTCAATCTACTCAAATTAAATTTGAGCACCCAAGAGTTTAAGGGGAAAACATAAACTTCGAGTCAGACGTAAAGCGTGGTGCGAATAATACTATTACATCTCAGATTACTGATATTAAGTGAGATCACGCCGCTTAGTGGAACAGGTTTCCCCTCACTAATATCTATTTAAAAAAAATATCTTTTTGCAAATTAGAATCCTACAATTTAACTGATTAAACAATGAAAACAATATCATATATGCTCATAAATCAGTAATAAATGGACTATCTGTCCGAATAATATAGTTTTGTTTGGCCAACTACTAACCATTGGCTGTCTCGGACCTGCCAGACTAAGTAAACAATCTAACATCAGTTAGACAAACTTCGAGATGGTCCTTAACTTACTTCTCCTAGGGTCACCTGATCCTAATGGTTTTGCGAGCTCACCAATAACCTATCCTCCTTCTCTGTATATTCTTTTCTGCGTGTAACATCATTTAAGACTTACCTATGACTAAGCCTTACACACTAGAATTTTGGACTAAATTAGCTAGGGGCTATAGCTAATGTATAGGGCGCGACCCTATACCATTCCCATCTAGTATTCTAATATCTAAGTCATTTACTTAGGGTTAACTATCATCAAATTTTCCTTGAAAACATCTTTCAAATTGATTTATCCCTTTAAATCATACTTAAACAAGGAAAACATACTATTTTGTTTACTTAAATCTATTTGCCATGATATATGCCTTATTCAAAACATTGTTGATGAAAACCTTCGAAACTACTGTTTAAAAACCTTAAACATTCTCTTTCGAAACCATTGAAAGTACCCCCTTTCGAAACAATTTAATTACTTAACTTTGAAATATTAGGCCAAAATGCCAAAACATACCTTTCGAATCCATTTATAAGAGACCTTTCGAAACAATTGAAAGTATCCTTTCGAAAGCTTTATAAAACCTTATACATCCTCTTTTAAAACACTTCAACTTAACTTACAAAAGCATTGGAAACCTTCCATTCAAACATTAAAGATAAACCTATTGAAAACATTGATGAACCTCCCCTTCAAAACCTTTATTAGATAACTTTCAAAAGTATTATAGTCCTTTACTTAAAACAAACCTTTCAAAAGCGTTGGGTATAAGTCAAAATATGTGGAACATAGTTTTGAAACTTTTAAAACCATTCCTTTCAAAACCTTTGGGTCTAACTTTCATAATATAAAAAGGACCTTAAAAGAATTGGGACGAAAGCAACTCTTTTGAAAGCATTTTCCACAATAAAAGAAGTGGAAGGTGTCGAAACCAACCCCTTCAAATCATTGGGAAAGTGGCTTCAGGGTTTAAAACAAAAGAACCCTTTGGAGGGCATTGCTTCGAAGGGTAGATTGCGGCGGCAGGGGTTTCGACCCCTTCGAAAGCTTCTTTTTAAGACAAAGTGGCAACCTCTTTCGAAAGCTTTTTTCTTAAAAACAACTGACCAAGTCAAAAGCCATCTCATTCGAAAGCCTCATTTACAACCAAAATAGTTCTAAATTTTGAAAAGCTACTTCAACCCCTTCGAAAGCGTTGTTTCGAATCCATACCTTTCGCGCAATCCGAATTTCGTACCATGTGTATTAGTTGGTACCATGTGTATTAGTTTCGACTTAGATGGAGGCGGCAGTATGAGGTCTAAGGTGCTGCTATTACTGGCGAAGTAGATAAACCTTATAAAACTTATTTTTAACTTTATGAAGTAATTTCTTTATAACTTGCTTTGTTTGCCAACATATGATTGGTTACCAATACTTTTCCAAAATCTTTTCTACAAATACTGTCGAATTTTAGAGATTAACAATTTAAAACATTTACAAACTGCCCCCTCTCCTTTTATAAACATATAAAACAGTTAAGTCTCATACCTTATATAATTTTATATACTTATCAAAATACTTAGGAAAATTCTCCAAAAATTCCCTTAAATCACTTTTAATATGTTTTTAACATGTATAAATTTCTGTCCCAAAGCTAACATATAATAGCCGTAATTAATTTAAACCCAATTTAACAATTTTCTTGACTAGAAAATTCATAATTAATCCACATTAATTCCAAAAATTACAAAAATTGAAACACATCCCTAGAATAATATTTCTAACTTCATATAAAAATTGCAAGGCATTTGGATGTCATCTGATAAGTTTTTCAAATCATAACTTATCATAAAATCAACATGAACAAACAAAATTCATCCACAAGCATATATATATATATATATATATATATATATATATATATGTCACTCAAAGCATGTCATAATAGTTTGTAAAACATATTCGGGTCTGATCTAGAGCCAAAAATAAGAAAATATGAGATATAACATATTATTCACCTTAGCTTGTTGTTAAGGAGTTGAGATTTTCTTTTGAATTTAATTGATTAAGCTTCTCCCTCTTGATTTTAGCTTATCTTCCTCTTTCTTTCTTCTAATGGTGGCCGGCCTCTCTTGAATTTAGTTTTTTTATGAACGTATAAAATGAAAGTGGTGTGACAGTTTAGGGTATAAGAATATAACATATTTCTATTTTTCTCTTGTCTATTACCCTTACTTTTTTCCTTTTAATTCCCCTTTATTCATTAGTTTATTAGGCACATCCGTCCTCTAATATTCAAATCTCAATCACTTAACCATTTACATTTTTTCATTTAATTTACCTAATTAAATGTCGTAAATAATGTTAATTGAAATTAGGGTCGTTACACCGTCCATCATTCGAGGATCGAGAAGCGCTTCCTTAGTCGTGCCGATGGCTTGAAGGCACAGAAATCTTGATTGAAAGGACACGGTTTTATTGGTTCAAGAAGCTAATTTTATTAATAAGTGAAATAGCATGTCCTGCATATTACATGCCCCAATGTCTCTGGGAGGCTTATTTGCAAAAGGGAAAACTTGATAGTGATAGAAATGGCATCATGGATGTCGGCTGGTGCTCCATCCCTAAGTGACTAGTTAGTTCATGACTAGTTTATAATTAGCTCACCTTTTCTTCAGTCGCTGGGCTCATGCTGTTTAGTTAAAGCAGGTAGACCCTAGGGTCTCACTGTTTCTCCGCTATTTGGCGATTTCCTTTGCATACTGTTGGAGCTCGTTATTGCTTATCAACTCCTCAATCACACTTTTTAAATGTCAACATGTATTAGTGTTGCGTCCATTAGTTTCATGGAAATGGTAATGCTTTCCCGAGCGCTTTAGTTTATCATCACCTCTCTCTAAGCGGCTTTTTATACGGTTCCATCCCAACATGGCAAGCTAGATATTCTCCAACATATCATTTAGAGGTGTATATTCTTTTGGTCCTGAGCTCCTCGTGCATTTGTCGTTCTCACTGTATTGGCTGTCTAGAACTGGATTCTACTTTCTTTGATTATCATTCTTGTTACCAACCTCCACATTTATATTACCAGAATTGTCTCCAGATTGCTTTAAAGCGGTGATGCTTTATACCACCTCATTTGGGTTTCCAGCAACGATCTTCCATGGACTCTTGCATGCATCCACCCGATGCGGATTTTTTAACGTTTATTTTTCTATTGGTTTAGAAAATAGCTGAATTTTTTAAATAAAAATAACCACAAGCGCACGACGTACAATTTTAGTATGTGGCGAGTAGGGTCAATCTGTGGGGAATTGTTTAGATTTTAAAATTTTATATTCAACCGAATTAGACCAAACTTGAGATTGTGGTTAGCTAAAAGTGTAAAAAAAGCTAGAATAAAAGTGATGTAAAATATGAGATTAAAAAACAATTTAGAGGCAAACCCATTCTCATATTTTTTAAAATCAACAAACAAATAATCTATGATCTTTATTTTTGGTACTAAGTGGAATTAGTGTTGTATTTATCATAAGTATGGTTTATTTATGTTATTAATTAACATAACTTAAACTATCAAACTTTAATACAACAAATAAAACCACTTATCAATTCTCATGAAAATGAAGTCAAAGTAATAGCTATTTTAAGTATGATCTATTTACTATTGTAATTAGTAATATAGATCATCAAATTTTGTTTCTGCTTTAATTCCATAACCAAAAATCAATTAGTAAATGATGATGTAAATTGTGTTTATGTTGAATAAGAATAGCTTATTTGCAAATACAAAATAGGCTATCAAATTCATTTGTATAAACTTACATCAACATCTACTTCTCATGAAGCATAAAAAGAGACCATAAATCATAAGCAATGTTGAATTTACATAATATTAGATACTTCATTACCCCTAAATTGGAGGGGTTTAGATACTCATTTGTGCTATCAAATCAACACATGTAAATTTCAACATTAAAACACAAGCAAGAAGGTAAGAGCTAATAAAAGAGAGACTAAACTAGTTGCATAAACGCAAAACTAAGCTATGAACATGAAATGAAAGATCATGTAAATAAAAATGAATAAGAAAATAAAGTAAGAACAAGGTAGAAGGAAAAAACAGGAGGCTTAGGAAGCCATTTTTATTTCATATGACTTTGATTTAATCCATCATTAAGTATGCATGAAGATTTAACCTCCAGTGGATTTAGATAAGAGGGTAAGTGGGGTCCTCCATGATGCATGGTTTTAATTATTTCCGTATTCATTCCTTTGTTCCATTCTTGTGCATGCATATTTCCATGAGAACACCTTCATATTTCCATCCACAAATTCCTATAATTAAAAGAAAATGTGCAAATAAATATCTTCAAATTAATTCATGCAAAAATTACTATTTTACCCTTACATTAATGGCTTGAAAGCGTATTTGAATTTTTTTGTGAAAATACTCAATTATAACATTTATTTAAATAAAAATAGATTAAATACGGAAGTAAAAGTATGCACAATTACGTGCACATCACAAATATTCATTGGCTTTCTTGAAAAAGCTTCCATTGTCGATGGTTGTTTCCTTTCTATCTAGTCCATGAAATTTGAGTCGAGGTGAATCCCCCTATAGACGTTATCAGTACCCATTCTTTCTTGGAATCCATTATTTCAGTTATAACTGTGTGGAATCGATTCAAATAGTATCTCAACAATTCCCCTTCAGTTTGATAAACACTGGATAATGAAATCACTTATTTTGGATGTGAAGTGAGCAAATGGAATTGCTCCATGAATTTCCATGACAATTCAGCAAAAGATGATATGGACCTCGACGGAAACTGAGTGAATCACATCGTAGCCACCTTTTTAAGAAAGTTGGGTAACAACGGCACTTCATAGCATCTGTAGCCTTGGCTGAATCCATGTGCCATTCATATCTCAACAAGTATTGCCTAGGATCTAGCTTTCCTCCGTACAATGGCATCTAGGCATGTTAAATCTCCGGGGATATCTTGCGTAAAGGAGGTCCTCCATAAACGGGTTTCGACTAGCATAAGTTCTTCAATCATCATTAGTTCTGGATCAGTTTTCACTAACCAACCTCCTGACCTTATTATTCGCATAGTTCGAATTAATAGGTTCGACTAAATAGCGGTAATCGAGTCCTACCCCGAGTGTTCGGCCTAGTGAACGCCCTCAGAAGGTGCTCGATACCTAGGCTTCCCAAACTTTGGGGGACCTATTCGTCTAGCATTTCCCCTTGTTTGATTCTATGAGTAGCATCATCAACAATTTTGTGATTTTACAAATTCATACCTTCAACAACACATCCAGATAAGACATCCATGCTATCTTCCAAAGGATGGGCCTTTGGCCCACTATTTTGTGGGTCGGTACCGAGTCCCAAGTGGAGGTCGATACCAATCCCTAAATTTAAGCATGGGGCTCAGCCTCTTCCTTGTGCAAATGTTCCATTAGCGTATTTAGTTTTCTTCTGAAATCCATCCCTCCGTTTTTGCTCGGATGAAGAAGAACTCTCCGGTTCTAAGCTAGAATCTCTTCTACTCTATCTACGGATGCTTTGAGTCTGCTCGTTTAGCAGCCTCAAGCTCTATTGCATCACGTTGTTCATTTCTTGTTGGTTGGCTTAGAATCTATCTTCCATCTGTTTCATCATCATATCATCTCCATTCTTGTTATGACATCAGTTGGAGTCTGGATCTCGGGTTGAGTTGGTTTGACAACTCCATTTCCTTGCTGAGGATTCTGATTCTCAGCATTACCAATGGTAGCTCTAATAGTTATAATTCAGGTTTGGAGTTCCTTCCTTGATGGGACCATGACAGAAAGCTTCAAGTAGATTTGTTGAAAATCTAAGTTGTATAAATCAAAAAGAAATAAAAGTTAGATCTATCTCTTGGACATGGGGAAATCAGATCATAGATGGTGAACCCAAATGTTTTGAGAATATCGTCCTCAATGAAAGCACCAAAATATTTGAACCAAAAATGGAAAAAACATCCAGAAGTAATAGAGGAGAATAAAATATAAAGAAAATAAATGAAAATGAGGAAATATCAAGACACATTCTTTTTATTCGATGGATCTTAGTCTATGTCCACTTTAATATTTTATTGTTGATTTTTGACTTGGAGGGAAGAAGTTCTTGGGATTTGGTACAACTCCAACACTTAGAATTTCAGAGATACAAGAAGTATGAAATAAAAGAGCTAGAGCCAAAAAAAACCTCAAATATGAACCCTACCTCTTTATTAATAGAGGTAGGGAGCCTAAAATATCATCTAAAATATCTCTAAGCCATTGTGTACGAATTTGACCAATTCCCCCATAATAGTAGGCACCACCTCAACAACATGTGGGAGTTAGTACCGATCCTCAAATCAGAGTCAATATTTATTCCCCATTTCACCATTTTTGGTCTTCGACTTCTTGCTTTGAATCGTCTTATGATTAGCTTTAATATTCCATAATTGTTTGCATCAATATTAGCTTGTTTCTGAGCCCAAATAATGGAGTTATGGGAGAACAAAATTGTAGTTTCAAGTCCCCAAGGAGTTCGTTGGAGAAATGCATTGAATCAAAAAACCAACTTTGGAAATAGGCTTTTGGCACCGAGATAAGCATGTAGGCAGAAGATGGGTTCCACCCAAGTGTATTTTAGAGTTGCTACCGATCCCTGGTGGGAGTCGCTATCGATCCCCATCTTGGGAGATCTAATTATCTTTTTTCCTTTAATGGTTTTAGCTGTGACTTCATGGCTTTGTCTATGTTTGGTTTTTGGACTCCTAGGCTATGCCTCTAGGCTTACCACTTTGATAAATCCAAGTTCTACTCGTCCAACCTATCTGAATACTACATAACCAAAAGGCTAGATAACATACACGCACACATACATATACATATACATACATACATATATGTATATATGCATATCAATTCTTAAAATATGTGTGAAAGTATTTTTAGACTTGGTATTGCTCACTATTTTAATACATTGATATATGTGAAAATATGCTGGAATTGAAATAAACATATAATCAAAATTAGCTTTCACTTATGACTTGCCTCGGTATTATCTAAAGGGTGTTGCTTATTTTATATTTTGATGTGAACTCACTTAAGAATGAAACTTATTGTCCAGATTTTCCAATTTCAAAGTTCAAATGCATGAATTTTGGTAATTGCTTAATGGTATAGGGAGTATAGTTGGAATTAAGGATTTTCAGTAGCCAATGCTATGTTTAGATTGTTAATATGTCTATATATCAATAAGTGTATGGAGAATGTGTAGTTTATAGAGAAGTTTGAGTGTGCAAGATTTGATTTCCCTGCATTAATATGTCGTTGTATCTCAAGTGGCATTAATATGTCTATTTAGGCAAAAAAATGATTGGAATTCATTTTCAAAGATGTTTTTGAAATCTGTTCATACCCATATGTTAGTTTAAACTTTGTTCAATATTTGAATATTAGCTACATAACATTTGTACTCTATTTATATATATATATATATATATATATATATATATATATTCAATTTTCCAGATTCAAATATTATATATAAACGTAATACTCTTAGTTCAAAATTTTGTTCATGTAATATATGTTCATTGACATTGTAGTGATGCTTGGTCTCCAATTAAAGAGGACAAATGTTGCTAAAATATTTGGAAAGGGTGCTAAAATAATAACTGGCGTTGAGCCAATTATTTCATTAAAAAGTGGCATGGTAATCGAAATCAAGATAAACTACTCCTTTTTATGAACTATGTAGATAAAAGTCAATGGTTTGTATTTATATTAGTAGACAATCATGTTAAAGATAAAACTACTCCCTTTGATCAAATATATAGATATTTTTGAAGACAAATGAAATTTAAGTAATTAGCATTTGTACTACTGTCGTATACACATTGTAGTTTTAAGAATTACAGTACACCTGTTGAGGAATTTGAAACCATTATGATGAATGTAAGGATTGTGTATGTGCCAGTATTTTATGGGGAGACATACAGTGGGTTTATGGAGAGTTGACTATGCCAAAAGTAGAATATTAGACACTGTAAGGGAGGTTATAGAATATGTGAGAGAACATGGAATTTGCTTCCCTAGTCAAGTAAAGGATGCAGCTCATCGTGCTTAGGATTTTTTTCCTTCTATTTGCCGGATGATGTAGATTATGAATTTACATCACAACTACTCCCAGTGCAAATAAAATAGGCTCGTGCCTCTACCCTTGCTCTAAGGTTTACTTCAATGTCGTTCGGTCGAGATTTCAGATCTTATGTTATTTTTAGTATGCACTTCATGTTTATGTTAGTTTAGGCTTGAACTTCGATATTTTGTAACTATGTCGAGATTTATGACTGGTGTGAATACAAGGATCTTCTTGGCATTCTGAAGTATGATTTTTTATGTTATTTTTAGTAAATATGAATGAATATGGTTCTTAATAGTACAATATTTTGATTTCAACTGCAAATTAGTTTTAAATTTACAGGTGCACTACGATAGCTTTTATATATTTGTTTCTCGTTTGATTTTTTCAACAACTTGTAATGACCCACAAATTCACCACTTTAATAAATTAAGATTGTTTTTTGAAATATTCCAATATAAGGATTTATAACCCCAATATAATGTTTTGAATGATAAATAAAAATAGTAAACCTATTTTAAAATATATTAACAAAGATTATTGATTTAAGACATCATTAGTAATGCTAGTATATATAGTAATTAACTAATATTTTAAATTAAGATTTAATGATTTAATGATTATTATAAATATTCAAATAATAGTTTTAAAATGATAATAATTCATTATAATAGTAATAAAGTGATAATAAATCAAATGTGATAGTTTTATAAATTTATATATAAGATTTGAAATTATAAGGAAAATTGATATGGTTTATTGATATAATAACACTTTTTGTAAACAATAGCTTAATATTGATTTATAGGGTTTTATGAATCCAATAGGATCATTTTGATTCATGAATAATAATAAGAAAATATTTTTCAACCTTTGTATACAAATATGCATAAGTTAATTAATAAATGAAAATATGACGGAAGATCGAAATCCGAATTTGTAACGGTTTGACATATATAAGTACGACGTTGTTCAAATGACTTATACACATTTGTGACATGCAAATACACACATTATCATGTACATATAAACATGATAAGAGTAGAACGTAAATATATATACATAGGGTAATAAAATAAATATCTAAAATAATTATTACTTTAAAAAGCAAACATTAAATCAATCTTGCACCACATCACATCTCATCCCTGCACCATCATCACTACCATCACCTACACCTCATCAACATATGACTAGGGGAGGGGGCAGCTAGCGTGTGTCCTAGGGAGGAGATGGATGGGATGGGCAAGGGCATTTAGGTCATTTACTACTAAGATATTTTATTCTCCAGATTTCCCTATAAATACCCCACCTCTTCTTCATTATTTCCTAAGTTTTTTTCATCATCTTATTCCTCATTTCTAAACTATTTTCATGGCTTCTCCATTTAATAAAATAATGAAGAAAATATATATGGAAATAAGTCAAATTTATATAATATTTGTATAGTATATACTTCTCAAAACACTTCAAAACCACTCCTTTTCACTATCAAAACCCACAGCCACCATCATCCATCACCTTAGGCATGAGCAACTACCACCTCCATGCTTGTCCATGAACACTAAAGCTTCCAAGGACCAAGGTTGAGCCACTTCAAGGCTTCGGGGATCAAGTTTGTAGAGTTTTAGTTCAAGTTAGCGAAGCTATAACGAAATATACTTAGTCTGTTATCAAATGAAGGTGGGAACTCCCAAATTAAATTTTTACAAATAGTTATAAATGTTTAAGATGACTATTGAAATGCTTGAGATGTTTGGTTGGATGAATTACAGTAATTGGTGGATTTTGGAAAGTAATTAGTAACAAAAGTTAGATATGTTATATAAAAAGTTAGAAACTCCATTCATATTATATATACATATATTGGATGATATGGTTGTTTATAATGATTATTTATCATGTTTGGACGTTATGATAATATTGTTGTTTGGATATATAAACAAGTCACATTAAATACACGTTGATATGACATAAAGAAATCACTTTCCAAATCAAATTTTAAAAGTAGTATGGAGTCATTAAAACTCTTTGAAATGGTTTTAAAACGATTTAAATATATTTTATAAACACTAAAAACAAATCTGGAGAAGTTTGAACAAAAAATCAAAAACAAGTCTATTATACGAAATTCTAGCCGGACTATATTGAACTGATTGCACAAGTTAGCTTCGACCGCCGTTAAAGCTGAAGAATCCAGAGTGATGATTATAGGGCCCCAAAGTCGAGTATAGATGGTAAAATGAAGTCAGGACTGAATGGAATTGATAGATGTGCAACGTAGAATGTTTAAAGTATGGGATATGATTTTATGCACTGGAGGGGCCGGTATAGTTTGGCCCTAATAGAAAGGATCGACATACATAAAAGTACAAGAGCATTCTTATAGAAAACAATCAATATCTCGAGATCTACAAGTTCAAAGCATATAAAATTTGAGGAGTAAGATATAAGGACCTAGGGAATCTACACTAGGGATCCCACATCAAATGGACAAAATTGGAGGGATCGGTATACATCCCTTGTGAAGGATCGGTAGAAGGTAGCATTTAAGTCATGTTATAATCGGTGATCAAGCAACAACTCGAGTTTAGATGATACAAATAACATGAAAATTGAAGGCTAAATATGTTTTTGCATAAGGAAGCCATAGGGATCGCACCCCAAAATTCGAAGGATTCGTACCGATCCTTCCCCTTCGAAAATTGGTCCCAGCGATCCCTCTAGTGGGCCCATTTGGATTAGAAGTCCTTCAGCTGAAATTTCAGAGCGATACATGGTCATCTTCATCTATAAATACTGGCCCGATGGGTCATTCTAAGGATCTACACCGCTTATTACTCTAGACTACATTGTTGTCAAGCACTTGTTATTTTCTACTGCTTTAATCAGACTTGTATGTGATTAATAAAGGATAATCTTCGAAGTGGATATAGACATACAATGTCAAATCGCTATAAATTTATGTGTCTTAGATTGTAGTTCATTCTCTATTGCTTATTAATTCATTTACTCAGTTTAATTTTTTTCTTCTCTTACTTCTCTATAAAAACTATTCTTAGGTGTTTGTGACCAATTTAGTTGCAAATGTTTTGGTGCTTTCATTAAGAAACTTGATTCTCAGTTTTTTAGGATCCTTTGTTGCTACTGGATTGGATAAATCTCCTAAAGGAGATCTGCAATTATCTTCAAGAAGTTGCTCATACTACTCAGATTGGTAGAAACCTAAGCAAACCTATCAATAATGGTGAGAAATACTAGATCTACTTCTTAGAATATGGAAGGAAATGAGAATACTAGCATCTAGCAAGGAGACCGAAGCAATCAACTAATGAATGTGATGTTGAAATGGTTGAAGTTCAGAATTCCACTGATTCTCTTACAAGAGTTGAATTTCATAATTTTATAAGAGAGATGATGGAGAAACATCAACAATTAAACCAAAAAATTTAGACCAATATCAACTTGATGAACCAACTCAATTAACAGTAGCGGGGGAAAGCTAGGAGAGACCCCACTCCTTGCTCGACATTTGAGAGTTCTAGCTCATTAGATGAGTGTCACAGGAATAGGCATCGCAAAACAGATGAATATCAGGCAGAAACTTCAGGGCGTCAACTGGCAGACCATCATGGTCTACCAGGGTCGATCGGTGTCGATCCCTCCATAGGGATTGGTACCGATCCCTCCACTAGAAGGGGGGATCCACCATGCCTGATGGCAATCAAGTTAGAGCCGCTTCAGTTGGTTTGGATGCTAGAGTTCAATTAAATGTTGACCAAGCCTTTTCCTGGAATGACGATGAAGTGAATTTGTAAGGTACACATCGGGTAGATGGTGAACCAAGAAGGCGTGAAACGGCTTACAAACATTGAGCAGAACATTCATGCGAGGTGGAGCACGACCACCGCTTGGCACCAACCATTTAAATGCTAAACTTATCAGAAATGGTCAGACGGTTAGTGATAGAGAGCCAGAGCTTGACTAGCGACGACTGGGGTATCTTGAGAAGCCATACCCCATTCAGTGATAATGTTCTACATACGGAATATCCAAGGAGGTTCAACATTCCATCAATGCCTACTTATGTGGGAAAAACCGACCTCAAGCAGTATACCATAAGATACGAATAGCTGAGGGATTCTACGCGAGCGGATGATGCAACCAATTGTAGATGCTTTACCATAACTCTCTGTAGAATAGCAACGATGTGGTTTACAAGATTACCCCCACGATCATTTCTAGATTCAATGATTTAGCAATAAAGTTTATGGAGTATTTTCGAATACATGAAACTCGTCCTAAGGATGTAATGTACCTGTCCAACATGATTCGGGATCCAGGAGAACTATTGAAAGATTATTCAAAGAGATTAAATATAGCCGTTATGGAAATAAATAATCCATATGACCATGCAATATTGATGGCTGTGATGAGGGGGGTAGATCCAGAATCTGATTTCGACGATTGGTTAGCCGGCAAGCCGCCCGCGACATTAGAGTGCTTTTACACAAAGGTGGCTCAATATTTGAGAAAGGAGGAACCCAGGTCCTTCAAGAAAAAGAATGTTGCAGGACGAAGCGGAGAGGGAATACAAAGTGACATCGTAGTAAAGCAGTCTGATGATAGCTCAAGAAAAGTTCAAGTGAATGTCCAATACAAGCCAAATCAGCAAAAGAAGGAGGAGATAGGGGCCGAGAACGAAAGAGGGATTCTAAAAGAGGGAAACCTAGGATTTCGATGTTCGATACTTACACATTGTTGAATACGTCCTTGGAGAATATCTATTTGTCTACTTGCAATACATTCAACATAGGAAACCGCCTTTAAAAGAATCATTTGAGAAGCAAAAACAAACTGGAAAATATTGTTGGTTCCACGAATGCTATGGACATGGCACGAATGAATGCAGGCATCTCCAAGACATTATCGAAAAGATGATTCAAGAAAGGAAATTGCAACAATTTGTAAAAATATCACAGGATGGCGGACAAGGAACATCCGACCCTAACTAAGGGCAAGTACCATGCAGGGGTGAGGAGCCCGCATGAAATGGTGGTGGATTGGTGAAAAATATGATAGTCGGAGTACCGCACCAACAGATGAAAGTTGGCAAGCGATGGAGCGCTATGCTAGTGCGATTAGGCATGTGGATTTTGAATATTGTTCAATTACAAAAAATAGAGCTCCGACGAAACAACAATGTATAATGATAGATGATATCGTGTTTAAACCGAAATGCGGAAAAGGAGAGGCTCTGATGATCGACCCAATGATCATTTCGGCCATTATCGGCCCCGCCTTGGTTTGAAGGATATTAATGGATTGTGAAATTTCAGTAAATATAATTCTGAAAAAAGCATATAATCAGATGATGATGGAAGCTAAGTACTTAAAGCAATCTAAAGCCCGCATACATGGTTTTAACGATGTTGCAACTAAAGCCGTTGGTTATATTGAATTAACTGCAGAGTTGGTAGAAGGTAGCTGTAGAAGAGTGTGAATCTACTGTTTGTTGTTTTGGATGTTGACTCTCCTTACAATGTTTTTCTGGGTCGATCGATCGTAGTCAAATTTCGGGTAGCCCTTGTCGCATGGTGTTTGACATTGAAGTATTCGATAGATAATGGTGTTGGAGTTGTTCACGGTGATCAAGTGACTGGACGTGCCTGTTATGTAGCTGAGTTGAGAGATGCTCAACACAAGGAAAAAGGTAAGGGTGTGGATAAGACTTTCTGCGTCCAAGCTACCGAAGATTGACAACTAGCGCCTGATCCTTGGCTCAGATGCCACAGTCAGTTTTATAGAAATATAAATCTAAGAGATGATGAAGGGGAGCCCAAACAGACTAAGGCTGCACCGGTTGAGCTGACGATTGATATCACGGTCAGCCACGATGACCCATCATCGGTCCTAAAGATAGGACCATAGCTCAGCCCCCCGATGATGAAAAAACTTGTTGGTTCTCTCTGAGCGAATCTTTATGTGTTCGCTTGGACCCACTCTGACATGTGTAGAATCTCGCCTACTTGCGAGCCATGCATTGAATATCGACCCGAGGTATGTCTTGGTGAAGCAAAAGGACGCGGCATGGATACAGAGAGATTTGCCGCTCTCAAATTAAAGGTGGATAGACTCAAAGACAATGAGTATATCCTCGACACCATCTACCCTAAGTGGGTATCTGACCCTGTACTTGTAAAAAGGTGAATAGGAAATGGAGAACATGCATTGATTACTTAGACTTAACAAGGCATGTCCAAAAGATAGTTTTCCCTTTACGAAGATTGATCGGCTGGTGGATTCGACCACATGACACGAATTGCTATTTTCATGGATGCATACTCGAGATATAACCAAATCCCGTTGCACATTCCCGATTAAGAGCACATTAGTTTCATTATCGATGTTGGATTATATTGTAATGTAGTGATGCCGTTTGGACTAAAGAATGTGGGAGCCACTTACTAGCGCCTAGTCAATAGGATGTTTAAAGATTAGATTGGAAAGATAATGCAAGTATATGTAGATGTTGTGCTCGTGAAGTCACAGCGATCTAGTGACCACAATAAAGACTTGGCAGAAATGTTCGGCATCTTCTGACATTACAAGATGAAAATTAATCCTCTGAAGTGTTCTTTTGGTGTAGCATCAGGGAAATTCTTGGGCTTTATTATTAACGCCCGTGGAATAAACACTAATCCCAATAAGATTAAGGCTATTCGCGATATCCAAACGCCAAAGACTATTAAACAAGTACAGAGTCTGGATGGGAAAGTTGCTTCCTTAAGCCGATTTATTTCTTGAGCCATCGAAAAATGCATTCCTTTCTTTGACTTGATTAGGAAAGGGAATAGAAACTTTGAATGGACATAGGATTGTAAAGATGCATTTCAAGCTTGGCGAATTATTTAGAGAGACGTCCCATCTTGTTAAAGCTGGTGGATCACGAAGATTTGTACATTTATTTGCTCGTGTTGGTACATGCTATAAGGGCCGCATTGTTTTACGAGGAGGATCGAATCCAGAGGCCGGTGTATTACATCAGCAAGCAATTGACGGGAGTTAAAAGTATCTATCCAAAAATAGAGAAACTAGCATACTACTTGCTAATTGTATCACGGAAGCTTCGCCCATACTTTCAAGCACACCCGATAAATGTTTACACCGACCAACCATTACGACAGGTTCCACAATGACCTGAGATGTCTGGAAGGTTACTTAAGTGGAATATCGAGCTTAGTCAATTCGATATCACTTATCTCCCTTGGAGGGCTATCCAATGTCAGGCACTGGCAGATTTTATAGCGGAATTCACTACGCTGGATGATTCCCCAAAGAACGGCGAAATCTCTGCCATACGGTGGAAATTTTATATTGATGGAGCGTATAATGTCATTGTTCTAGAGCTGGAATTGTGCTTGTAACTCCTGAAGATTGGTTAGTCTGTTATGCTTTAAAGCTTGATTTTCCAGTGACAAACAAAGAAGCTAAGTATGAAGCTCTGATTGCTGGACTTAAACTCGCTAGAGAATTGGGAATAAAGTCTCTCAAAATCTTTTGCGGTTCGCAATTGGTATATACCAAGTCAAGGGAGATTATCAAACTAAAGGTCAACGGCTTGCTCCATAACTTATCCAAGTCCAAGGGTTGTTGACTAGATTTGAGTACTATGACATTTTGCATATTCCAAGGGATCAAAACAAAAGAGGCCGATTCACTGGGAAAGTTTGCTAGCATCGACGATGCACAATAGATAGGCTTGGTTCCGATCGAAGTATTAAATGCCCGAAGTATAAACCTAATAGAAATCGATCGGACACTAAAGGCGGAGCCTAAGATGGAATCATGGATGACTCCGATCAAAGACTATTTGCTACATGGATTCCTACCAGATAAAAGGAATGAAAAGCGAAATGTCCTTCGTAAAGCTTCACAGTATGTCATGCAAGGAGGAATTATGTACAGAAACGGTTTCTATGTTCCCCTACTCTAGTGTGTCGCTAATGATGAGATAAAACGTGTCCTAAAAGAAGTTCATGAAGGGGAATATGGCGATCACACTAGGGGTAAACTCTAGCAAAGAAAATGCTCCATTACTGGTATTATTAACTAACCGTCAATCGAGATGCCATTGATTATGTAAGACAAGACGATAAGGGCCAGATATATGCGAAAATTCCAAGAGCTCCACCGACGGAAATCACGTAAATGGTCAGCCCATGGCCATTTGCCTGTGGGTTATAGATATAATCGGTTCCATACCAATCTCTAATGGTGATGCAAAGTATGCTATCGTTGCAGTTGATTACTTCACCATATGGGCCAAAGCAGAACCATTAGCCACAACCACTACGAAGAAAGTAATCCACTTCATTGTCTGAAACATCATATGTCATTTCGGTCTTCCACGAACTATTGTGACAGATAACGGGACTCAATTTGACAGTGTCGAATTCAATGACTTCTGTCAGAGGTATGACATTGAAAAGAGGTTCGCAGCGGTCGCTCACCCTCAAGAAAATAGACAGGTTGAAGCTGTGAACAAAATTATAAAGTATACTCTAAAGAATCATTCGAAAAAGGCTAGAGGTCAGTGAGTGGATGAACTCCCGACAGCATTGTGGGCTATAGGACCGCCCATAAATTCGCGACTGGCCATACTCATTCGCCCTTGCTTACGGTTTTGAAGTCATCATTCCTGTTGAGCTCAAAGTTCATTCTCTCCCATAATCCCAAAAGGAATATAGATATCCTCTAAGAATCTATCGACTTTATAGATAAGAAGCGTAAAGAAGCCGATATGAGGGCAGTTGTTCATCGACATCGATCACCTGAATTACATATTAAAGTCCGACCTAGAACCTTTGAAATCGATGATTTCGTCTTGCAACGGGTTTTTCCTACCCCATCGCACATAAATCCAATCTAGGAAGGACCATATATCATCGAATAGAGGCTTAGAGAGGGAACTTTCAAGCTAGCGACTGTTGATGGAATCACACTCCCAAGGAAGTGGAATGGCGAGCATTTATGATGATATTTCATATAGTTTTTTTTTTCATACAGTTGTATTTTCTTTCAGAATTTGCTTTAGCATTTGACTTTCCAGATATGTAATAAGATAGATTATGTCATTCTTTTCCAATTAGCAAATAAAGTTGTGAACTTTCTTTATATTTATGCTTGCTATAGCATCATGCATTAGTTACATGATGAAAATGATTGATGTCGATATGTCTGAACAGGTTCCCAGAGTTTGGAATTAGTCAATTATGCTAGTTCCCAATGGGACTAAACAAGATGAGCTTGGTCCAATTGTTCATTTGATAACTCTCATTCATAATCCAATGGACAAGATGCATAATAAGGAATGGATATGACTCGACCATATAATGCTTGAATAAATCCCACTAAATGATGAGACTGAAATAAAATAAGAGCGATAGTGACACGACCGATTGCTCGTTAAATCAATCCCCGGACCCTGGGGGTAAATCAACCAATTAAGGATAGTACCATCTGACTGCTCTCCGAAATAACTCTAAGTCCCCAGAGTGCGAACTGGAGTATAAACATAAATCGAGCGTGAATCGACCACCCGCGAAATAAATGTAAGTCCTCAGAGTGCAGACTGGAGTATAAACATAAATCGGGTGTGAATCAACCACCCATGAAATAACTCTAAGTCCCTAGAGTGCGGACTATAGTATGAACATAAATTGGGTGCAATTCGACCACAAATAACTCTTATCCCCAAAGTACGGATATGAGTACAAACAGGTAAATGAGTGTGGTACAACCATTCACTATTCTATGAACTCCGGCTTGAAATCGATAGAAAGAGTATAAACCTGCTAAGGGTGGAGTTCGACCATCCAACGTCTAACCCGCTATGCTAAGACTGGGGGCAGGAGTATAATTACTCAAACCGTTAAAATCGACGGCGTAACACTAAGGCTTGAGTGTAGCATTTGATGCGACTCAAGGCCACGACCACATGGAGGCCTAGGAAAGAGCTAGTGGGTTGTTACCAAAATTAATGAACAATGAATTAGAAGTACATTGAGTAGAAAGTAATAGTTCAACTACTTAAATAGCAGTCCAAATGAGAGCTCAACAGAAAACAAAAACTTTTATTCACATGATAAGTTTCAAAATTGCGGTACAAGTTGTTTTAAAAATCCGGGAGTTGTACCTATACATCCACAACTAATAAAAGAAAATGATGAACAAACGGCCATGCAAACTATGTACACACCAAGCCAAAACGGAAGCTATTTCTTTAATCTTCTCTCCTTTTTGGATTTTTCAGGAGTGGCGCTACCTGAACTTCCGCTTGTTCTCTTCCTTAATCCCTTACCATCTTTGGCGAGAGAGTCTTTGAAGCTTAGAGGGAGTTCTCTAGGAATCGATCCATCAAGTGGATTGACCTATAGTGGGATAAGATGTGGATTATGAATGTCTACCTCTAAGGGCTCAGCTTTGGTCTTTTTTCTTTAGAAACTCCTCTTTCTCAATACACTCCTTGAGGCTGATCTCATCAGTGTGTTCGAAGGTGCCGGTAATCAAAACATCATCAGATTCATCCACAGGCAGTGGATCTTCAACCTTATCATAGTCGAGTACTCCGATGACTTAAGCATCGGGCCCCGGTACATCAGTGGCCATCGGAATCTCCATAATATCTCTTGTTGCTCCACGGCAACGTCACTTTTAGTAGTTTAGCCAGGGCCTGGAAGACCTGCAGATTTATTAAAACAGGGAGATAATCCTAAAACCATTAGGCATGAAGAACAGAATCTCTCGTGGAGTGGAGAGTAAAGTGGAATACTTGCATCCGACTGGCTCTCGGTTGTTACTGGAGTGCTTCCTTCCAAAATAGGGGTCAACACTTTGGATTGATGACTAGGTTTATCTGGATCATAGTTCAAGTCCTGTCCCATGCCAAAAGAAACCGATGCTCTTGCCGCTTGGAAAGAAGAAGGGCCCTTAGGTTCGGCTTTTGAGGATTTAGCAATATTTTCCCCTTTATCAAAAGGTGCTAAAATATCAAAATATCGAAGTCTAGCGGTGACAAGGTCTAAGAGTTCATTTCCACGTAGGATCTCCCATACTAATTTCTCTTCATCTAACTCAACTTCGCCTAGCTTCCTCTTTTTCATCTTGATGATGTACTCGTAGGCTTCAACGAGTGACTCAAGATAACCTTCGCTAAGAAAACTAAAGTCACGGTGGATGAGGACTTTGGCATTGTATTCGATGATTAGTGGAACAACATCCTTAATTTTATTCTGACCAGACTCTTAAGGATCTTTTACTTGAGTTTTAATTCATTCCATCATCTCCTTATGGCCTTCCTCTCGTGCCTTCTTTTTAGAGGCTTTTATTTTGGCAAATTGCTTGTTAAGTTTGATTTTCAAGCTCCTGGCTTCAACAGCCTCTTCGCAGTACCTTTATGATTCTTCCCGAGCTTCAATCTTCTCTTCCCTTTCTTTCTTAAGAAGCTCTTCAAGCTCCTCAATGCGGTGGGCCAATATATCTTTCTCCTTTTACAAGGAATCCTTTTCCAAAGCAAGTGCGCCATTGCAATTGAGGGCAGCATCGAGTTCTTTCATATGGGAAGTTTCCAAACGATTCACTGCCTCTGACATTTCCTTGGCATACTTTTTTGCTTCAGCGAGTTTTGTTGTTAACTCCGATAGATCATTATCTTGGTGCTTGGTTATGTCTTTATCAAGGACCGTCTCAAGCTTAAGATAATCTATTTCATATTGTCCCTCAATTGACACATCAGAGATTTTTCCTATAAGTGCTGGATTGACTCATGCTATAAGAAAACATCATTAACACATGCAAAAAAGCTTGCTTTGGCATGCCCCAGGATCATATGAACTGTGGGAAGGAATTTAAACCCACTAAAATAGATTTTACGGAAAGTTGCCTTAGATTCGGCTAATTTCTCCATTGTAAAAGCGTCAGGAGCAGTGGTCGGTAAGAATGGATCGAAAGTGGAAATTAAATGCTTGCTCGATCTACAGTCTTGAGATTGCCTTGAGCTAGAAGAACTAGAGTGCTGCTCATGTGATGTGGTAATTTGAGGACCACGGAAGGAAGGCTGGTCTCCACTATAAATAGAAAGATTGGGCTGGTTTCCCTAGTGAGATGACTGAGACTGGGACTTATGCTTTGGAGAAGAAGATTCCCTTGAATGATTGCTCTTTTTTCCATCTTTCTCTTTTCCCTATGCCTACCAGATTCTGGGACGCGACTAGATCTAGAATTCATTGAAAAAACCCCCAGACTAAGTCATTGCACCACCAAAGACCAAATAAGAACATGTAAGTAACCATTATGCAAAGGATTGGTGAAGAGTATGTAGTGAAGTGCACGTGATTGTGAATGTCCTAGTGTTCCCCCCGACAGACCAGTAGTTGTAACCTTGCTTATGAGTGTTTTCTCTCCTCTATCGGTAGGAAGAATGCCATCACCACTCCAAGTAGAAGAATTGATCCCTTCGATATTAATGTTTGGAAAGTCATAGGTCATAAGATCATTGGGAATCTGGAGATTTGAAAATCCTTTTAGTGAACTTTCTAAGTTTTGGGAAGGTGATTCTTCGTCAATAGAAGTGATGATAAATTCTGGATCTGTAGTAGTTTTTCTTTTACGAAATTTATATGTCACCTTCTTTCTTCTCTTGGTTAGTGTTTGGGATTGCATGCCTTGTGGCGGTTCGACCACATGCGCCTTGCCTAGGCCTACATCAGTGTCCTACTGTTTATTGGCCCGGGCATTCCTAATCTCGCCATCTTCGATGTCATCCTGAGTCCCTTCGACTGGGGTATAACAGGATTGTTGACATCCCTTTCTTGCTTTGCGACTTTTCTCAATAATGCTACACTTCCAAGGAGCCCAATGCTACCCTCTTCCAATGGACCAAATAGAGATAATAACTCATCGGTTACGAGAAGTTTGATATAGGGTAGCGCGAATAGCGAAGATCGCTCTAGAAAAATAAATGCCCTTGGAACTTAAGCGGATACCTCTAGAAATTTAGGATGTTAGTGGATTCAAAAATATGACTTGGATTGACGGACTTAAGAATGAAGTGAAGACAACACTTACGTCCTTCCAACCATCGCCTTGCGAAGCCCGACAAACACCGAACATAGAAACACTCATGTTTGAAAAAAAAAAGTTTATTCCATGCATCCATTAAGACTTTCCAATTAGGTGAGGGCTCAAGAAAGATGTAGGAAGGACTTCTTGATCAACATTTAAAGTTATAAATAAATCTTATTTCCTAGGGAATTGGTGGGCGAAACAGAACTATCATGATAGAAAAGTCCATGGAAGAAGGCGTAGCTGTTCAGATGAAGTTGAGTGGGAGCTCTTCCAAGATATCCTAACATTTCCCGAATAAAAGAATTAAAGGGTGGTACGCATCAGGCCCAACACATAAATTTGTTGCACGCTATGTACTCCTCTGAGGCAAGTTAGGCCTGTCATTTATCGAAGGAACCAGGATATCTACAAATGGAATTCCATGTATGGAACACAGCCTGTGAAGAACAGTCTCACCAGTTCGGAGGGCTAAAGAATCTATCAGGTTATCTAAAAGAATGGCACCTCCTACTACATCGGGAGCAGGACTTACATCCTCCACTGGGAGGATCGGAACATCTAAAAAAAGGTTGATTGATGGGCCAGAAACTTTCATTTATTCGGCTTGATGACTAGGAGAAAGCCTGCCATATATAGTCATGGAGCTCAATTTTGCTTCAGGATTGCTATATTGCGGAGCCGGTTCAGAGGACACTGCAGATAAACTTTTTGAGCATCTGAACTCCATATTAACTATAATCAGTAGACAATCGAGATTAGAAAATATTACCTATTCTCCGGTGCTAAGTGTGAACTAGTGCAGTGTTGTCTATAAGAGAGATAAATAACTTTAAATAAGAGAATGAAGTTAAATGATGAGACTTTGGATTTCGACCAGAGTGACCGTCGTCACTGACTGTTTCAACTTGCAAGGAGATTGTTCGGTTGTGAAAGCTTTGCGATTGACTATCGGCATAACAAAGTGCAAAATTTTTCATTCAAGTCCATATGCTACGTTTAAGTTAATGTTGAAAGTTCAGGGATTTCATTGTTCGAATCTCAAGTTCGATGATGAATTTTCAAGTTCTCTTGGTCATTGTCATTATATATTTAAGTTCATTAAGGTGAATTGGTAGTAATTGTCCAAGCAAGTCAGTTTGGATTAGGTTTTGAATTCAGAGAGTACGTGTGCTAATCGCTATATGCCGAACCTTTTATACCGATCCCTATCCTAAAGGGTTTTTATCCATCCATCTCCATAACATTATGGCACCGATCCATTCACTTCTACAAATCCCACCGATCCCTCTCTCGCAACAAACACTATTGATCCCTAATCCTACCGATCCCTCTACTTTACCCTCTAACATCAAGCTTCTATGCTGAGGGATCGGTATAGATCGAAACCTTCAAGACCGATCCCTCCTCTGCTCTATCTTCTTCCTTCTTTCTCCTTCGTTCTGTTGAACCCCTCTATATCCAACGTTTTATCTCTCCTAAATAGATTCACCGTTGTTCAATCATTGCACTAAACTCTGAAATCCCTTATCTCATCATGTAACCAAAAGACAAAGGCAAGAAGGCCTACCTATATGATTATTTAAGTTAGATGTGGGTGAGTGTTTGAAGATGTATGAACTGAAACGGTGAAGAAATAAGTTCATAGGATAGGAAAGATTGCACGTGGATTTTGTGTTGAGGATTGAAGGGTTCAGTTTTGCGAATGGAGGAAGAGGGCTCGGTGCAAAGTTTGAAATTAGGAAAGTTGGATAAGTGAAGTGAGAAAGGTAAAGTGATGGCTTATATTAAGGAAGAAGGAGTTGCCATGGTGTAAAGAAAGGGGAGTTCGGCCCATAGTTGTAAGCAAGAAAAAAGGGTTCAACTATCAATATACCAATCCTTGTGAGCATAAGGCATTAATAGGAGGGATCGGCCATGCGTATGTCAAAACTCATGAGTAGAGGCATTGGAATATAAAGACAGAGAGGGATTGGCAAGAGGTATTCCAATCCCTTTAGATATAAGAAATGGAAGGTAGGGATTAGCACAATATTCCGATCCCTGCAAACACTTTTAAAAAAATGAAGAAAAAAAATGAAAAATGAAAAAATGATGAACGATAAGGATCGATAATAAGTATGAATGCAAATAAATATAAGCATAGAATTTATTGGAAGCATCTACATATGAAATGCCCTAAAATTTGGAATTGCCTTGTGAGTGTATGAACACGTACGAGATCCACAATAGAAACATGTGTATGAGCATGCACGTGTATGACCTGAAAGTTTGATTGCCAAAATTGACAGAAGTTGAAATAAAACTTGAAACCTCTAAGTTTGAGGCTGGAAAAGATAGCAAAAGTTTATTTTTCTCGTGAAACCGAATTTATATATCAACTGACGTAAAATAGCCCTAGAATTATATAAATGGAAATCGACCCAGCGTCATGACGATCAATGAGAAATTCAGAACCTTGAAAAAACAATTTGACAAAGGAATGACAACTATTCAGGAAGCTAGATGGATCTCTTCTCGATGATTTAAAGCACGTCTCATTACAAGACGTTCTTTGGGGGACAAGTGTTTTCCAGCATTCTAGCCTAGCTATATTCAAGTGATTGCACAAGTTAGCTTCGATGGCCGTTAAAGCCGAGGACTCCACAGTGATGATTGTGGGGCCCATAAGTCGGGTATAGATGGTAAGATAAAGCCAGGATTGAATGGAATTGACAGATGCACAATATAGTATGTTCAAAGTATAGGATATGGTTCAATGCATAGGAGGGATCGGCATACATCAAAGTACAAGAGCATTCTTGCAGAAAACAATCAATATCTCGATGTCTACAAGTCCAAAGCATATGTAATTTGAGGAGTAAGATATAAGGACCCTAGGGAACCTACCCTAGGGATCACACATCAAAAAGTCAAAATTGGAGGGATCGGTATATATCCCATGTGAGGGATCGACATATGGCAGCATTCAAGTCATGTTAAATCAGAGATCAAGCAAGAACTCGAGTTCAAATTATAGAAAAATCGTTTTGGTCAATATAACTTTAAAATCACTATTCGTGGCACTATTTGCAGTGATTTTCAATTACTTTTGAAAATACCTTTAAACGTAATAATTCTTCCCAAATCTTTTATAAATATTTTTAAATGAATAATTAAGTGTTTTAAAGATGTTTGAAGATTTAATGATTAATTTAAATTAAACAAAAGAATTAAATAAAAGCTGTTATAAGCTGTTATCTCCATAAAATGTTCTAGTGGATAAAAGTATGAAAGAAGGAGCAAAAGAATTAATGAAGATCAGAAGGCATGAGGATGGTACATCTCAACATAAAACAGAGTTTTCGATAAGATGATGAAAGCAAAAGCAGCATCTTTTAAAAAGGTCAAGAGGAACGTTTCGATAGAGTAAGCAGACCTTTCGACGAAGTCGAAAGCCACCATTTGAAGGCAGTGAATAGCATATTTTCTACACATGTGCTAAACCACTCGAAATGATTAGTTTCTCCTTCATCTATATACATCAAGAAAGCTTTTGGCATAGGCAACCCATTCGAAAGCAAATGATAGATTTTCGAATTGGTTAGACCTGCTCTCATCTATAAGTAAAGGATAAACACCCACCAGAAACAAAGAACATGATTCTGCACTAACCAAAGAAGAAGCTTCTGAATGAGACCTTTTATAGCAAAGCTATAAGGGTGTTTCGACTCATTCAAGGCACTAAGAGAGCATGTTTTAACAGCAACGGAGGCCAGCACCCATGCCAACATTCATGGCACATTAAAGTTAAGTGAAAAGCGCGTCAGCATACCTTTTGATGAAGTTGAAAGGTATGAAACAAAGCCTTACGACATGGTCAGAAGCAATCAAGCAACATGTTTTTCAACAGAGTCGAAAGGAATAAGGCGAGACAGAAAGAAAGCCTAGCCTTTGGCGACGGCGGAAGATTAAGTAAACCTTTTCGACCAAGTTGAAAGGTAAGATTCAGAAGACACTCATGAAAGCAAGGAGGCTGACCTTTCAACCATGTCGAAAGCTTTGGTTAGAAAGGTGCCAATCCACACCCATAAATAGGACTCCAGGGGTTTGTTGTAGGGGAGAAGATTTCTTCCACTTATTACTTGTACTCAAAAGGAGTCTGTAACCCTAATTTCAAAATCAAATTGGGGATTTTTTTCAGTTTATATATTGTAGTTCAAAAAAGTGAGGATCCAATGATTTTGATCAATGTTATAGTTAGAAATTATAATTGTTTTCAGTTCTAATCCTCTGATATCGATCTAAGTCGAAAGGTACCCTTCGACGGGTTCGAAACCCCTAGCACACACATTTCCTTAGAGTTTTAAGTCTAATTATTAGATCATTAGTGCCTACCTTTTCGAGATATTCGAAACCCATTCAGATCATCAATTTCTAGAAGCTTTTAAGACCTTATTTTAGGATTCCTAGTTAGCGTCGAAAGGTGGTTCCGACAAGGTCAATAACCAACCAATTTGAAAGAATCTTCTGAAGGTAAAGTTAACCTTTCGACTGCGTCGAAAGGTATAAAAGAAGTGTTTTCTACCATCTCTACCAGCCTGAGAAGCGCTTGTATTGTTCAATCATTCGAAAGGAAGTTTCAAAGACATCATGAATACTCAAAATTTCAATTGAGGGTATTGACCAATTTTCTTGTCAATATTTTTGGAGGCGTTGACCAGCTTTCTTGTTAGCATTTTTGGTGCCAAAAGGAGGGCTCGAACCTCCGATTCCTTATAACTTTCATCATTGGTTAATTGCATAAAGTTCTCATATAAAAGAAGAAAATGGTAAGGGCAAGGAATAATAATGACAATCCAAACGAAGAAGCTGCAACACAATCAACTTTGAAAGATAACAAAATCCCAAATTTTAACTTAGAAAATATGGAAGTTGGACAACCTTCAACCCTAATAAGATTGCAATAACATAAGATCGGAGTCTAGATTCTACATCAATAAATGGTGGCTATGCAAAAAAAATTTGAAGGAGCTCCATCTCAAGAATATTTAAGGATCGTGGAAAGGGAAGACAAAGCGCAATTTCCAAATGAGGCAAAGAGTGAAGAGCTAAACCAAGGAAGTCAAGCTGAAAGGTCCTATGAGCAATCGAATAGCCCAATTCAAAGACATAGGGAAAGTTGCCACAAAGGTAAAGCAGCCTAAGATGACATCCTACATCGAATGATTACGGATGCGCTTAAGGAAAAAGGACTTTCCGACGTAGAGAAATATGCTATCCTTCAAAAGACTCCTTTTTTAGAAGAAATAATGGCAGTTAGTCCTCCTCCCCACATTGGAATCCTTCATTAGAATATGATGGGAATACTGATCCAGATGATCACCTTGTAACCTTTGAATTTGGATGAATTTATGTAATGCTCCTGGGCTGATTTGTTGTAGAATTTTCCCGGTCACTTTTCAAGGAGCAGCCATTAAATTGTACAAGAATTACCAAGACAAAACTATTCATTCTTGGGAACAATTCTCCTATGAATTCATAACACAATTTCATATGTTTAAAGATCCAGTAATAGATTCTTACGTGTTAGTCAACATTAGACAAAAGCTGGAAGAACTACTCAATGAAAATCTTAAAAGATTCAACAAACACCTTTTTAGCAAGAACTTCCTATCCATAGTTGTAAATATTTACGACATTTATATGTCTAAGCTGAAAGATTTGTTCAAATGGAAGAAATGCTTCATGCCATGATGAAAATCCCAACAAAAATTAAAGGAAGAAAAGTTTGACTTTAAGCATCTCCGCAAAAAGTTTAGACGGAAGACAATGACATCTAGATACAGACCTATGGAATTAAACAAACCCCTTTCCTATATCTTTTCCACGATAAAAGATAACGAGAATTTATCCGTTCCCTATAAGACAAGAACTCTAACTGAACCTAAAAAAGGAAAGAATTACCGCGCTTATCATAAAATGAATGGACATGAAATCGACAATTGCAATGCTTTGGCAAAAATGGTCTGGAACTTAATTAAGTCTGGATTCTTAAAAGAGTTTGTTAAAAAGAGTAGAAGGTTCTCTTCCTCTAAAGGAGCAACTCAATCATTTAAATCCCTGGTAGAAAAACAGTTTTGCAACTTCAGACTCTAATCAAGCTATGAAGTCTTGCAACATTTTTGCCTATAAATTTTATTTGCTTAAATCTTGTTTAATTTGAATCGTACTTTGAATTATACAAATGCTAATACCAAAATTTGAGTGTCATTACAGGTAAAAAAAAAAAACCAGTCCATGGCATTCGACATATTCATAAAGTACAACAAACCTTTAGTTACTTAAGAAAGACTACTCAAGTGATTGAAATGAGACGGTCCAACCTCATCTTAAAACTTGAATCAATGTGGTGTAAGGAACTACTCTCATGGAATCCTAGGTTGTAATCAAGCTTCAACAATAGACTCAAGAAGGGCAAATATCTAAATCCCTCTCGAAAAGATGAGATTCTTAGGAAAAGCATGTTCATATTCATGAAAGTCTATTAGTCCATGAATCATGGCTTTCCGACTCGCAAACAAGGCATCTCTTTTGCTGAGCAAAATATGAGGAAGCATAACCATATATACTATACACATTGATTCTGTTACTCTATCATTTGGGAATTTTTTTCTTAAATATGTATTAAAGAAAGTTGACTTCAAAAGTCAAAAAGGATTTTCTCCAATTACCCTATAAATGAGGGGACTAAGTATTTGTTTATTTGAAAGGTGCGATACGATGGATGATCTCCTCTCTGCACAAGGATGATAACGAAGCACATCCTCCTGTCTCTCTCACCAATGACAATGATAATTGGGATGCTATTAAGACAGACCCAATCTTTGGAGAAGAATGATGGGTGGAAGTTCCACATAACGTTTGATTTTTTTATTTACTTTTTGATTTGTTTGAATGGATTTGGTTTGAATTGATACTCTGTGTGGATCGATTTCTTATTAATTTGAAGATTGGTGTGTAAAACATATATATACACATTGAATTAGTTATTATGCTTAGAAGTATAATTATTTCCTACTCTATATATATTCCATTGTACAGTTTAACAATGCAAGTGCTGAAGTCCAAGAATGAGGGGGAGTAAGTTTTTGTTGATGAAAAAGGGGAAGAAATATAAAATAGGATAGTTAGGTATAGATTAAGGGGGAGTTGTTAGTTTTAGGGGGAGTTATTAGGATAGAAATAATATTTTATAAATAAAGGTTGTCATCATCAAAAGGGGGGAGATTGTTAGTCCATGAGATGATGGTTTTGATGACAACAACCATAGAATAGATTTTAAAATATAAATGCTAACATTATAAGTTTAGATATATATATATATATATATGTATATGCAGGATTTAATCATGCAGGTACTAAGAATGAAGACTGTACAGTATAGAGATTCAAGATATCAAGATAAAATATCAAGATAGAAGACTCATGAGTATCGAGACTATCAAGAGTTCAAGATTCCAAGGATAAGTATTTTTTATTATTAGAAATTTTTGTTAAAACTCGTAGAAAAGCACTGGCATCTTAAAATCCAATTTATTCGTGGAATGGAATCCACTTCGAGCCCGTTAAAGGGATGGAACCCTAAGTAGGATGGAACCTACGAATAATCTAGTGGAACATTGTTTTGTATCTGCTAACTTTTATTCAAAATGATTTTTCAAAATTATATCCTGTTTTCAAAATGCTTTCAAAAATTTCCTTTTAAAAGATTCAAAACCATCGATCCTGATTTTAAATAATTTTAGCCTCAAAAAACATCTTTATTTTCAAAGTCAAATCACTCTTGATTTTAAACTATCTTTTTAATAATATATTTAACTTTTAAATATTTATACTTAGATTTAAATATAAAATTATGGTTAAATTCTATATATATATTATTCTTTATATTTGCTTATGAATTTCAACTATAGTCAAGTATATTTATAAAGTTTAAATTAGTTTTTATAAAAGATAAAAGTTATTTTCAAAGAAATTCAAAACATCATAAAAAGCTTTGGGATGTCGACATGCCTATGGGTACCATGTCGACATGGAGACAGTTTGATTCAAAAATTCAAATTTCAAAAGAAGTGTCTATTCGCCATAACTCTTCATGAATGGACATGGCTGTTGTTCTTCTATAAATAGGGGTCAGTTTCAACGAATTTTTAATCACTTTTTTCTGGTTTTCGCTCCTCTTCTTCTTCCTCTTTTCTTAATACATATTCTTATCATTACTCTGCCAAAATCAACATTGAATCATACTCAATTACTTCTAGTTTGATTCTCTATCACTATCTCCACAAGATTCTCAGTGCTATTTAGAGTTATAGACTTCTTTGTAATCTATTAAGCGAGAAAAGGTGTGATTGTAGCCTTGTAAATCAATCAAAAGGGAAAAGGTGTGATTGTAGCCTTGGTAGATTAATTGGGTAAACTTGTGGTTCGGAAATCAAGTATCTCTACCTAGAGGATCGAAATTCTGGAGGGTGTACCTCGTAGCCTTGAAACCGAGGGTGTAATTGTACGATTGCTGTTGAAAGGAAATCCGTACTTGTGTTGTGGGACTGGATGTAGGGTAACTCTGAACCAGTATAAAATCCGGTGTGTTCTTTCATTTACTGCTTTTATTTCATTTCTGTATCTGTGATTGTTTCTGTGATCATATCTGTGTTTGTATATTGCATACTTTTGTGTCTACATTAACATAAATCGAAAAATATTTAGTAATTCTTTATTAACACTATTCACCCCCCCTCTAGTGTTAATCTTAGCCTTAAGATCCGTAATCCGCATTTCTCACATCCTTATTCCTTTTCATGAAGACTTCTTATTGAATTTCCAATTTTGCGACTTCTAGATTTCTTATCTGACTTTTATGATGATTGTAATTTTCATATTCACAATTTCCTTATTGGAATTTCAGAGATTTCTTATTGAATTTCTGGTTTCGTGAATTCTAACTTTCCCTATTGATTTTTATGTTGATTTGTGAATTTCATATTCCTGATTTCCTTATTGAATTTTTGATGATCTCTTATTGGATTTCTGATTCTGTGAATTCTATATTTCTCATTGATCCTTATAATGATTTGTGAATTCCATTTTTTTGAATTTGTGATAATCTTCTAATTTCATGAACTCTAAATTCCATTGTCAATTTTCATGATGATTTGTGAGTTTCATATTCTTAGATTCCATGTCGAATTTTTATGACGATTACCTACTGAATTTTTGATTTCTCGATTGATTTTATGGTAATTTGTGGATTTCATACTCCTGATATCCTTATAAGATTTTTATAATGATTTCTTATCGAACTTTTGGTTCATGAATTTTTGATCCCGTTATTGAATTTCAATAACGATTCAGGAACCTTTTATTGAATTCCTGAATTTAAATTCGATATGAGATTTTCCTATTATCATATGGGTTTCTGTCAAGGGTTAAGATGAAAAGAAAAGAGGGCAACCTAATCTCCATATTATCAAACTGTAGTCAATCTATCAACTTGTTGATTAATAAATGAAAGTTACTAACTAAAAGTTTAGAAATGAGAGTGTATTATAGCAAAATCATACCAAAAAACTGCCAAAAATGAAAAATAAATCCCTAGAAGCTGAAAATAACATAGCCCATGGAATAGGATTTGAAGTATGCAACAGCTCTTCGAGAAGGTTTATTTACTTAAATTAGCAATGGCGGATCAGGTGATATTGTTTCATATTACCATTATTGGCAGTAAAAAGATTCGAACATATATTTGAATGCTCCGCTTAAAAAAGCTATCAGATAGTATATTGAATTTTGAAATTACCCATCATGATCTTATTACAAGGTTATAATCCTGATATAAGTCATTGTCTATTTTGCAGAAAAACGAAGAAGGAAATTCCTTGGAGTTTTTGTCCTAAAGAACAAAAGCTTCTTTCATACTGGGTGGCTAAATGTTATCCATAAAATATTCTTGAGGATAAAAGTATGAAAAATTGAGCGAGATAATCAATGAAGATCAGCAAGCATTAGGATGGTAAATCTCAACATCAAACATAGCTTTCAAAAAGATGATGAAAGCACCAGCATCACCTTTCAAAGAGGTCAAGAGGAACGTTTTGATAGAGTAAGCAGAGAGCTCTTGACGTAGTCGAAAGCCATCAAAGGTAGTGAGTAGCATATTTTCTACACATGCGCTAAACCATTTGAAATGATTGATTTCGTCTTCATCTATATACATCAGTAGAGCTTTTGGCATAGGTAACCCATTCGAAAGCAAATGATAGCCTTTCGAATTGGTTAAAGATACCTTCATCTATAAAGGAAAGGATAAACACCCACCAGCAACAAAAAACATGGTTCCGCACTAACCAAAGAAGAAGCTTCCTAATGGGACCTTTTCCGGCAAAGCTTTAAAGGTGTTTCGACTTATTCGAGGCACAAAGAGAGCATGTTTTGATAGTAGTGGAGGCCGGCACCCATGACAACATTCATGGCACATTAAAGTTAAGCGAAAAGTTCATCAGCAGACCTTTGGATGAAGTGGAAAGGTATCAAACAAAGCCTTACGACATAGTCAGAAGCAATCAAGCAACATGTCTTCTGACAGAGTTGAAAGGAGCAAGGCGAGAAGTAAGGAAGCCCAACCTTTGGCAGCAGTGGAAGATTAACTAAGCCATTTTGACCAAGTCAAAAGGTAAGATTCAGAAGACACTCACGAAAGCAAGGAGGCTGACCTTTCTACCATGTCGAAAGCTTTGGGTCGGAAGGTGCGAATCCACACCTATAAATAAGACCCTAGGGGTCTGTTGTAGGGGATCTGATTTCTTCCACTTCTCATTTGTATTATAAAAGGAGTCTGTAACCCTAATTTAAAAATAAAATTAGGGAATTTTTCATTTCATACATTCTAGTTCAATAAAGTGAGGATACAATGATTTTGATCAATGTTACAATAAGAAATTATCATTGTTTTCAGTTTCGATCTTCTGATATCGATCTAATTCGAAAGGTACCCTTCGACAAGGTAGAAACCCGTAGCAAACACATTTCCATAAAGTTTTAAGTCTAATTACTAGATCATTGGTGCCTACCTTTTCAAGCTAGTCGAAACCCATTCAGGTCGTCTATTTCTAGAAGCTGTTAAGTCCCTTGTTTAGAATACCCAGTTAGCGTCGGTTCAGACAAGGTCATAACAAACCAATTTGAAAGAATCTTCTGAAGGTAAAGTTAACCTTTCGACTGCACCGAAAGGTACAAAAGAAGTGTCTTCTACCATCTATACCAGCTTGAGAAGCTCTTGTATCATTCGTTCATTCGAAAGGAAGTTTCGAAGACATCATACATACTTAAAATTTCAATTTCAGGTATTGACCTGTTTTCCTGTCAATATTTTTGGAGGTGTTGACCAGTTTTCTTGTCATCATACGCAATTATTTTAATCTTCGCTCCGATAAGCCAATGAGTACACCTGATTTTTCTATACATGAGATATAGTTGAGATGCTTAAACTAAGGAGTCATTTAGGAGCAACCAGTACCATAACTCACCTGGCCTCACCTAGATGTGGGATAAATAAGGTCGAAATGTGAGAAACGAGTTAAGTGTAAAAGATTAAATTTCCTATGCTTAAACAACTTGGGTTTTATAGAGATAATCTTTTTATAATTTATATTAAATTTCGAAGAGGGGACTCGTACTACTTATATGAATTTGAAAGGTGATTTCACCGTTATTCGATGGATAGTACTTATTGAATATAAAAATTAACATTAAGTATAATTTGAAATAATTTCTATGGGTCCGTTTCATTCAAATATTAACTAATTTGGATTTACCATCTTAGATAACATGGTTTCAACTTATTAAAAAGTTACATTTTTGGAATCGAGAAATCTTTGTTGAAATTTAAGTAAAATGATTTGGAATTACTCTAAGTTTAAAAAAGGGTTTAATCAAACCGAAGACTTTAACAAAGAGATTTTTATGAGTTCATATATACCAAAAACAAATGGTTTTCAAAAGATAAATATCTCTAAAAGATATTTTGGATAAAAATATTAATTAATGGAATATTAATAACCTATTTATAAACCATCTTTTTATTGAAGATTGGTTTGAAGGAACCGAGGCCGGTTTGGGTGACTCCTATCTGAAAACCACTTCGAACCAATTTACGCGTTCGAAAACGAAGATATATATTAAAGACCAAAATTTTGGAAGATAGAGGATCATCATTTCGAAAGGACTTCTTGTTGATAATATATGCCTAGCTCTCAGGATAAATAAACAACAATGGTCCTTTTATTCTGAAAACCTTCAAAACATGAGGACTATTCGCTACTAATCCTAAGGGCAATAAGTGACAGGATATGGTAGGAAAGTACCTTCGATTTGTCCTATTCCTGGATAACTTGTATGGACGAATGTTTGATGTCGCATTTCTAGATCAAATTGATTGATCTCTATAAACGTATCATCTGTTTAGGGCATAGAAGGCAACTTCTCTTAGCATAACATCCTTTCCTGAGACGTATACGCTTAGGAGTTATACATTTGTAAAGACCAGTTGTGTGATTGTGAAATGGGAAAGTGGCATTCATAGCGGAATATGTTCTATATAAAAGGTAATCGTTACCTCAAAGCTTCACACCTAGGAATGGTGAAACAGGGGATGTTTAAGGCAAAGTGGCTCGTAACCAATTAGGGTATGAAATCTACTTCTAGATCTATAAAAATTTCTACCCGCTATAACGTTGGGTTTAAATAAAGTGTTGTATGCTATGAGACGTCTCGGATAGGTCGGTAACGACCGAATAATATAATACTCGGTGTTATTCGGATAATTTTCAGATAGGCCAGCCTTAATTCGCATAAGGACCAATATAGGGGCCTCAGTGCATTCCTCTAAAAATGCAATGCACGAGAGGTAGTCCTTTACATCGCTATATAGTTGGAAATCCAAGCTCCAATAAGTGTCTTTGGTTTTGTTTTGTAGAGCCTTAAATGATTTGGTCTAGAATTTAGAAAAAATTTCAACTAAGATTCATGAGTTTACTTGCAAATGTTTTCAAAAGAATGTCATTAAAAACAATATTACCAAATTTCCACGTAAAAATGTTTTGGTTATCATAAGGTAAAAACCCGTTCTGTGTTTTATGTGCAGTGTGGTCTTATGAGATACCTTTTGTTTTCAAACACTTGTATTTTGAGTTTCTTACACCAGTCCCATGACTGACCCAGAGTTTATTTCCTTTTCCTTAAACTCTGGGTCCACTATTTTTTCGAGCAGCCTAGTAGTCATGTTTACTTAGAAGAAATCTAGAAGAGCTCGAAGCATGAAGTTAGAAGATTCTTCAGTAGACTATTACTTCTTTCCCACCACACTTGTGTACAATTGTATTCCTCCTTTACACGGACACAAATTTAAAACTGCTCATGTTTAACTCTGATAAACTGAATTGACCCTAATTTTGACGAACATTATTTAGGATATTTAATTAGATAAATAAAACAAAATAATGTAAATGGTTAAGAGATTGAGATTTGTATAGTTAGAAGGTAGTCGTGTCTAATTAATTAATGAACTAAAGGGAAATGAAATAGTTAAGGGTAATAAGATAAGGAAAATATAGGAATAGGTTATATTTTTATACCCTAAGCTTGGACGGCCACCACTAAGAGAAAGCAAGGGGAAGATAAGCAAGAATCAAAAGGAAGAAGCTTAATCAAATTCATCCAAGAGCAAATTTCAAACTCCTTAACAACAAGCTAAGGTAAATAATAGATTACATCTCATATTTTTTATTTTCAGTTTCTAGATAAGATTCGAATAAGTTTTATAAAGTATTATATTATGCTTTGAATGTTAAATAGATGTATATGCTTGTTGATAAATTTTACTGTTTCATATAGATTTTATGATAAGTTTTAATTTGAAATGCCTATTAAATGACATTCAAATGCCTTGTGATTTTGATATAAGGTCAAAAATGTTAATTTATAAATGAGTTTCAAGTTTTATAATTTTTTGAATTAATGTGGATTTATTATAAATTTTCTAGTAAAGAAAATTGTTAAATTGGGTTTAAAATTAATTTCGGCTATTACATGTTAGCTTTAGGTCAGAAATTTAAATATGTTATAAAACATATTAAAAGTTAATTATGGGAATTTTGAAAAATTTTCCTAAAGGTTTTTATTAAATGTATAAAATTGTTTAAGGTATGAAACTTAAATGTTTTATACATTTATAATAGAAGAATGGGCTGTTTGCAAATGTTTTAATTTGTTAATTTCTAAAATTTGGCAACACTTTAGAAAAGATTTTGAAAAAGAATTGGCAACCAATCATATGTTGACAAACAAAGCAAGTTAGTTAGAAAGAAATTGCTTTAAAAGGTTAAAATTCAGTTTTATAAGGTATTACTCCTTCGCTACTTATAGCAGCCACCATTCGACTTCATACTGCCGCCTCCATCTAAGTCGAAACCAATACACATTGTATCATCCCTGGTACATAGTGGATTGGAGTTAGGCGAAAGGTATGGAATCGAAATAGGCTTTCGAAGGGGTTGGAGTAGCTTTGATAAGCGTAGAACCATTTTGGTAATAAATGAGGCTTTCGAAGGAACTAGCTTTCGACTTGGTCAATTGTTTTAAAGTAAAGAGCTTTCGAAAGAGGTTACTGCCTTTGTTTTAAACAATAAGCTTTCAAAGGGGTCGAAACCCTTGCTTTTGCATTCAACCTTTCGAAGCAATGCCTTCGAAGGGGTTTTTTGCTTTAAAGTTAGAAGCTGCTTCTCCGATGCTTTCGAAGGGGTTAGTTTCGACACCATCCGCTTTCTTTTATTTAGGATAATTATTTCAAAAAAATGCTTTCTTCCCAATTCTTTTAAGACCCTTTGACCTTTTGAAAGTTAAACCCAAATGTTTCGAAAGAAATGATTTTAAATAGTTTCAAAACTATATTCCACAAGCTTATAACTTAAACCTAATGCTTTTGAAAGGTTTTTTTTGAGTAGAGGACATTGATGCTTTCGAAACGTACGTTATAAAGGTTTCGAAGGGGTAAATCCCCAATGTTTTTGAAAGGTTTACCTTTGGTCTTTGAATGGAAGGTTTCCAATATTTTCGAAATGCAAGTTTGAAGTGTTTTAAAAGAGGATGTCTAGGGTTTATAAAGCTTTCGAAATGATACTTCCAATGGTTTCGGAAGGTCTATCATATGGTTTCGAAAGGTATGTTTTGGCCTTTCGGCCTAATGTTTCAAAGTTAAATAGTTAACTTATTTCGAAATTGGTACTTTCAATGGTTTCAAAAGAGAACATTTAAGGTTTTTAAATAAGGGTTTGAAGGTTTTCATCAATAATGTTTTGTGTAAATTGTATATCATGGTAAAGAGATTTGAGTAAAGAAAAAGTATATTTTCCTTGTTTAAGTAAGATTTAAAGGGTTAAATCAATTTGAAAGGTTTTCAAGGAAAATTTGAAGGGTAGTTAACCCTAGGTAAATGACTTGGATATTTGAATGCCAGATGAGACTGGTATAGGGTCACGCCCTATACATTAGCTATAACCCATCACTAATTTAGTCCAAAATTCCAGCATGTAGGGCTTAGTTACACGTAAGAGTTAAATGATGTTACACACAGAAAGGAATATACAGAGAAGGATGATAAGTTATCGGTGGGCCCGCAAAACCATTAAGATCAGTTAACCCTGGGAGAAGTAAGTTAAGGACGACCGTCCAGACGTGTGTCTAACAGATGTTAGATTATTTATTTTGTCCAGTAGGCCCGAGACAGCCAATGGTTTGTAGTTAGCCAAACAAAACTAAATTTTTCGGGTAGATAGTCCATTTATTACCTGAATTATGATCATATATGATATTGCTATTATTGTTTTAATCAGCTTGATTATAGGATTCTGATTTGCAAATATATATTTTAAAGGGATATTTGTAAGGGGAAACCCATTCCGCTAAGAGACATGGTCTCACTTAATATCAATAATCTGAGATATAGTGACATTATTCACACCAGTCTTTATGTCTGACTCAAAGTTTATGTTTTGTCCTTAAACTCTTGGGTGCTCAAAATTAATTTGAGTAGATTGAGAGTTAAGGTTTTTCAGGTTTAGTATTTGGATGAATAAGCTTACGAAGATGTGCAGGAGGCAAAACAAGCTGTATAGAAGCTTTTTATTTTTATTTCTGCTGTGAAGTATTAAGACTGATATGTCGATTTAGTAGTCTGATCATCCAAGGTGGAGTCTTCATATGTCGCTGTTGACGTAATTTATAGTAATTATATTTGATCAAAACCTAGGAATCGTTTGGGATTATGTAATGAAATATGAAACATAGTTTTGCAGTATTATCAGTAAAGTTGTTTTTTTAATCTGCAATTTTGTTTCATATTAATGTGCTTCTGATATTATGAATACCATTAATATTATCGTATTTTGTCACCGGAAGTTAATACTATAGATGACTGCAACGTTTATAGCGCTTAGCTTCAGGCCTCAAGATAGGGGATGTTACAACTTGGTATCAGAGCCTAGGTTTATGAAAACTTAAAAGAAATTTCAAACCTAAAATGATTTCGAAAGCATAATCATAAGAAATTAGAGAAAAGATTGGGGTATGGGATAACGCTATAGTAACGTACTTGTATTTGCTATATACGAGTATATGCTTTATCTCTATTCTTCCATCTCTTTTAGCATATTCTTCTGTATCTTATAAAGGCTCGAAAGCAGATTTTACGAATGTAAGATATGGATGCTAGAGGGGAAGCGTTAACATTGGTGGAGAAAGCACCACAATCAATTGAAATGTCAGACCAAACACCAGGAGAAATCCAGGTCAGGCACAAGCTGCTAATGTGGGTGCTGGATTACTGAAGTTGATATGGGAGAAATGTATCCGTTCTTCGTTAACACGATGCAAGTAGGAATTTTTACGGGGTTAGCTAGAGGAAATCAAGGAGCTCCAATGGTCAATAACTATGCTGTTTTAAGTAGAGATTATGCTTGGCTAGGAGGAAAGCCGTTTGTTAGTATTGAAGATGCAATCGAAGTGGAGAATTGGCTACTTCATTGCGAGAGGATTTTTGCTGATTTGGGGCTCAACGATGAGTAGAAAAGAAGACTCGCTTCTAGACAGCTACAAGGGGCAGCAACGTGCAGGTGGAACGGTGTTACGGTTGGAGTCAATGAGGAGACTATGACTTGGGTTGAGTGCAAGAGGAGGTTTGAAGAAAGATTTATGTCGGAGATTGCTAAGTTTACTCAACTCAAGAAATTTGCAGAGTAGGAGCAATGGGATATGACAGTACTTGAGTGTGAAACCAGATTTGAGAAGCTAGCAAGGTACGGATACGATACGGTTGATACTATCATTAAAAGGAATGAGAATTTTATTCGTAGGTTTAAGCCTGAGCTTGTTAAGACCAAATTTTCGCATATGAGAGATCTATGCGATGTTTTTGTAGGGATGGCTTTAAGGCAGGAAGAGATGCTTGCTTATCTTGAAGGAAATAAGGTAAAGGAGGCTCAAGGAAGGCAGAACCAGAAAAGGAAGTTTTTCCATGAGAAAGGAGCTTAGAAAAGTGGAGCTGCTAAGAAAAGAAAGGCAGATCTTGTCTATTATAAGTGTGATAAGAAAGGACACTATGCTCATGAGTGCCGGACAGACAAAGGGAAGAAGGCTGCTAAGAAGAAAGGAGTAAGGCGTTTCAACTGTTATCAGCTTGGACACTACAAGAACTAGTGCAAGGAGCCAGCAAGGATGAAAAGGCAAGATATTTGCATCGGAACCAGCGACGTCGAGACCAACCGTAAAGGGAAAAACTATGTTGGGAGGTACGCATTTGATTCATAGTGTATCAGTTAGAATTCTATTTGATATTGGTGCATCACATTCTTTTATATCGCATTGTTTGTAAATAAGCTTAAACTAGACCCCTCATACCTAGTTATTTCCTTTAGGGTTGCGAATCCGACAGGAGGGATGCAACACTTAGGATGAAGTGTGACTAGGTGGAGTTTGAATTGTTAGGTCATACATTTGTTTATAGTTTGCATGTGTTTGATTTCGTAGGATTCAAAATAATTTTGGGTATGGATTGGTTAAGTAAACACGATGCTAGGATATTTTTCCAAGACGGGAAAATATTGCCTAAACACCCCGATTGTAGTGATCGAGTAATATACTCCGTAAAAAACCCTAGTTTTGAGGTTAGTGCTTTGTTAGGTATTTTCGAGGCTAAAGACGAGTTGAATCGAGTTTTCGTTGTTAGAGTATTTGCAGATGTCTTTTAACCCGTAGTAGGACTGCCATTGAAACGAGCTATTGAGTTTTGGATTGATTTAGGACTAGGACTAGAACGGTTGTTGGAATCTCGATTTTGATTATGACAAGCTATATAAAATATTCTGTGTATACTAATCATTTTTGCAGGAGATTTATTGCAGATTCTTTTTCAGATGTTTAAAGCGGAGTATGGTGTATCTAGAGTTTGTACTTTACATAGAAATTTGTTAAAATCTCTCTTTAATATATATATATATATATATATATATATATATATATATATATATATGCACACACATGAACAATGTCTAAATTCAGACGTCTGAATACATTCATTCAGACGTCTGAATGCTGAAACTAGAATATTGTTTTACAATATTCAGATGTCTGAATGAAAATTTTCAGATGTTTGAATTTGGTCAAAATTTGCCTAAAGCTTGCTGTTTGCGTATTAATCTAATTCAGAAGTCTGAATTATTTTGATTCAGACGTCTGAATATCTCTAACTGCTATTTTCTTGAATAGTCACTTCTCTTCACCAAAGAGAAACATTTTTAAAATCAATGGTTGCACCTGTTCTTTTCAATATAACTTTTCATCTATAGTTTCAACTCTTTATACACTATAAATAGATTATAGAATTAAAAAAACTATTCACCGAATTTACCTTTAATATTCTTGAATTCTCATCTATTCTCATCTATTCTCACGTTTTCAAATTGCACTCAAATTGCTTACATACTTTGATCATTGATCACTTTATCTTCCACAATTCTTAAAGCACCTCACACTATATATCATAAAGGAGAAGATTATAGAAAGACCATACTTATTTGACTTATTAGAGTTATTTAAGTACACACTATAGTCCGATACATTTGTTATTTGTAAAGAAGTCATGTTCGGTTGCTCAAGCGGTAAAAGTCTTATTCGGTTGCTTAGACGGTTGAAGCATTTTCGGTTGCTCAGGTGGTTTAAACCTATTCCTTCGAGTTAAGTGAGGGCTGTTTTAGTGAAATTCCAAAAGGAGCCTGGGAATGGACGTAGGACAGTGCTCCGAACCAGTATAAAAACCACTGGTGTCATGTACTTTACTGCATTTACTGTTTATTTACTTATTCTGCACAAGTAGTTTATCCATATTACTCGATCCTATAGCATAGCTTCTTTTCACCGGTAAGTAAACCGTCAAGCAGAATGACACCTACCGAGATGAGGGAGCTAAAGGTGCAGTTGGTGGGTTTAGAAGGTAAGAGTTTTATCAGACCAAGCAATTCGCTTTGGGGAGCTGTCGTAGTGTTTGCCAAGAAACCGAACAGATCATTGAGGTTATGTATTGATTATCGCTAGTTGAATAAAAAGACGATAAAGAATCGATATTTGTTACCTAGAATTGATGATTTGTTCGATTAGTTGAGTGGAGACAATATTTTCCCAGTTGGATTTAGCAACAGGGTTTCATCATCTTAGTGTGGCAGAGGATAGTATTCCTTTCATGGTGTTTAGGACTAGATATGGATCACACCAATAGTCAGTAATGTCGTTTAGACTAACTAATGCGCTGACATTCTTTTTAGATTTGATGAACTGAGTTTTCCAAGAGCACTTGGATAGGTTCATGTTGGTTTTCATAGATGATATTTTGATATACTCTAAAGATGAAAGGGAGCATGAAGTTCATCTTAGAGTGGTGCTTGAAACATTGAGGCAGCATCAACTAGAAGCGAAAATTTTGAAGTGTCATTTCTGAATGAAGGAAGTGAAGTTCCTCAGTCATGTAGTCTCAGAAAAAGGGTTGTCAGTAGATTCGGCTAAGATCAAGGCAGAGAATAATTGGAAGAGATCCGAGACGGTGATTAAGATAAAAAGTTTGCTTCGATTAGTGGGTTACCTCGGAGATTCATGAAGGATTTTTCACGGATAGTGGCACCGCTGACTAACCTAACGTGGAAAGATGTGAAGTTAATCTTGACTGATAAGTGTGAGGAAGCATTCCAGATGATGAAATACTTATTGACAAATGCTCATGTGTTAGTTGTTCTCAAGGGGAATCAGGACCTAGTGGTGTACACAGATGCTTGTGGGATAGGATTAGGAGCTGTGTTAATGCAAAGAGGTAAAGTAATTGCCTATACTTCTCTACAGCTTAGACCGCATGAGATTAGATATCCAACTCACGATTTGGAATTAGCTGTAGTAATTTTTGCATTGAAGGTATGGAGACATGCCTATTGGGAGAAAGGTTCGAGTTGTACATGGATCGTAAGTCTCTGAGGTATTTATTTTCTTAGAAGAAGTTGAATATGAGACAATAGAGGTGGTTAGAGTTTTTGGCCTCTTATGACTTTGGTATTGAATACACACCAGGAAAAGGCAATAAGGTTGCAGATGCACTTAACAGAAAACATAAAAATGCAATTTTAGCAATGATATTTGAATGGAAAGATTTAGAAGCATTGACGACATGCAAGTTACAGTGGAGAACTGAAGCTAGGTCTAGTAAGGAAACTGCAATGATGTCATGCTTCAAAGTTCGACCGGTAATGATCCAAAAGATTGCTTCTAAGCAGAAGGAGGAACCATTATTAGTTGAACGGATCAGAAAGTTAAGGATGGAACAGAGTGCGATGACTTAAAAGATTCCAGTCTTGACCAGAAGGGGTGGTTGAGGAAGATAGGAAGACTTTGTGTTCCGAATACGAGAGACATTAGGAAGGATGTTCTTGAAGAATGAAATCGTTCAAAGTTCGCTATTCATCGGGAGGAACTAAGATGTACCAGTATATGAAAAGAAGTTTCTTCTGGGAAGGTATGAAGCGAGATGTTGGCTTATGGGTGAAATAGTGTTTGAATTGTCAATAGGTAAAAGCCAAACATCAGAAACCAAGTGGGTTACTTCAGCCTTTAGATGTTCCAGTATGGAAGTGGGATTTGGTTAGGGAAGCCGCAGAAACGATTGAGTTCATTCGAGCCAGAATGAAGGAAGCTCAATCTAGGCACAAGTGCTATGAGATAGAAGATGAAAATACTTAGAGTTTTCAGTTGGAGATCATGTTTTCGTCAAGGTATCACTGATGAAAGGTGTAATTCTATTTGGAAAATCAAAAAAATTGGCACTGAGATTCGTTAGACCATTTCCTATTATAGAAAGGATTGGGAAACTCTCATACAGAGTGGAGTTACCAAGTAGTTTGGCAGGAGTTCATAATGTTTTTGATATTTCTCATCTAAGGAAGTGTATTCGAGATCTAGAGACTACTATAGCACTGACTGTGTTAGATGACTTAGTAGTGAACTGAATTTGACTATAATTAGAAAACTAGTTATATAGTCGCAAGAGATGAGAAGAGGCTAAGGAGCAAGAAAGTAAGATTAGTCAAAATCTAGTGGAGTGATGAAAAGAGTGGATATACATGGGAAAATGAGCGCAGGATTCGAGATACTTATCCTGACTTGTTTCATGGTACGTTTTACCTTTATGATTGATTTGGTAAATACCTTATCATAATTTCGAGGACGAAATTCTTTAAGGAGAGGAGTCTTTAACAAACCTATTTTTAACTAACATTATTTAGGAAATTTAATTAGATAAATTAAATGGAATAATGTAACTGGTTAATGGATTGATATTTGTATAATTAGAAGGTAGCCGTGCCTAATAAAATAATGAACTAAAGAGAAATAAAATGAAATAGATAAGGGTAGTAAGACAAGGGAAAAATAGGAATAGGTTATATTCATATACCCTAAACCCTCGTGCGACTTTCATTTTCCACGTTCATAAAAAAAATTAAACTAAGCTTGGTTGACCACCATTAGGGGAAAGCAAGGGGAAGATAAGTAAGAATCAAAAGGAAGAAGCTTAATCAAATTAATTCAAGAGAAAATCTCAAAACTCCTTAACAACAAGCAAATGTGAATAATAAATTACATCTTGTATTTGTTATTTTTGGTTTCTAGATCAGATCAGAATAAGTTTTGCAAAGTATTTTGCCATGTTTTGAATGTTAAATATATATATGTGTGTGTGTGTGCGCTTATTGATTAATTTTGTTGTTTCATATAAATTTTGTGATAAGTTTTAATTTGAAAAGCCTATCAAATGACATCCAAATGACTTGCGATTTTGATTTATGGACAGAAATATTATTTTATAGACGGGTTTCAAGTTTCATAATTTTTTGAATTAATGTGGATTTATTATAAATTTTCTAGTAAAGAAAATTGTTAAATTGGGTTTAAAATTAATTTCGGCTATTATATGTTAGCTTTGGGTCAGAAATTTAAACATGTTAGAAAACAAATTAAAAGTGATATACGGGAACTTTCGAAGAATTTTCCTAAGTGTTTTATTAAATATATAAAATTGTTTAAGGTATGCGACTTAAATGTTTTACGTTTATAAAAGGAGAAGGAGTTATTTGCAAATGTTTTAATTTGTTAATTTCTAAAATTTGGCAGCACTTTAAAAAAGATTTTGAAAAAGAATTGGCAACCAATTATATGTTGTCAACAAAGCAAGTTAGTTAGAAAGAAATTGCTTTAAAAAATTAAAATTCAGTTTTATAAGGTTTTACTAGTTCACCACTTAAAAGGTTAACATTATCATATTTTGTCAGTGGAAGTTAATATTATAGATGACTGCAGCATTTGTAACGATTAGCTTCGGGCCTAAAGATAGTGGATGTTACATAAATGTATTTGAAATTTCCACCGTAAATATTTTATAAATAGAAAAAATATAAGTTATTCCATTAGTGTAAGATTATTTTCTATGTCTATTTTTCCCTTTTTTTCCTTAAGGAACCGCCTCTTGGGCACTTAGATTTGTGGCAGGTGAATTTCGAGTATGTATTAGTGTCGATTTACAAGAGTCGAAGTAACGGGTCCTCACATAACTAACAAAAAGAGTTGTAATAGAGCTTATTGCAATGAGTAAAAATAATTGTAAATGACCCAGTCGCAGTGGTCAAGGATGGTTATAATAAAAATCTAATGCAGCGGTTGTTAACAGTCGAAAACAAATGTTAAATGCACACATGCTATTACAACTTTGAATGTTACGACAGTTGCATGATCGTTGCTAAAGACTTATTACAACCGGCATTTCCAGTGGCAAAATGCAGGCGTGGCCCTAAGGCATGGTTGGCAAGCCAACCGTCTAAGGCAACGAAGCAGGGACGGGCAACAACCTACAAGTTTAGATACCTATGAGCTTTTATTGTAAAATCATTTCAAATGTTAAGTTGTCTGAGTTGTAACAAGTATTAGCTTTGAGAGGACCAAACAGGGTACGAATATGGAATTAACCATTTTTATGTAACTTTACTACTTTCTGTTCTGCATGAAAAATTGTTTTGTCTGAGCCAAACAAATCAAAGGTTGGGCTAGGCGAAATGGGTACTTTGTCATGGTGTTGTAATCATTTCAAGAGTTTTAGCAAGCATTATAGCATTTGTAATACGCAGAATTATAATAAAATAAACTGGATGCAGGACAAAGGTTAAATCACTATAAAAATTCTGTTTGTTATTTATTTATTTATTTCACACTTTACTTCCTACTTTTTAGAATATCAATCTGTGATTTATGATCTTAATTAGATTAAGAACTTTGCATAGACGAACATATATCTTCCTCTTAGGAGTTGGCACTAGGATCACACCTAGGACATAGACACTACCAAATCTGTATTCAAGGATCTTTGGTCATTTTTAACATAAACAATACTTCTTACTTCATGTTTTTTTGAATGCTGTTATACTAACATGTATAAACAAGTAAACCTTTACATGAAGCAAGCTACATGTATCAAATATATTTTATAAAATTATAAATGTTTTAAGATAAACTAGAACTTAGTTATTTCTTAAAATACGCATAACTAAGAATGACTAGAGATCATATTCAACTTTGAAATATTGGGTTTAGAAGGCATTAAGATTGAATTTATTTTATATACTATAAGGAAATTACCCTCTTGCAACTTCCTATTTAGCAGCTGTCATTTCGCGACAGTTGTAATAAATGATCTTTAACAACTGACATTTCGTGACAGTTGTAATAAAAAATCTTTAACAACTAGCATTTGCTGATAGTTGCAATAAATATGTTTTTAACAACTATGTTTTCCTGCAAGTTGCAATAAATATATTTTTAACAACTATGTTTTTCTGCCAGTTGCAATAAACTTGTTTTTTAACAACTGCGCTTTCCTACCAGTTGAAATAAACATATTTTTAACAACTGTTTCCTTTAGCCAGTTGTTATAGAGATCTATAACAGCTAATTAATTTTGACCGTTTTAAATATTTATTATAGCCGTTAAATTGCTCATAAGTTTTAAGTGATTGTGTAACCACTTTTAGGTAAACATTGTTAATCATAAACAATAATGCAAGTGAACACAATGATTTCCATTTGGCCATTTTAACTAATAACAAATAATTAATATTTACTTAATAATTTGTAAATATTAATTAATAATAAATAATTACAAATGACAACATAGATATATCTATTATAATTTATTATAATAAATGATTTTCAATAAATAATTTATAAATACTATTATCAATACTTAATATTATTGTTTATATTTAAAAATTTATTATAGTTAATTATTAACAATTAATAAGTAGTATTTAATAAGAAGTTATATTTAGTATTTAATAATTAATAATTACGGTTAAATAAGTAATTATGAATAATTAATATAATAATGAAGAACAATATATTTAATGATTAGTAATTAATAATAAAATTTAATAATTATGAAACGATATTTAGTATTTAACAATAATTTTAAGTGATTGTTAATTAATAATGACTATTAAAAAACTAATAATTAATAACAATCAGTAATTAAGACAAATATTTAATAATTCATAATTAATAAGCAATATTAATAATTAAAAAGTAACGTTTAGTATTTAATATTTTATAAATATAATTAATAATTATATTTAATATTTTAAAAAAAAATAAAATTTTGAAATTTTCTTAAATAGATCAAAAAATACCTATGATATAAAGTATTCTTTCACATGCATTTAATATTTGTTACATGATAATAATTGTTGATAATTATTTTTAGTATTAAAAAAGAAATAAATAATAATTAATAGATAATAAATTATATTGATTATTTAATAATCAACAATTGCTAATAAATAATTAAGAAATAATAATTAATAATTAATAACTAAGAGTAACAGTTAATAATACCATTTACTAATTAATTTTTAATAATTAATATCAAGAAGTAATATTTATTATTTATTATATTACATTTAATAACTATAATTGATAATTATATTCAATATTTAATATTTAAAATAATCAATAATTAATATTGATTACTTAATAATTAATATTAATATTGATTACTTAATAATAATGAATGATTACTTAATAAATAAATAAATAAATAAATAAATAATTTTAAATAATGAAATATTTAATAATAATAATAAATTAATTTGAAATGTGAAATATTTTGTACTAATAATAAATAATGAATTATAAATAAATAATAATGTACTAGTAAATTAATAATCAATAAATAAATGATAATTGATTATTAATTATTATTAAATAGTAATTAATAATTATAATAAATTTTTTTATATGAATTAATTTATAATTTGTATTTGAAAGAGGTATTTTGATGAATTAATTAATTATTTGTTATTAATAATTATTGGTATTATTGTTTTTAATTTTTTTTAAGTATTTTTAAATTTATATTAAACTAGTATTTAAATTGATATTATAAACTAATATTAATATTAAATTCAATATTTAAAATAATATTAAATTATAAATGAATGATGTCATTGTTTAGTAAAAATTAGAAAAAATACAATAAAAAATAGGACAGTTCGAACGTTCAATAATGATACATCTCGCTTAAATTTGAATAAATATTTAAATAGTATTTTTTTTTTAAATAATTTTGTTCAGGTTTATAATACTTCAAATTGTACCCTTCATATTCACTTAAATTTTTTACTTAATAGTCTACTCTAAAACTTATAAAGCTTCAATTTGTATTATAAACAAAATTTGGCTTCAATCCTTAAAATTTTGGCTCCAACCTCTAAATTTTGACTTTAAACGTCTAAAATGCAAGGTACCGCTTAACACAAGCGCCCTGTCCGAAAAACGGTATATACCGTTTTGTGTTGGAAATTTGCAGTTTGAGATGAAATTAAAGAGTAAATATTAAATTATTATTATTAATTTACTACTAATTATTATATTTTATAACTATTACTATTAGTATTTAATATTAAATTATTACTATTGGTATTTAATATGTAATACTTAATTTTTAATAAATTAAGACTAACAATTAGTCTTACAAGTTTGTATGATACAAAGCATTGCAAGTATTACAGGTTTTCTGCTCCCCAAATTCACTTAAAATTTCAAATCCAAACTTATCAGGCAATCCCACGATCCAATTCGAAAATGAAAATCGAACTTGAACTCGAACTCGAAGGACGGCCCTGCCAACTCGAACTCGAAGGACTTCAAGAGATGGTACACGGCCTCCAACTCGTAGGACAACCCTGCTAAGGAGGCGACCAGCTTCACCTCCCAGGTCATCATCATGAATCATCAGGGTCAAATCGGTAAAGGGTATGGGCCCGTTCTCGACTGCCACACCTCCCACGTTGTAGTCAAGTTCTTGGCTGAATCATCGAGGTTGGTGGTGTTGCCTGATGCGTTCTTGGGTGCTTGGCTGCAGGATCGAGTGCTTGATAGGCAGTGGCGATGCTGGTTTGTTATGCCTTTTTCTTTATTTGATTTATGTACTTTGCAGAATGTTGATATCCCGGCTGAAGCAGTAATTGGTAACGTTGACTGATTTTTGTTTCATTATGTTTTCATTTTTTCCAAACACTGAAGCAGTAATTGGTAATGTTGACTGATTTTTGTTTTTCATTTTTTCCAAACACTGCAAGGCATTTATTCATATTAGCTGTAGCTACTGTATTCTTGCGTATACAGTTAAAAACATTCGCGGTGGGTTTTGGTTTTGTTTTGATGCTTAATTTTCGATTAAGATTGTGCATTTTTATATTTTATCTTTTTTAAATCCATGTTGAAAACAGTTCAATGGAAATATCTGAGGTTAATAGTTAATGTACAAGACTATATCATCACTTGGAAGACATCTCAGGTTATTACCTGATTTGCTATTTTGAACTATCATTAAAATTTGCAGTATCATCATCCTCTTTTTCCCCATAATCTATGAATAAGCACTATCATATAAAGATATTTGATTATACCTGGAGTTTGCAGTTGGTGAAAAATTGGAATAGACACTAAAACTATTATAAAATGTACATGAACTGAATGAATATTCATAGTAAGTTTCGATTGTCATTTCAGCTGTGTATGCCCAGTCATGATCAAAACAAAATCATAGTATACTGAATATTACATTGATAATGAATGTTGTGCTTGTGTAGAACTTTGAAAATTATTACATCCCAGCGTCCCGAACCTATGCTATATTATCAAAAGTTGTTTTAGCATTCATTGATCTTGATTTAATTTAGTTAAACTTACTTAATAAACATAAAGACATAATCAAACATTGAGCTTCAACCCTCCATTTTCCAATAGTAACTTTGATTCACATTACTATCATAGTTCTGAGGTTATATGGCTTAAAAAATCTACAATGATACATCCGTAGTCACATAAAGTTGGCTGAACAATTTGAACAGCTTATCATTTCCGACCCAATTTGAGGTAAACTAAAAAACAACATGTTCGGTGTTGATGGTTGTAGTGCTTAAATTAAAAATTATGGAAGCTAAGCTCGTCTACGAACACTGGGTTCAAATTGACTAATATCATAGTGAATTTGAGATCATAGTATTCTCATAATCATGTAATTATTCTAAATCGTCGTTAGGGATATAGTGGTGAAGCTATCTTGCTGCATAGCAAGTGATCTATAGGATTGCATTAAAGCAATGGTAGTTCAGAGATATGTTTTCCATATGTTAACACATTCACATAATTAAAAAGTTTCTCTCTCAAGTTAATGTACGGCACTTTTGACATCACGTTTGACATGTATACACATAACACACATGACCTATGTGTACAAAAGCAGTAAAACTTTACAATTTAGTATATACTACATTTTGCTGTCACTATCAGTTGGATTCCAAATTACACATACATATGCATACAGTTTAACATTTTTTAGATAATTGCAATGAATGTTTATGTACAAGACTGATGTTAAATCATAGAATGCATAAATGATACGTTGTAAACAGAGCAAATGGGAGTGTTGAAAGGAGGAAAAGGAAGAAAAATTGACATGGAAAGATATGCAGAAGATGAAGTAGCAGATGAACCCATGACTGGAACAAGCTGAAGGTAAAAGGTCAGATAGACATCAAAGGATATTGGATGTCAAACCTGAAGAGGTATTTAGATAACATAAATATATACTTTCAGTGATAAAGTATTACGGTTCAAGGTCTGCTTCAATGTTGTTCGGTCTAAATTTTAAATCTTGTGTTATTTTTAGTATGTACTATGTTAGTTGTAGTATTTTGTAACTATGTGAAGACTATGTGAACGGTGTGCATACATGAATCTTTTTGACATTTTGAAATACTAATCTTTTTTGATTATTTTTAGTAAAAATGAATGAAGGTGGGTGTTATTAGTACAATATTTTGGTTTAACTGCAAACTAGTTTTAAATTTACAGGTGCATTACAGTAGTTTTTTTTATTTGAATTTTTTTAACAACTGGCAAAAACAGTGGCAAAAGACCTCATTGTAACAGACAAAAACAGTTGCAAAAGACCCTACTGCAGTTGTCATTCCTGGTTGTAATATCATGGTTTTCAAATATAATTACAATTTATGTAACATCTCTAATTTTGATATCATTATTCAGAAGAATTAATTAGTTAAATTAAATAGAATAATGTAAACATTAGAGTGATAAGGGGATTGAAATTTGAATAAATAATTAAAGGTCGTGCTTAATTATCTAAATGGGCTTATAAATGGCTTATATATTAATTCATTAAAACAAGGGTATTAGGGTAATTGTCGCCTAGATTTCTATTACCCTTATATTCACGTTTCATCTCTCATTCACGTTCATTTTTCATTTCACAAAAATGTAAATCAAAAAAAGAGAATAGCAGGCCATTACAAAGGAGTAAGAAAAAGTGGAAAATAAATCAAAAGCTAAGGAATTAAACCAAGTGGATTAATCTCAATCAAATCTCAAAGTCCTTGTACTAATTAAGGTGAATAATAATCTAAATCATCTTTATTTTGTTTTTGTAATCATTTGACTTTCGGGTTAAGATTAAATCCAGTATAATAATGATTTTGATAATGATATGCTTGGATTTTATAACGTGTTTGATTTAAACAAGATTGTTTGAATATAATTTTATATGGTTTTAAGGGTAGAACCGATTATAATGAATTTTTAATGCCATGAGGAAATCATATGTTATGTAAAACATGATTTTGGAGATAGGTTATAGTTTTTATAATTTTCCAAGCTATACAAAATTTATTATGAATTTTCAAAAGAAAAATATGAATAATTAGGTTTAGAAATTAATTTCGGTTAATTTTAGAAAACATATTGAAAGTGAATTTGTATCATTGTTTGGAGATTTTTTATAAGCAATTTACTATGGAAAATAAATTATTTTAGGAGAAGAATTTAATTGTTTAGCTTAATGAAAGGGCTTAATTGTGAAAATTAATCTTTGTTTTGATCTGAAATTATGCGTCAGTTATTTTGGTAAAGAATTTGAAAAGTTTATGACAACCAACTAAACTTTTTTACAAATAGGCAGGTTAGTTATAAAGTAATTACTTTAAATGACATTAAATCAGCATTTACCCAGAAAAGTGGGTTCCACCTCTTTTAGAAGCCACCTTCCGGCCCTATGCTCCCGCCTTCAATCAAGTTGAAACCTATCAAGAAGAAACCAACTAAACCGAAACCAATACACAAGGTATCATAATGATGGTATGTAGTGGATTGGAGAAAGGCTGAAGGCATGGTGCCGAAACATAGCTTTCGATGGGGTCGAAACCTTTGTTTTACTTTCTAAAGAAACGCGCTTGCCTATTTTACTAAATTCTTTCGAAGGGGTCAAAACCTATGCTTTCGAAGGGGTCTTTTAAATTGCTTTCGAAAGGGGTTGCCGCTTCTTATTTAAATAGTAGCTTTCGAAAGAGTTACTCAGTTTAAAATTAATGCTTTCGAAAAGAGTAGTTTTGACCAAGTCGAAACCTTCTGCTGTCCCTATTCCTTTCGAATGGATTGAACTCATCAACCAATTCGAAAGGTACTATCTGTTTTAAACCTGTACTAAGCTACTTCTTAAAGCTTTCGAAAGGATTCAAGGGTTTCGAAGGCAATGGATTCGAAAGGGGTTTCGAAGCTATCCTTCAAATGTTTAGCTTAAATGGTTTGAGCTTTCGAAGGGATGGTGTTGAAGCCATCCGTTTTTCCCTAAACTCTTCTTAATGGTTTCGAAAGGGGTACTTTCATTTATATTCACTTAGATCCAATAAGAATGTTTTAAATTAAACCCAATGGTTTCGAAAGGGGTACTTTTAAATGGTTCCGAAGCTATGCTTCTATAATTAAATGGTAATATTTTAATACATTCAAAAGATTTTGGAAGAAAGGTTTAAAATGTTTTGAAAGGCAGGCGTCTAGAGTTTTGAAAAGAAGATTTAAATGCTTTCGAAAGGAAGTTTTCTAATGGTTTCGAAAGTAAAGATTATAGTTTCGAAACCCTTATTTTTCAAAACAAAGAACCCAATCTCAAAGGTAAAACCCATGGCATTATAAAAGATCTTTTAAATGCTTTTAAATTGGAGTTTTTGAAGAAGCTTTCCTTGGTAAAATAATAGTTTGGAGGGATTAACCAAATTTTGTATGAAAATGATTTCAAGGATATTAAACCACAAATGTTGGTGATTATGTTAATATATTTACCTCTTTAGTTTACATTTTCACTTTAATATGGACCCATAATTGTAAGTTGGAAAAAAGACAGAATAACTAACTAGGTGACCCAGTAGTGAATATAAATTGAGTTAACTCCTTAATAAGTAGAATTGCATCTAGAGGTCAGAAATACCAGAATATAGGATGCCCAAACACTGAATAAAGAAGTTGTCATATAGACAATTCATAGTAAAACCATGATTAGATAGAGTTATTGGCAGAGGAAATGCAGTGAACCCATGAAAACTATATCTGGATCAAGTTATCGACATATGTTATTAGGTTCCTAGTCAACCCATAAAAACTAGGATAAGAGGGAAGTTATTGGAGATACAAATAAGTTCAAGGAGAACCCATGAAACAATGAAGTTATTGGTAAGGGCCAATAGGTTCTTAGTGATTCCATGAAAACTACGAAGCTGGACAGGTAGTCCATAAGCATTAAACATGTTATTAGTCAGCCAATTAAAACTATTAGGTTAATAGTGACCCTAGAAACTATAACTGAGGCAAATAGTCTAAAATGAATGGAGATGGGTAATGCAGAATTGATTTACTTGTTTGCATATCATCATAATATTTTTGAAATGCTATGTTTTAACCATTATGGTTGCAGGAGCACACTATATTATTTTATAAAGTTTTGGATAAGATACGCGTGAGGGAAAAACTGTTGATACACGAAGATTTTGATCAATGACAATGAGCTTCAACAAATAGGAAGAGAATGCAAAAACTAGAAGAAGATAGATGAAGACCAAAGTATAAACATTAGTATGATTTTCTATGTGTCTTAGTCTAGATTATTTGTTAAAATCTATGCTCAAGAGATTTGCACGAACATTAGAACACAATCATAAAAACTTCATTCACATGTTCACTATGCATACTTTTATACTTCAGTCGACTGAACAAACATGGCCGGTCGACTGAAACTGTACACATATACAAAATTGCACAGTTTCAGTCGACTGAATTACCTGTGCAGTCGACTGAAATTGTTCCTGAAAAAATTTTCTTCACATTTTCAGTCGACTGAATCTCCTGCTCAGTCGACTGAATTTAAACCTGCGAATTTTCTCTGAAAAGACACCTTATTCTTCCCAAGAGTTGCAACCATTCATCAATGGAAATGGAAGCATCTCTTGTTTGCAACCCTTGACAACTTATGCACCTCTTCTACAAGTATATATACATGATTCTAACATCATTTAATTCACCGAATTCTCTTGCTTTAATCTTACTATTCTCTTGTTCATATTCTATAGATATTCTCAAAGCAATCACCAACATATTGCTTTGTTTATAACATTCTTTTGATTCATAGCAATTCACATTTCCTAAATCTTCACAAACACATTGCATATTCTCGAGGATAAGATTATAGGAATATTGTACTACATTAGACTCATTAGTGTTGACAAGAACACAACAAGTCGAAAATTGTATTTTAGTAATTGAGTTGAAGTCCTCTTCGGTAGTTGAGGCAAGAAATCCCGTTCGGTTGTTCGGGTAAGTTGTAAACCTATTCTTCCGGGTGAAGTGAGGGTGTTAGTTAGTGAAATTCCTAAGAGAAGCTTAGGGACTGGACGTAGGACGAGAGGTCCGAACCAGTATAAAAGTCTTGGTGTCTACTTGCATTTACCTACTTTATCTACCTAGACTATTTCATTATTCCATATTACACGATCCTACCACCTAGCCTCTTTCAATTGGTATCAGAGCAAGGTCGTCCTATAACCATAACACCGTTATTAGACATATTGATAATATGGAAAATAACGCAAGTACAAGCACAACATCTGCCTATAGTTCTACATTTGCGGAAGGACAATCTACCCAAAGACCTCCTCTATTCAATGGACTAAGCTATAACTATTGGGCTACAAGGATGAGGATTTATATGCAAGCAATAAGTTTCGAAGCCTGGAATGCTACTCAAGCAGAGTTCGTTGTACCTACAACCGATTATCCTACATGGACACAAATTCAAAAGAATGAAGCAAGTGCAAATGCCAAAGCTATGAATATGCTATTTTGCGCCCTGGATAGAAATGAATTCAACCGTGTTAGCATATGTACTACTGCATATCAGATATGGAAAACTCTTAAAGTCATACATGAAGGCACAAACAAAGTTAAACAAACAAAGATATCCATGCTAAAGAATCAATTCCAAAACTTTAGAATGCGACAAAATGAATCCATCAATGACATGTACTCAAGATTTCAAGACATTCATCATGCTCTAATCGGACTAGAAGAAAGATACACAGACTTTGACATTGTGTCTAAAGTTCTAAATTCACTCACTGATGAATGAGAGAGAAAAGTACTAGCAATCGAGGAAGCAAATGATTTATCTACAATGAAACCAGAAGAATTGATTGGAAATCTTATGTCGTATGAAGTAAATATGCAAGCTAAAAAGGATCAAGTTCAAGAAAGAAAGAATATTGCTTTTCATGCGGAAAAGGAAGAGTCAGAGTCTGAAGATGGGATCTAGCATTTATAGCCAAAAATTTCAAGAAATTTCTAAAGTATAGAAAAGGAAACAAAAACGGATTCAAAAAGAATGTCTTGAACAAACCATCATCCTCAAATATAGAATGCTTCAATTGTCATAAGAAAGGACATATGCAAAAAGATTGTCAAGAACAATTGAAGGAAAATCAGAAAAACTTCAAAAACAAGAAGGATAAATTCAAAAAGAAGGCATTTTCTGTAACATGGGACGATTCAGATTCATCATCATCCGAAAATGATAGTGATAGCGACAATGAACAGGCAAATGTATGCTTCATGGCTCAAGAATCTGAGGTAAATAATTTAACTTTCGACGATTTAATTGAAGTAAACACTGAACTTTTGAACACAATAAAAACGCTTAAATAGAAACTCAAAGAAACTCGTGAAAATCAAAACAAAGCTGAATTTGAAAGAGATATGTTAAATGATGAGAAGAAAATTCTTGAAGAAGAACTTGAAAAAGTTCAAGAATCCTATTCAAATTCAGAAACTCAATTATCACTTTTAAGTCAAGAAATTGAAACTCAAAAGATAAAGAATGATATGATTATTTCTGAAAATCATGAGTTAAAAACTAAGATTAGACAAGTTGAGTTAGAAAATAATAGTCTTCAGGCTAGATTAGATAACATCACAAAAAATGTTTCTTAACTTCAACAAAGGAAGAGAAAATTTATCTAAGATTTTAGAAAAATCTCAATCCTCTTCAAGTAAACACGGATTAGGATATAAAAAGGAGTCAAAAATTCCTAAAAAGAAAAATACACATTTTAAGTGGAATATGGATTCAAAACAACAAATATTAATAAAGAAACCTATTAAAACGAAAGTAGAAAAAAAGGTAGTTACAATTTGGGTACCAAAAACTAACAATGTATTAATAAGAAATAAATATATTAAAACATTTATGGATAATGTTCATCATAATAAAAACTATATTTATAAAAGGGACACTAAACCAAATTGGGTTTGGTTTTCTAAAACTCTAACTTCTTAGGACCCTATTAAAAAGTGGGTACCAATAATTTCATATCTATTTTTCAGGTCCCACTTAAAAAGAAGAAATGGATATTAGACATTGGTTATTCAAAACACATGACCGGAGACAAAGATATGCTTACAAACATCACATACTTTGATGGTGGCTCGGTTACCTTCGGAGACAATTCAAAAGGCTATATCATTGGCAAAGGAGATGTGAATAATTACAGTACATCAAATTTACCTTTTATAACAAATGTTTCATTAGTTGAAAATTTAAAACATAATCTACTTAGCATAAGTCAACTGTGTGACAAAGGTTCTAAAATAACGTTCTCGAATAATAAATGTAGTATTTTTGATCAAAACCAAAATCTTATTTTTGAAGGAAATAGAGATAGAAATATTTATGTTTTAAATATGAATATTAATCATAATTCAAGTATGTGTTTACTTGCCAAAGATAATGATCCTTGGTTATGGCACAAAAGATTTTGTCATATAAATTTTAAAACTATTAGAAAACTTTCTAAAAATGAATTAGTAAGAGGATTACCCAAAATAAATTTTAAAATAAATAATTTTTGTGATGATTGTCAAAAAGGAAAATTAACGAAATCATCTTTTAAATCTAAGAAAAATATTTCAACTTTACAACCATTAGAATTACTACATATGGATTTATTCGGACCAACACAAGTTCAATCCATTAATCATAGTCGATACGTATTTGTAATTGTTGATGATTTTTCAAGATATACATGGACTATTTTATGAAAAATAAAAGCGACACTTTTGAGCATTTTAAAACATTTGTCAAAAGAATTCAAAACATTAAAGATTTGAAAATTAAAAATATCGAAGTGATCATGGAGGAGAATTCGAAAATGAAGTTTTTGAAACATTTTGTAAAAAGAAAGGAATTAATCATAATTTTTCATTTCCTAGAACCCCTCAACAAAATGGAGTTGTAGAAAGAAAGAATAGAAGATTACAAGAATGCGCAAGAACATTGTTAAATGGGTGTTCTCTACCAAAACATTTTTGGGCAGAAGCCGTTGCTACTGCATGTTATGTATTAAATAGAATTTCAATTAGACCTTTAAATAAAAATACTTCTTATGAACTATTCAATAATAAAAAAACCAAATATATCTTATTTTAAAGTATTTGGATCAAAATGTTTTATTTTACATACAAAAGATCAACTAGGAAAATTCGATTCAAAAGCTGATGAAGGAATTTTTGTAGGATATTCTGAACGAAGTAAAGCATATCGAGTATTTAATAAACGAACAAACTTAATTGAAGAAACTTTGCATATATCTTTTGATGAAAATTTTAATAAAAATGTAAATATAAAAGATGATGAAGAATTGATAAATATAGAAGAAATAAACCTTGAAAATAATAATGAACTAAGATCTCCTCCTAGAATATTACGAGATCATCCAACTCAAAATATTATAGGAGAAATAAATTCTCAAGTTAGAACAAGAAATCAACTAAATCAAATGGGTCATGTAGCTTTCATTTCATCTATAGAACCTAAAAATCCAAAAGAAGCATCAACAGATGATTATTGGATTATCGCAATGCAAGAAGAATTAAATCAATTTGAACGTAACAATGTTTGGGAATTAGTTCCCCGTCCTAATAATCAATCAGTAATTGGAACAAAATGGATTTACAAAAATAAAGTAGATGAACAAGGTAATATAACAAGGAATAAAGCAAGACTAGTAGCACAAGGGTATAATCAAGAAGAAGGTATTGATTTTGAAGAAACATTTGCTCCCGTTGCAAGATTGGAAGCAATACGTATATTATTAGCCTTTGCTAGTTTTCACAATTTTAAACTTTATCAAATGGATGTTAAAAGTGCATTTTTAAATGGTTTTATTAAAGAAAATGTATATGTAGAACAACCTCCATTATTTATACATGAAAAATATCCAGATCATGTATTTAAATTAAAGAAAGCACTATATGGTCTTAAACAAGCTCCTCGTGCTTGGTATGAAAGACTTAAAAGTTATCTATTAAACTCAGGATTTAAAATTAGAAAAGTAGATCAAACACTTTTTATTAAAAATACTGCCAAAGATATTTTAATAATTCAAATATATGTAGATGATATTATTTTTGGTTCAATAAATGAAAATTTGTGCAAAGAATTTTCAGATATAATGACTAATGAGTTCGAAATGTCTCATATGGGAGAACTATCCTATTTTCTCGGACTTCAAATCAAACAATTAACAAATGGAATTTTTATAAACCAAGAAAAATATTGTGATAATTTAATAAAACGATTTGGTATGGAAAACACTTCTGCTAAACCTACTCCTATGAGTACCACTACACATCTCGATCGAGATGAAAATGGCAAAAGTGTAGATCAAAAATTGTTTAGAAGTATGATAGGTTCTTTGCTCTATTTAACCGCTAGTAGACCTGACATAATGATGAGTGTTTGATTATGTGCACGTTTTCAATCCGATCCTAAAGATTCACACTTAAGAGCAGTAAAACGAATAATGCGATATCTTAACCAAACTAAAGATTTCGGTCTTTTCTATCCAAAGGAATGTTATTTTGAGTTAGTGTCATTCAGTGATGCTGATTTTGGTGGATCCCGAACGGATAGAAAACGTACAAGTGGTACTTGCCATTTCATTGGAAAATCACTTGTATCTTGGTTTAGTAAGAAACAAAATTGTGTCTCGCTCTCCACATGCGAAGCAGAGTATATATCAGCTGCTTTAGCTTGCACTCAAGTTATATACATGCAATAAACACTTAAAGATTTTAATATAAATTTAACAAATTCTACAATATATTGTGATAATACAAGTACAATAAACTTATCTAAAAATCCGGTTAATCACTCTCGTAAAAAACATATAGATATTTGTCACCATTTTTTACGTGACAATATCGAAAAAGGAATAATTAATTTAGAACATATTTCTACCGAAAATCAAATTGCCGATATATTTACTAAATCTCTATTAGAAAACTCCTTTATAAAACTTCGATGAGAATTAGGTATAATATCCTTTAAAGATATCAATTAGAGATGCATTTGAAATATTCACTCATTTCAGTCGACTAAAACAATCTGTTCAGTCGACTGAATGAACATATCAAATATTTTTCGGAAATGTTATATGCTACATTATATAATTTGTAGACTCATTTTAAAAACTGAATTTTTAATAAGAACCATACTTTTCTAACAAAATTCTCCTAACCATTAAATCATTATGCGGTTAAAAATCTAAATAAATTATAACCATTAGTTGTTTAGTAAAACTCTACTATAAATAAATTCTAAAATTTTTTATTATTCATCTCCATTTTACGATTAAAAGCTTAAACAATTTCAATATAAAATGTTGTCAAACAACTCCTTCTCTCCGATCAATATCACCTCGTCAGTTGATAACACTCCAACATCGCCAAAACTTCCCACACCAACACTAGCACATGAGCCGGTTTACAAATTGGAAAATTATCGTACTGGTTTCACACCAGAATCGAAAAAGGCGAAAAGTGGACTCTTTATTTCACCTGACACAAAAACAAAGATTGATGAAATTCATCACTTTCAACAACAACAGATAGATCTTCAACGAGAGCTATACTTCGAGCAAAAAGTTACGGCTAGAAGGTTAAGCTTTCTAGAGCAAATTGGTTTACGCTTCTGTGGATCAAAGAAGAACGAAGTGGCTGAACCTCTACCTCGCCCTGTTAGCTCACTTGATCCATCTTCATCGTATCGTACACCAGTTGATCCTGTGAATCCTTGGATGTCTCCTAAGACTCCTCAATATAGTCCGAATTCATGGGATATAAATTACATGAAGAATGAAGGAAAGAAGACTCCAAGTCCATCCCCAAAGAAATAGTTGAATTTTGTAATATTTATATCAATATTTTTTGTAACTATTCCTTTAAATAAATTATTTAATTTCAAAAATTAACTGAAACAACAACATTGCATGTTTCAGTCGACTGACTTCCCCTGCTTTGTCGACTGAAAATATGACAGAAAACAATATATGCAAAGTTCAGTCGACTGGAACCATCTGCACAGTCGACTGAAAATTCAACAGAAAAATTTCAGCAACAAAATTCAGTCGACTGAATGTACTGCTCAGTCGACTGAATCTATCACAGAACACTTCGGCCTTTGATTCAGTCGACTGAACAGAACATTCAGTCGACTGAACGCTGCTTCTCAGGCAGAATTTCCCCTTTTAACCACCAGATTTTACCCTAACAAATCACTTTTACCTCCTACAAACCTTCTTCCCCAAATTAATTTCGAAACCCTAACTCTCAAATTCCTCAAAATCAAATCAATTCTCACCAAAATGGCACCAAAAAGATCAAGAGCCTCATCTTCTTCATCCTCCGCGCCAATTGATGCTCAAATAGCACAATGGCTTTATGATGGAACCGCTGTCACTCGATGGAACAAGATGAAGAATTCTCGAATTTTAAGCATTCTTTCGTTGATTTTCAAAGCTTTCAAACCTACAACCTTCAAGCGTTAACAGATCTGGCAGGTTTGACTCCACTTCTAGATTTGAAAAGAAATGATCATGCCATTAATCATGTAATGGTAAAATTATTTTATGCTAATCTTAATCTTGGACACCAAACTCCAAGAAATCCAAACAACAGTGTTTGGAGTATGGTGTGTGGAAAGAAAGTTTGGTTCTCCTTGGATAGAATAGCACATATTTTAGAGTCTCCAAATATTAGAAGAAAGCTCGAGGAGATAGAATTCAATCCACACATTCGTGACAACATCAACCATCGATTTATGGATGATAACATCAACTTTACGGATTTTAAGTCCACCTCCCTTCGACCTATGGCAAGAATCCTCCATAAAGCCCTAATGAGAACAATTACTCCTCGCACGGGCTCATACTAAATTGTCTACCCAAATAACTATCGAGCTTTATATGCTATTTTTGGCAATATACAAGTTAATTGGGTACAGCTTATTCTTGATGAGTTTCTAACTTTCAACAATGGCAAAATGCGCACTATTTACTTTGGAGAGTACATCATGCGACTTCTCCTAAATGTCGATACGCCATTACCTGAATCAGAGAATACAATGGTCCATCAGATTAACCATAGGACCATAAGCCTAATGCAACTCTCATCTCGACCTCCTCGCATAATATCACTTGCCGAATGGGAAGCAAGGCATCAAGAACAACAACAACAACCTCCTCAACCTCGCCACGAAGAACATCTCGAGCAAGATGATGAAATTCGTCTTGTTGACCCAAGCTTCACTACCAACCAATCCTTGGGGATATTGTCAAGAAATCAACAAATTCTTGACACTCGTCATAATAAGGTAGATCATAAGCTTGATAAAATCAAAGGATTCTTCAACAAGCTTTAGGATGCAATCTCGTGCTCAAGCACCACTACTGCTTCAACATCTCGCGGCAAACGTCCGGCACCCACGTTTACATGGACGACATCCGAAGAGCATACAAGTAGCAGCGCAAGCGAAGCTAGTTGTGGCCAAGGAGGAAGAGCACCTAGACCACCAACAGGAGGACCCATCATACGTGAGCCAACTGGAAGGGAAGGTTCATATGACTGGGATAAGGATGAGTGATTTTGTTGTTTTGATGTCTATTTTTAAACTTTCTAATGGCTTGTATAAATAGCCATTTTATACTTGTCTGTCGTAACATTTTTATTTCTCTTAGTTCATGCTTATATTCTCTATGATTTAGTGATTGTTTTGATATATTATAACTGCTGTTAGTTCTTCCTTTTTGTCGATGACAAAGGGGGAGAAAATCTATGGTACTAGTACTAACTTTGTTTTGTAGAAAAGATAGTGCATACATTCAGGGGGAGAAAGTAAGTATATACATCTCTAGAATAGTATTGTCATCAATCAAAAAGGGGGAGAATGTTGATACACGAAGATTTTGATCAATGACAATGAGCTTAAACAAATAGGAAGAGAATGCAAAAACTAAAAGAAGATAGATGAAGACCAAAGTATAAACATTAGTATGATTTTCTATGTGTTTTAGTCTAGATTATTTGTTAAAATCTATCCTCAAGAGATTTGCACGAACATTAGAACACAATCATAAAAACTTCATTCACATGTTCACTGTGCATACTTTTATACTTTAGTCGACTGAACAGATATGGCCATTCGACTGAAACTGTACACATATACAAAATTGCACAGTTTCAGTCGACTGAATTACCTGTGCAATCGACTGAAATTGTTCCTGAAAATTTTTTCTTCACATTTTCAGTCGACTGAATTTAAACCTGCGGATTTTATCTGAAAAGACACCTTCTTCTTCCCAAGAGTTGCAACCATTCATCAATGGAAATGGAAGCATCTCTTGTTTGCAACCCTTGACAACTTATGCACCTCTTCTACAAGTGTATATATATGATTCTAACATCATTTAATTCACCGAATTCTCTTGCTTTAATCTTACTATTCTCTTGTTCATATTCTATAGATATTCTCAAAGCAATCACCAACCTATTGCTTGAATCACTGTTTTTGTTTATAACATTCTTTTGATTCATAGCAATTCACATTTCCTAAATCTTCACAAACACATTGCATATTCTCGAGGATAAGATTATAGGAATATTGTACTACATTAGACTCATTAGTGTTGACAAGAACACAACAAGTCGAATATTGTATTTTTAGTAATTGAGTTGACGTCCTCTTCGGTAGTTGAGGCAAGAAATCCCGTTCGGTTGTTCGGGTAAGTTGTAAACCTATTCCTCCGGGTGAAGTGAGGGTGTTAGTTAGTGAAATTCCTAAGAGAAGCTTAGGGACTGGACGTAGGACGAGAGGTCCGAACCAGTATAAAAGTCTTGGTGTCTACTTGCATTTACCTACTTTACCTACCTAGACTATTTCATTATTCCATATTACACGATCCTACCGCCTAGCCTCTTTCAAAAACCCATTCCGCTAAGTGGCATGGTTTTACTAGATATCCAAATGGTTTGAGACAGAGGATTAGTATTCATACCAGGCTTTATGTCTGACTCAAAGTTTATGTTTTTTCTTTAAACTCTCAGGTGCTTAATTGATTTTGAGTAATTTGAGAGTTGAGGTTTTCAGGTACCTCTTTAGACGAATAAGCTTCCAAAGACGTGCAGGAGGCATGATAGCTATTTAGAGTTCTTTTCCATTCCGCTGCGTTTTGTTGTAAGGGAAAAGTTGTTTATTTGCCTAGTTATATACTCTGATCATCCAAGGGGGCATCTTCGTTTGTCACTCTTGATGCATGTTGTAATAATTATATTTTCTCTAAACGTGGTTCTCGCATTGGGATTATGTAATGAATTTGAAATGCTTTGAAATGGAATGAGAAAGTTGTTTGTTGATTTTAAATTTTTTCATATCTATATGTTCCTGTTATATCAATGTATCTAACATTACCATATTTGATCACCGTGGATTAATAACTATGGATGACTGCAGCATCCATAGCATTATTTTTGGGCCACCAAATGGAGGATGTTACAAGTTGGTATCTGAGCATAGGTTTGTGAAACTTAAAAGAAAATTGAACCTAAAAGATTTTTCAAAAAATATTCCAATGAATCAGAAAATAAGATCGGGGTTTGGGATAAAGCTACGGTAACGTACTTGTATTTGATGTATATGTATGTATGTATGTACGCATGTATGTTTATGTATGTATGTATATAAGTACGTATTCCCCCCTCTCTTAGACCGTTCTTTTGTATCTTACTAAGGCTCGTATACAGATTTACGAGAAATAAGATATGGAGGCAGGAAACGAAAGTGGAAATCTCAATGGAGGAAGCACCACAACCAACGAAAATGTTCGACCCACCAGGAGGAACCCGAGTCAACAGGCTAATGCTAACCAAAATGAAGATGCCAATGTGTGTGCTGGAAATCCACCAATGGATGTGGAGGCGATGTATCAGTTCTTCATTAATCTAATGCAAGCAGAAGTTGATGCAGGTGTTGCTGGGAATGTCGGAGGAGCTTGTCTTATTGCTCCAGTTGGAAATAATTATGCTAAGCTGAGCAGAAACTACATAAATCTTGATGGGAAGCCGTTTATGGGAACAGAGGTTGCTATAAAAGTTGAGAATTGGTTGTTGCACCGTGAGAGAATCTTCATTAATTTGGATTTGGACAATAAGCAGAAGAGAAGGCTGGCCTCCGGGCAGTTGCAAGGGGCGACGCTTCACTGGTGGAGTAGTGTTGCTGTCGGGGTTCCGGAAGAAGGGTTGACTTGAGCAGAATTTGGAAGGAGATTTGAACATAGATTTTTATCTGAAGTTGCTAAGTCAGTGTCGATGAGAAAGTTTATGGATTTATAGCAGGGAGAGATGTCGGTAATCGAGTATGCTACTAAGTTTGATGAGTTGTCCCGATATGAGTATGCTACTATAGACACCGTCATTAAGAGGAATGAGAGATTCATTTGGGGATTGGTGCCTGAGATTGCTTGGGCGACGCTGCCACATCTCCGTGATCCTTGTAATATAGTTGTGGAGATGGCAATCCGACATGAGGATAAACTTGCTATTTGTGCAATAGAAAAGCCGGTTGAAACCTAGGGTTCTTAGGGAAAGAAGAGAAAGTTCTTTAAGAAGAAGGGAGCCCAGAAGGGAGAGGCTGCCAAGAAGGCAAAGGCTAATTTAGTTTGTTTTAAGTGTGACAAGAAAGTTCATTATGTTCATGAGTGCCGGTCAGGCAAGGGAAAGAAGATTGTAGAAAAGAAGAATATGAAGCGCTTTAATTGCGACCATGTTGGACATTATAAGAATCAGTGTCCGGAACCATTCAAGGTGGACAAGGAAAGGTTTTTGCTGTTGGACCATCATCTGCTAGGCCAACTAAAGCTGAAAAAGGAAAGACTGTAATGGAAGTTACGCTTTTGATTCAGAGTATACCATTTAGGATACTATTTGATACCGGTGCATCACATTCATTTATATCTCAGAAGTTGGTTGATAGGTTATGCTTAGAACCCACATATTTTGTTACGTCTTTAAGGGTTGTGAATCCAACTGGAGGGTGTGCAACTCTAGGGATGAGATATAACCAGATGGAACTTGACTTGTTAGGTCATAAGTTTGCATGTAGTCTATATGTTTTCGATTTCATAGATTTCAGAATCAGTTTGGGTATGGATTGTTTGGGTAAGTATGAGGCTAGGCTATTTTGTCGAGATAACGAGATATCACTAAGACACGTTGATAGTCATAAATGAATTATATTCTCAATGGAGAATTCTAAACGGAGTGGTTGTGCTTTGTTAAGTGCTACGGAAGTAAGAGAAGAATTAAGTCAAGTTCAAGTAGCAAGAGAGTTTTCAGATGTCTTTAATCCGGTTGTAGGACTACCACTGAAATGAGCTATTGAGTTTCAGATAAATCTTGTGCCAGGAGCTGAACCTGTTATTAAACCACCAAGTAGGATGACACCGATCAAGATGAAGGAATTGAAGGTGCAGCTAGTGGATCTTAAAGGAAGGAATTTTTTTAGACCAAGTAGTTCACCTTGGGGAGCGACCGCGGTGTACGTGAAGAAACCAAATGGGTCGTTGAGAATGTGTATCGACTATCATAGGTTATACAAGAGGATGATTAAGAATAAGTATCCCTTGCCCATAATAGATTGATCTATTTGATCAGTTGTGTGGAGCCAGGATGTTTTCCCAGTTGGATTTGGCGACAGGTTTTCATCAGTTAAGAGTGGCTGAAGACAGTATTCCTCTGACAACATTCGAACTAGGTATGGTTTGTGTGAGTGGTTAGTAACGCCATTCGGGTTAATTAATGCATTTGCTTTCTTCGTGGTTTGATGAACCAAGTTTTCCAAGAGTATTTAGATAGGTTCATGTTGGTGTTTTAGATAACATTTTATTATACTCTAAGGATGAAAGAGAGCACGAGGATCATCTTACAGTAGTGCTTGAGGCGCTGAGGCAGCATCAACTGAAGGTGAAGTTTTTCAAGTGTCATTTTCGAAAGAAAGAGGTAAAGTTTCTTGGTCATGTGGTTTCAGAAAAGAGCTTATCAGTCAATTCAGATAAGATTGAAGCTGTTAATAATTGTAAGAAACCAAAAATGGCGCCTGAGATTAGAAGTTTTCTTGGATTTGTTGGCTATTATGGGAGATTCATCAAGGATTTCTTACGAGTAGCATAACCTTTGACTAAGTTAATCAGGAAGGATGTGAAGTTTGTTTGGTCCAACAAATGTGAGGAAACATTCTTTAAATTAAAGCATTTGTTGACCAATGCACCATTATTAGTAGTTCCAAACGGAAACCAAGGGTTAATGGTGTGTGCCGATGCATGTGGGACTGGATTGGGAGCTGTGTTGAAGTAGAAGGGTGAATTCATTGCCTACATGTCACGATAGTTTAGACTGCATGAATTGAGATATCCTACTCTTGACTTGGAGCTAGCAGTGGTGATCTTCGCATTAAAGATTTTGAGACATTATATCTTTGGGGAGAGATTTTAGCTATACGCAGATCATAAGTCAGTAAGATATTTATTCTCTCAAAAGGAGCTGAATATAAGACAGCAGAGATGGCTGGAGTTTTTTGTTGCTCATGATTTTGGGATAAAGTATAAACCTGCGAAAGGTAATAAGGTAGCAGATGCTCTTAGCAAAATACATCAGAATGTGTTGTTAGCTATGTTGGTAAAATGGAAGGATTTAGAAGCTTTGACCACTTGTAGTGTGCAGTTAAGATCAATTGCTAGTTCTAGCCAGAGTACCGTCAAGTTGTCCTGTTTAGAAGGTCGACCAATATTGATCGAAATGATTGCTTCTAAGAAGAAGGATGCATTATTAGCCGAGAAGATTAGAAGGCTTGAAGTTGGAGCCGAGACCGATGATCTAAAGGATTTTAGTCTGGACCAGAGAGGATGGTTGAGAAAGAATGGATGGTTGTGTGTTCAAAATGTTGAGGACTTAAGGAAAGAAGTTCTTGGAGAATGTCACTGATCCAAATTATGATTCATCCTGGAGGGACCAAGATGTATCAAGATATAAAGAGGAGCTTCTTTTGGGAATGTATGAAGAGGGATGTTGGCTTGTGGGTTAGGCAGTGTGCAAATTGTCAACAAGTGAAGGCCGAACATCTAAAGCTGGGTAGGTTGCTTCAACCTTTAGAGATTCCAGTTTGGAAATGAGATTCAATATCCATGGATTTTATTGACAAATTGCCAAAGTCAAATAGGGGAAATGAAAGTATATGGGTCACAGTAGATAGGTTGACCAAGAGTGTCCATTTCATTCCAGTTAAGTCAACCAGGACGGCAATGTTTTAACTAAGTTGTTTATGAAGAATATAGTTAGACTACATGAGATTCCTAGTAGTTTAGTCAGTGACAGTGATGCTTTGTTCACTAGTGAATTCTGGAAGAGTCTAGAGGAAGTACTAGGTACCAAGCTTAGTATGAATACTGCATATCACCCTTAGATGGATGGGCAGATAGAGAGAGTCAATAAGGTACTCGAGGATTTATTGAGAGCTTGTGCACTGGACTTTAATGGATCTTGGGAAGATCACCTACATTTGGTTGAGTTTTCCGATAATAATAGTTATCAGACTAGTATAGGAATGTCGCCTTTTGATGCTTTGTATGGAAGGCCATGCAAATCACTAGCAGATTGGTTAGACACTGGAGACAAATTGGTCTTAGTTCAGATTTGGTTAGAGAGGTGATGGAGAAGATTGAGTTGATCCGAGAAAGGATGAAGGAAGCTCAGTCCAAACAAAAGAGTTACGTAGATAAGAGGTGTAAAGACATAGAATTCTCAGTTGGAGATAATATTTTCATTAAAGTATCACCAATAAAGGGTGTGGTATAATTTGGAAATTTAGGAAAACTAGCACCGAGATATATTTGTCTGTTCCAGGTTATAGAGAGGATTGTAAAGCTCGCATACATAGTAGAGTTGTCGAGCAGTATGGCAGGTGTCCATAATGTATTTCATGCGTTTCATCTTCACTAGCATGTGCATGATCTAGAGACTACTACTCCTCCGACATGGTTGGAAGATTTGATAGTAAAGCCTAATTTGACTTTTGTTAGACAACTAGTTCGGGTTGTGGCGAGAGATGAGAAAAGATTGAGGAACAAGATAGTTAAGTTGGTGAATGTTCAGTGGAGCAATAACGAGAATGAATGTACTTGGGAAATATAAGACAGGGTTAGAGTACTTATCCTGATCTATTATGAGGGTATGTCTATATTAGATTTATATAGATAATTACTAGTCAGGTTGGCTAGTATGATTATTAGGAGTTGTTACAGATGATTACTATGTTAGTATTTAGTCCTTACCGAATTTCAAAATTCTTTAAGGAGGGGAGCCTGTAACATGCCTAATTTTAATAACATTATTTTGGAGATTTAATTAGATAAATTAATAGAATAATGTGAATAATAGAGTGATAAAAGGATTGAGATTTGAATAAATAATTAAAGTCCGTGCTTAATTATCTAAATGGGCTTATAAATGGCTTACATATTAATTAATTAAAACAAGGGTATTAGGGTAATTGCCGCCTACATTACCCTTATATTTAAATTTCATTTCCCATTCACGTTCATTTTTCATTTCACAGAAACGTAAATCAAAAAACGAGAACAGCCTGCCACTACTAAGGAGTAAGAAAACGGGGGAAATCAATCAAAAGCTAGGGAATTAAAGCAAGGGGATTAATCTCAATCAAATCTTAAAGTCCTTATCCTAATCAAGATGAATAATAATCTAAATCATCTCTATTTTGTTTTTATAATTATTTGATTTTTGGGTTTAAGATTTAATCCATTATAATGATGATTTTGATGATGATATGCTTGGATTTTATAATATGTTTGACTTAAACAAGATTGTTTGAATTTAGTTTTGTATGTTTTAAGGGTAAAACCGATTATAATGAATTTTAAATGACACGAGGAAATCATATGTTATGTAAAACATGATTTTGGAGATGGATTATATTTTTTTATAATTTTCCAAACTATGGAAAATTTATTATGAATTTTAAAAGAAAAATATGAATAATTGGGTTTAGAAATTAATTTCGATTATCTCATGAAGAATTTAGGTCTGAAATTTTTATATGTTAGATAACATATCAAAAGTGAATTTCTATAATTTTTGGGGATTTTTTCTAAGAAATTTATTATGGAAAATAAATTATTTTAGGAGAAGAATATAATTGTGTTAATTGTTTAGCTTAATGAAAGGACTAAATTGTGAAAATTAATCTTTGTTTTGGTCTGAAATTATGTGGTAGTTACTTTAATCAAGTCGAAACCTACAAAGACGAAACCAACTTAACCGAAACCAATACATATGGTATCACAATGATGGTACATAGTGAATTGGAGAAAGGCGGAAGGCATGATGGTGAAATATAGCTTTCGATGGGGTCGAAACCTTTGTTTTACTTTCTAATGAAATGCACTTGCCCATTTTACTAATTGCTTTTGAAGGGGTCGAAACATATGTTTTCGAAGGGGTCTTTTTAAATTACTTTCGAAAGGGGTTGCCACTTCTTGTTTAATTACTATCTTTCGAATGAGTTACTCGGTATGAAATTAATGCTTTCGAAAAGTGTAGTTTCGACCAAGTCAAAACCTTCTGCCATCCCTACGCCTTTCGAATGGATCGAAGTCATCAACTAATTCGAAAGTTAGCCTCTGTTTTAAACCTATACCAAGCCAATTCCTAAAGCTTACGAAAGTAATCAAGGTTTTCGAAGGCAATGGCTTCGAAAGGGGTTTCGAAGCTATCCTTCAAATGTTTTAATTAAATGGTTTGAGCTTTCGAAGGGATGGTGTCGAAGCCATCTGTTCTTCCCAAACTCTTCTTAATGGTTTCGAAAGGAGTACTTTCGCTTGTATTCGCTTAGACCCAATAAGATATGTTTTAAATTAAACCCAATGGTCACGAAAGGGGTGTTCTCAAATGGTTTTGAAATTATGCTTCAATAATAGAATGGTAAAATTTTAATACATTCGAAAGGTGTGACGAGCCGCAAATCTGTACCCTTTGAATCGATAATAAACCACATGTCCAGCCCAAAAAGCACATACCGACGGAAAGTCAGGAGAAAAAAAGAAGAAGAGAAGAAAGAGAGAAGAAAAGACAAAACGGAATGATACAGAATCTCACATTTCAGCAGAAAACATATAATGTCATATCAATGATCTTTACAAAACAGAAACTGTATATACATACATCAATCAGAGTTCAACAATCAATCACTAGTTATCAGCTTGGATAGTTATAATAACATGTCCTCATAATTGCCGATAATATACAATAACTAAGAACAACGAATAATTAAAACAGATATGTGTATACAAGAATGAAGATCTCCAGCTCTCCTGTTGAAGCTCCAAAAGCACCAAAATTGTACATGTAAATATACTCGGGCTGACCCGAGCATTGAAAGGGAAGAACGTCCGGATCAGTTTGGTAAACCAGCATGAGAAACACACTCAACTAAATTTATTAACTTACCTAACTTTTCCTTTATCAAAACAAAAGTATCTCGTAAGACAAGCCCACACATAAACACAGACATGTTTTTACTCTATGATAACCAAAACATTTCATATCAAATCCTCCTATATTATGATAATGCCTAGCATGCAAATAATATTAATCATAGCCGTAATTGTTACATGGATTAAATTCCAACATATAGCCCGAAATGGGTAGTACGATCAAAATGGCAGGTATATAGTGGAGTTTGGATTTCCATACAAATGACCAGGTGAAGGGACTACCTTCCAGTAGTACATCTCTAGAAGAATGTACCGAGGACTATCACAAAGGATCCTTTACCAACACAAGACCGGACCACCTCTATAACTAGATAGTACCGAATATATCCTCCGGTCGTTACTGACCTTTAATAAGGGCCCTCGAAGCATGTAAAGATATGTCTAGAAGAGGATGATCATACCCTACTTGGGAGTGACCCACTTAGCCTTGCCGTTTCTAACCCTGTTTTGTCATTTCCGATTGATGAGGCCAGAGGTAACGATTACCTTTCACCATCAAATATCACATCACTTCGAATGCCACATGGCTATTTCCATTGACTACTAATTGCCTCCCACAAAAATACAACCCTTAAGCTCATACGTCTCAAGGAGGGTGTTCAGCTAAGAGAAGTTACCTTCCCCGCCACCACTGATGTATGTTTATAAAAACCAATGTACGTACTTAAAAATGCAATGTCATACAAACATCCATACAAGTTGTTCAGAAACAGGACAAACCAAAGGTACTTTCCAACCACATCCTGTCGGAGAATCCCTAGGATTAGTAGCGAATAGTCCTTGCATTGGATATTTCATAACGAAGAGACTACTGCTATTGGATGTATATTGGGATTTTAACCCCAAAAGATCAACAAACAGTCCCCACTATGAAAATACCTAATATAAATATCATCATAAGAAACCTGCACAATCGTCGCATAAATGTTGGTCTAAGTGGTTTTCAGATAAATCTGATCTCGGCCTCTTCGCCCAACAGCGCAAAAGTGTTTCTCAACCTCATACAGAAACTAAGTCTCATAGACTTATCACATCTCCAACTTTCAACTTGCTATCCTTCGGGCCAAGAAGGAAGCTCAATAGATTGGAGTAATACTCTGCACCATATGAATCAACATCCTCCACACAAACGATAATCAAGCCTACACAGATGGCTACATACTAAGTGTACGACTAAATAGTTTCTACATCAAGTTAAGGAACTAAAATGGCCAAAATTGATAGTCGGTTATTTAACTATCAAAGCAAACAAACAAATATTTAGCACTATAAACAATCATAGGCCCTTTAATTAATCTTATATTAATTAAACCATTTGCCAAATATTAACTTCAATTTATCTTTAAAAAGATATATTTCCAAACCATTTCAACTTTCAATATTGGAAAACATTTCCATATACTTATATAATAATAAGTAATTCACAAATCAATTTATTTTCAACACTTAGAAAATATTGTATATACTTAAATCACGATTAAGTATATATTTTATTCTATATGGAAAACATTCTCTTTAAACACATTTATTTGGGTTAAAATGAATGTTGCGTAAAACATCGTTACGACAACCCAAATCACTAGTATAAGGATTCGATTTAGATAAATATATAAATCCCATATGCTATACAAAACATTTTCTTTCGAAAATTATTTACTATAACAACGGTGTTGTAGCCCATCATTTCTTGTACTTCTCGAAAACGTCTATTTCAATAATGAATCTTGAAATCAATGGTTTTGATAGCACATTTAAAACATCTTTAAACCAATTAACTCCATTTTAAATATCACTTTCCAAAAACATTTATTTTATTTAATATATTATTCATTGTCCAAAATCGTGAATATAATTCTCTTATCCAAATTCAACACTCCTACATATTCTATTAAAGGATTATCCACTATCTAAAATCATGTATATAATGCCTTTACCAAATTCATCACTATTACAAATTTAATTAAAGGATTATCCACTTTCCAAAATCATGGATGAAATTCCTTTAATAAAAATCCATATCTAATGTATCAATTTAAATTGAGTTCACATTTATAAAACAATGTTTGCAAATTCACCTTTATATTTTTATAAAATCAACTTATAAATCCCTTTATTAACCAATTCTATTTTAATCTCGTTTATATGCCAAATCCAATTTATAAATTAATTACTTATAAATCTCTTTATTTTCAAGATTCGTTCTTTTTATAACTTCATCAATCTATAAATCTTATTGACTTATAAAATCCATTTATAACTTCATTTTAACGCTTATAAAACTCCTTTTCAATTCCATCATTTTGATTTATAAAATATCAATTTTGTAAATCTTATATATAAACCATTTATAATAAATCAAAAATCTCAATTTAAACTATTTACAAAATAGTTATCTCCATATTCCAAAAGTCACATTATGATATATTTCACAAAAATCATAATTTTTATGACATATAAATTATCACATTTATTTATTTAAAATAACTTCCTTCCTTTATAACAATTCAAAATATATATTTCCAAATCACTTAAAATTCCTTTTTAATTCGAAATCACCACTTTAACATTTTAAAATTCAAAATAGGCCCAATGCTGCAACCGCACTAAATACATCAATCATGGCATCCAAAACATCATATATCACAAGATAAAATCATGTATATCAATATCTGTAAATAAAATCAACAAGGGTGAGGAACACAGTTGGATCCCTCCAACCAGTCACCTACGACAAATATACATATTAGAATATGTATACAGTGTCTGGTTCGAGACAGATGTGCGTATAAAGGGTCATCTGCTCATACACGGGAACGTATAGGGTCTCATCTGCTCCAATAGGTAGGAATATATCCAAATACCAATCAATATATAGATATTATATCATATATCATCCAAACAATCATCAATCACCATATAATAAATTTATTCTCACTTATACAAAATATAAGTGAGCCAGAAAGAGTGAGTTGTACTCACTTTGGTTCCAATAGCAGTTGTAGCATTTAATTCCGAATAAAATTAAAAAAGAATTTAATTTTACCCCAAATTTACTCTAGCTCCAATCAACTCCAAACCAGCTCTAAAATGTAGTGCTCTTCAAGGACCAAACGCAACTTGTTTCGTCAAAAACGGACCTCGTTATGGCATTTAAAAGTTTATACGATTTTAAATATATAATAAATTTCAACTTCTATTTAATTTCAAACCCTAGCTTTAATCAGAGCCATTCATTTTTTCTTGAGAGAATCTGTGCCACAAACTTCTTCTTCTACCCTCTTCGTTCCTTCACGCGAATGAACCCACCCAGCCGTCGAACATTTATCAATTTCGAGGCTCCATCGATCATCTAGCCGACGACCAGACAACGCATATCGAAGCCCACCACCGATTCTATCACCTCCCGAGGCCGGCTGCACACGGTGCTTTTCGTGTCTCGGAATTCGTGCACGAAACGTATTTGAATGAAAATTGCCGTTGATTCGTCACCTCGTTTTCGATCATAGCTGTATGGATTTGAAAATCTCATTGCTCTTTGATTTTGTTGTTGAAAGTTTCTTGAAACATTGCACGGATCGAAAGAAATTAAGGGAGAAAGGATTGAACATTTTCGGCCGTTCGAGATGATAGTGGTGGCTAGACTAAGATTGGCTAGGGTGTTGGTGAATGAACGTCTTTAAATAGGCAATTACAAAACACTGTTCACCCGTAATATTTCTGAACTCCAAACGAAGCATGTCACCTGCCATTTATAATTTTTTACCCCTATTCCGAACACAATGAAATATATATCGAAAGCCAATTTGATCGTAATTGAAAGATAGGTTTTCGAATCGAATTATTTAAATTTAAAATTCACTTAAACGGATTTCTACACGTTTTAGTTTGCCTCGGATAAACCTTAAATCCGATTGACACGAAATTTGAAATTTGATAATAATATAACATTATGGATCCAATGAAACTAGTTTCGTCGAAATGCGAGACTATGTGAAAAATGGCAATTTTTACTTGTCGATTAAATATTAAAATATTCAATTTCTATGAATTAACTTTTAAATCGATTTTAAAAGTCTTCTAACATCATTCTAATTCAAATAGAATTTAATTCAACTTTATAAACCATTTTCATTCTCATTAAATTCAAATTCCAATTATTTCTACAATTTCAAATATTAAATTAATAATTTAATTATCCAATTAAATCAAGATATTCTATATTTATTCAACTTATAAAATTTAATAGTGAATATTTAAAATAATTCAAATACATAAATTTCAAATGACTGAAATTCTTGGTTGTTACATTCTCCCCGACTTAAAAGAATTTCGTCCTCAAAATTACCGAGTAAGAAAAAGTCACAAAATCCATTAACTTTTCAAAAAGAATCTGTTCAAATTAGATTTCAAATCAATTTAAACTTTTTAACTTTTCTCAAAATTCATTAGCTAAACTCTTATAAAAACTTTTCTAAGTTCTTAAAACCTTTCATAGTTATTCTTTTAAAACCAACTAATATCATTTAACTTTTAACTCGAAATCTAAATTTTAGTTATCAATTTTTTTCTTCCAATTTTCTCAAAAAATATCTAACGCCTTTAATTTTCAAAAAATTCATTAGTGTCCCCTTTGCGCGGTTCGATCGAAGTAGGATCACAACATATGTATATCACAAATATACATCTCATCTTCGAGGATAAGGCATCCCATAGGAATAATATATATAAAAGTATGATATGTAATCCGAGATATGTACCTTATATATTATTAGCAAGCTTATACGGCTAATATAGCGTGAAAGCGAGCTACAAATGCGAAGCAAGCACCATACGCACCTACTAAATACTCAACAAACAAATGAAAAAAAATGTATATATGAAAGTAATATCAATAAACAACATATACCAATACAACTACTATATATGCCAATATCGTAAATGCAATCAAAACAACAAATCCAACCATCCAACAACTATCATCTAATTAACATCCAACAAATCCATAATCTATCCAATCAATCCATAACCAAATCAATATTAATTCACTTCTCATTAATATTCATGAATTGATTTTCAATTTAAATCACATTTGATTCATTAACATTGGATTTTATTAACATTCATTCATTCATTCATTTTCAATTAGTTTACATTCACTAATTTATTTTCAAGTTAGTTCACCTTCAATTCAAATCAAATCTATTTAAATTCACTTAACTTCCAATTTGAGTTCAATTATTTTGCTTTCAATTTCACTAATTCAATTGCTAATTCATTTTACATTTCAAGTTGAATTTCATCACATAGCTCAAATTCATATTCATTTAACTACCTCATTTAATTAATTCATTTTGATATCAAACTCAACTTCATTCAACGTTACTTAAGTTACGTTTCATTTCATCTCACTTGCATTTGCTTCCACTGCACAACTTAAGTTCACTACTAATTTAATTCAAATTCTATATTATTTAACTTTACTTAAGTCAAATTTCATATCACTATTCAAATTCAGATTTTTTTTTTGCTTAACAACATTGTTTAACCATTTTAACAATTTATTTTACTTACATTTTCCCATTTTATAAGTTATACAACTTATTTATTCGAACTTCCAAATTCATAGTATATAATCTCTCAGAAGTTTCAATAACTCATCTAATCCAGTTCAAATTATTTAACCTTCCTCTAGTTAAATTTCAAATCATAAATTTAATATGCTACTCAAATTTAAAATTTCACATTATAAGTCCAAAATTCATTTTACTTATATTTATCAATTCCAACTTGGATTTTAAATTCAAATTTGTTTATCACAACAGAAGAATTTTCAATTTCAATTTACTATGGTAGCAAATCCATCATAAAGAAACTCAAAAATGATACCGATAATGCTGCAGTCATCACCCTTATTATTTCCCAGCAACAGTAGTAAATTCGATGCTTTATATTCTTTTTAAAATATTCCTTTTATTATTTATAAACCACATTTATAAATCTTCTTACTTGTATGAATTTGCTTATTTTACTTCACTTAAATATGATTCATTCAAAATTTACTTATCTTATCTAGATTTATAATTATATAACCTCTTTAACTTTTGAAAAATAACTTCCAAAATAAACGGGATTCAAAATTTCAAATTCTTAGTTTAAATTCATTTTTGTTTATACCAGTTTCATTTTTATATATAAGATTATTTCACAATTGTAAATCATATTAATAATAATTCCATACTCTTATAATTCCCTTGCTTATACAATTTATTCTTTTACAATTTTTGCTTTTATTTTGGTTATTCAACCAGCTTTTATTAACTGATATATATTTACATTTTTAAACAACCAAACAATTCATTTATATACACTTTCATAATTTCTGAAAAATTATTTCTTTATATATAAATATAATCTAGGTAAAATTATTCATTTACCCAATTTAAAATGATACTATGTCGACTTGCCTCGTTTAAGTACTTAGAAATCCCTATCGATAATATGGCGTCTCACATACCGACCAGAATTCACAAACAACTCAACTGATAAGTAAACACAATATAAAACATTTTATATCTCTAAAAAATACACGCTCACACACATACACACATATATACATACACACATACAAAACACTCAATCTTCATTTAGGGTGCTACTGTCCATATCTATACTGAGTACACATTAAAGCTTAGAAATATACAAAATCTAAGCTCTGATACCAACTGTGATGACCCGCAAATCCGTATCCGTTGAATCGACAATAAACCACACATGTCCAACCTAAAAAGCACAGACCGATGGAAAGTCAGGAGAAAGAAAAGAAGAGAGAAGAAGAGAAGAGAAGAAAGAGAGAAGAAAAGACAAAACATGACAATACAAAATCTCAAATTGCAGCGGAAAACATATAATATTGTATCAGTGATCTTTACAAAACAGAAACTGTGTATACATACATCAATCAGAGTTCAATAATCAATCACTAGTTATCAGCTTGGACAGCTATAATAACATGTCCTCATAATTGCCGATAATATACAATAACTAAGCACATCGGATAATCATAACAAATAGGTGTATATGAGAATGAAGATCTCCAGCTCTCCTGCTGAAGCTCCAAAAGCACCAAAACTGAACCTATAAATATACTCCGTCTGACCCAAGCATTAAAAGGGAAGAACACCCGGATCAGTCTGGTAAACCAGTGTGAGAAACACACTCAACTGAATTTATTAAATTACCAAACTTTTCCTTTATCAAAACAAAAGTATCTCGTAAGGCAAACCCACACATAAACACGGACATGATTTTACCTTATGATAACTAAAACATTTCATATCAAATCCTCTTATAGTATGATAGTGTCTAGTATAAAAATAATATTAATCATAGCCAAAATTGTTACATTTATTAAATTCTAGCATATAGCCAAAATGATAGTACAATCAAAATGGCAGGTACGTAGTGGAGGTTGTATTTCCATACAAATGACCAGGTGAAGGGACTACCTTCCGGTAGTACATCTGTAGAAGAATGTACCGTCACAATGGATCCTCTACCAATACAAGACCGGCCCACCTCTATAAGTAGAAGGTACCGAATATATCATTCTCTAGTCGTTACTGACCTTTAACGAGGGACCTCAAAGCATACAAACCACAATAATTAGATACACGACGTCATAGCGTGTAAAGATATATCTAGAAGAGGATGATCATACCATACTTGGGAGCGACCCACTTAGCCTTGCCGCATCTAATCCTGTTTTGGTCATTTCCGGTTGATGAGGCATGATGTAAGATTACCTTTCAAAATCACATATCACATTACTTTCAATGCCAAATCGCCAATTCCGTTGACTACTAATTGCCTTCTAAAAAAATACGGCCCTTAAGCTCATACGTCTCAAGGAGGGTGTTAAGCGAAGAGAAGTTGCCTTCCCCGCCGACACTGATGTAATTTTGTAAAAACTAATGTACATAATCTTCGAAATGCAATGTCAGACAAACATCCATATAAGTTGTCCAGGAATAGGACAAACCGAAGGTACTTTCCTACAGCATCCTATCGGGGAATCCCTAGGATTAGTAGCGAATAGTCTTTGCATTGGATAACGAAGAGACTACTGCTATTGGATGTATATTGGGATTTTTACCCAAAACAATCAACAAGCGGTCCCCTACTATAAAAATACTGAATATCATCATAAGCAACATGCACAATCGTCGCATAAATGTTGGTCCGAAGTGGTTTTCAGATAAATCTGATCCCTGTCTCTTCGCACCAACAACGCAAAAGCGTTTCTCAACCTCATATAGAAACTAAGTCTCATGGACTTATCACATCTCCAACTTTCAACTTGCTATCCTTCAGGCCAAGAAGGAAGCTCGATAGATTGGAGTAATACTCCGCACTATACGAATCAACGTCCTCAACACAAACGATAATCAAGCATACACAGATGGTTATGTACTTTGTGTACGACTAAATAGTTCCCACATCAAGTCGAGGAATTAAAATGGCCAAATTTGATAGTCAGTTATTTAACTATCAAAGCAAACAAACAAATATTTAGCACCGTAAACAATCACTAGGCCCTTTAATTAATCTTATGTTAATTAAACCATTTGTCAAATATTCACTTCAAATTATCTTTAAAAGGATATATTTCCAAACCATTTCAACTTTCAATATTGGAAAACATTTCCATATATTTACATAATAATAAATAATTCACAAATCGATTTATTTTCAACACTTAGAAAATATTAGATATACTTAAATCATGATTAGGTATATATTTTATTCTATAAGGAAAATGTTCTCTTTAAACATATTTATTTGGGTTAAAACGAATGTTGCGTAAAACATTGTTACGACAACCCAAAATCACTAGTATAGGGATTCGAAATATAGATAGATATATGAATCCCATATACTATACAAAACATTTTCTTTCGAAAATCATTTACTATAACAACGATGTTATAGTCCATCATTTCCTTTACTTCCCGAAAACTTCTATTTCAACAACGAATATAAAAATCTATGGTTTCCATATTTAGCACATTTAAAACATCTTCAAACCAATTAATTCCATTTAAAATATCACTTTTCAAAAGTATTTATTTTATTTAATATATTGTTCACTGTCCAAATTTATGAATATAATTCTCTTATCCAAATTACACATTTCTAGATATTTGATTAAAGGATTATCCACTGTCCAAAATCGTGGATATAATGTCTTTACTAAATTCATCACTATTTCAAATTTAATTAAAGGATTATCCACTGTCCAAAATCATGGATGAAATTCCTTTAATAAAAATCCATATCGTGTTTATCAATTTAAATTGATTTCACATTTATAAAACAATGTTTATAAATTCACAATTATATTTTTATAAAAATCAACTTATAAAATCCCTTTATTAACCAATTGTATTTAAATCTTGTTTATATGCCAAAATCCAATTTATAAGTTAATTACTTATAAGTCTCTTTATTTCGAAGATTCTTTCTTTTTATAACTTCATCAATTTATAAATCCTATTGACTTATAAATTCTATTTATAACTTCATTTTAACACTTATAAAACTCCTTTACAATTCCATCATTTTGATTTATAAAATATCGATGTTATAAATCTTATAAATAATCCATTTATAATAAATCAAAAATCCCAATTTAAGCTATCTACAAAATAGTTATCTCCATATTTCAAAAATCACATTCTGATATATTTCAAAAAAATCATAATTTTTATAACATAAAAATTATCACTTTGATTTATTTAAAATAAATTCCCTCTTTTATAACAATTCAAAATATATATTTTCAAATCATTAAAAATCCTTTTTAATTCGAAATCACCACTTTAACATTTTAAAATTCCAAAAATAGGCCCAATGCTGCGACAGCACTGAATACTCAATCACAGCATCTAAAACATCATATATCACAAGCTAACAACACACACACACACACACACACACACATATATATATATATAAATATCTGTAAATAAAATCAACACCCGTGAGGAACCTAGTTAGATCCCTCCAACCTGTGTCACCTGCAACAAGTATAGAATATGTGTACAATGTCTGCTTCGTGGCAGACGCGCATACAAATAGTCACCCGCTCATACACGGGAACGTATAGGCTCTCATCTGCTCCAATAGGCAGGAATACATCCAAATACCTATAGATAATATATCATATACCATCCAAACAATCATCAATCACTATATAATAAATATATTCTCACTTATATAAAAATAGCAGTGAGTCAGAAAGAGTGAGTTGTACTCACTTTGGTTCCAATAGCAGTTGCAGCGTTTAATTCCAAATAAAATTAAACAAGTGTTTAATTTATCCAAAATTTACACTAGCTCCAATCAACTCTAAACTAGCTCTAAAATGTAATGCTGGTCAATACGGACCCAACGCAAAAAGTTTCGTCAAAAACGGACCTCGTATGACAAAGTTATGATATTTAAAAGTTTATAGGATTTTAAATATATAATAAATTTCAACTTTTATTTAATTTCAAACCCTAGCTTTAATTAGAGCCGTTCGTTTTGGCTTGAGAGAATCTAGGCCGGAAGCTTCTTCTTCTCCCCTCTTCGTTCCTTCACGCAAATAAACCCACCCAGTCACCGAACATTTATCAATTTTCGAGCCTCCATCGATCATCTAGCCGACAATTAGACAACACCATACAAAGTCCACCGTCGATTCTATCATCACCAAGAGGCTGGTCGCACTCGGTGCTTCCCATGTCTCAGAATTTGGGCAATACACGTACGTATTTGAATGAAAATTGTCGTTGATTCGTCACCTTATTTTCGATCATAGCCATATGGATTTGAAGATCTCATTACGCTCTTTGATTAAAGTTTCTTGAAATATTGCATGGATAGGATGAAATTAAGGGAGAAAGGATTGAACATTTTCGGCCATTCGAGATGATAGTGGCGGCTAGACCTAGATTGGCTAGGGTTTTGGTGGAACATCTTTATATTGGCAATTACAAAACACTATTCATCCGAAATATTTCCGAACTCCAAACGAAGCGTGACGCCTGCCGTTTATAATGTTTTACACCTATTCCAATTACAATGGAATAGATATAGAAAGCCAATTAGATCGTATGTGGAAGATAGGTTTTCGAATCGAATTATTTAAATTTAAAATTCACTTAAACAGATTTCTACGCGTTTTAGATTGTCTGGGATAAACCATAAATTCGACTGAAATGAAATTTCAAATCTTACAATAATATAACATTATGGATCCAATGGAACTGGTTTCGTCGAAATCTGAGACTGTATGAAAAATTGCTATTTTTACTCGTTAATTAAATATTAAAATATTCAATTTCTATAAGTTAACTTTTAAATCGATTTCAAAAGTATTCTAACATCATTCTAATACTGATAGAATTTAATTCAACTTTATAAATCATTTTCATTCTCATTAAATTCAAATTACAATTATTTCTATAGTTTCAAATATTAAATTAATAATTTAATTATTCAATTAAATCAAGATATTTGAAATATAATTTATTCAACTTATAAAATTTACTTGTGAACATTTAAAATAAATTAAATATATGAATTTCAAATGACTGAAATTATGGGTCGTCACAAAAGGTTTCGAAAGAAAGGTTTTAAAGACTTTCGAAAGGCAGGTGTCTAGAGTTTTGAAAGAAGATTTGAACTCTTTCGAAAGGAAGTTTTCTAATGGTTTCGAAAGTAAAGATTAAAGGTTTTGAAAGCCTTAGTTTTCAAAACAAAGAACTCAATCTTAATTATTTTAAAGGTAAAACCCATGGCATTGTAAAAGAGCTTTTAAATGCTTTTAAAGTGGAGCTTTTTAAGAAGCTTTCCTTGGTAAAATAATAGGTTAAAGGGATTAACCAAGTTTTGTATGAAAATGATTTCAAGGATATCAAACCATAGATGTTAGTGATTATTACGTTAATATGTTTGCTTCTTCAAGTTTACATATTCACTTTAATATGGACCCATAACTTTAATTTGGGAAACAGGGGCAGAATAACTAGCTAGGTTGATCCAATAGTGAATATTAATTGAGTTAACACCTAAATCTTTAGAATTGCGTCCAGGAGGCCAAGAAGACTAGAATATAGGATGTACAAACACTGATTAAAGAATTTATCAGATTGACAGGTTCATAGTAAACCCATGAAATCTATGATTAGAAAGAGTTATTGGCAGAGGAAAATAAGTTTGTAGTGAACCCATGAATACTATATCCGGATCAAGTTATTGACAAATGTCAATGGTTCCTAGTCAACCCATGAAAACTAGGATATGAAAAAAATTATTGGAGATACCAATAGGTTCAGGGAGAACCCATGAAACAATGAAGTTATTGGAAGGGACCAATAGGTTCTTAGTAATCCCATGAAAACTATGAAACTGGTTAGGGAGTCCATAGGCATTAAACAGGTAATTAGTTAGCCCATTAAAACTATTAGGTTAATAGTGACCTTAGAAACTATAACTGAGATAGATAGTTCAAAGTGAATGGGGATGGGTAGTCTAAAATTGATTTACTTGTTTGCATATCATCATAATATTTTTGAAATGCCATGTTTTAACTATTGTGGATGCATGAGCACGGTATATAGTTTTATAAAGTTTTGGGTAAGATACTAGTGAGTGAAAAACTCCTTTCGCTGAGCGATATGGTCTCATTAGATATCTAAATGGTTTGGGATAACAGATTATTATTCATACTAGGCTTTATGTCTGACTCGAAGTTTATGTTTTTCCTTTAAACTCTCGGGTGCTCAATTGATTTTGAGTTGTTTGAGAGTTAAGGTTTTCAGGTACCTCTTTGGACGAATAAGCTTCAGGAGACGTGCAGGAGTTATAACAGCTATTTAGAGTTCTTTTCTATTCCGCGTGTCTTTTTGTAAGTACAAAGTTGTTTAAGTTATATACTCTGATCATCCAAGGGGCATCTTCATATTCACTCTTGGCGTATGTCGTAATAATTATATTTTCTCTGAATGTGGTTCTCGTATAGGGATTATGTAATGAATTTGAAATACTTTGAAATGGAATGAGAAAGTTGTTTGTTGATTTTAAAAAAAAATTCATAACCATGAGTTTCTGTTATATCAATGTATCTAACAATATTGGTCGTCAAAAATTAATAACTGTGGATGAATGCAGCATCCATAGTCGTTAGTTTTGGGCCTTCAAGTGGGGGATGTTACAGTATTACAACTGGCATATACAGTTGTAAAAGTACCTATTGCAACTGCTTTTAACAGTTTCAAAACTCACTACCGTAATGTTTTTCTTCAAGTATCATAGACAGTTGTAAAATATAATCATCCTATTGCAACTTCGTACATTAAGACTGACAGGTGTATGTTGCGGAGGGCGTATTACAACTGACATTGCCAGTTGCGAAATGTTATTTTGTTGTAGTTGATATCGATAATACAATCTCAAGCTTTTGTAAAACACCTCTTTAAGTTTCAAAATACACAATAGCCAAAAATTAGTTTTAAAAAAATATTAATGTCTTTACTTTCACACAAATGGAAATTAGTTTTGAAAAGGTGTAAATATTTGCAGTTTTAACTACATATATTTGCGGCATAAACTTCAAATATTTAAAAAATTTCAAAAAAAAATCAGAAAAGAAATACTTTTGATCATAGAATATGCGATTAAGCTCGGTTTAGTTTGAAAAAAAATATTAAGAAGTAAATTTATTGAAAATAATTTCAAAATGTAATTTAAAACACGTTTTTAATTCAGATGTTTCACGTACCAAACCTTAGAATAATGTAAAGATCCAATTTTTACTTTTTTCTCCCTCATATGCTAAATTTTATATTTTAATTTGTTTGTGATTTTATTCTAATGATTGATCAATTGTACAATTTGTTAATAGAACGTTACAAAGGTGTTACGAAACTATTACGATTACGTTGCAAAGCTGTTACAACTTCTGAACTGTCACAACTACGTTGCAAAACTGTTACAAATACATTGCAAAATTGTTACTTCTATAGAACTGTTACAACTACAAGACTGTCACAAGTATGTTGCAAAATCTGTTACGAATAGAACTGTGTAGTAAACAGATGCAATATATATAATACCGATTAGATTGTCCGAGTCCGGAATACTCAGTTTCCTTGAAAAAATATTGCTCCCACTACGGCGCTTAAGGATATCGAGCAATTATTTCCCAAGATGAAATGGACATGTCTTTGTGATGCTGCACAACAATCACCCAGCAACGACGAACTCAAAAGAATTTAACTAAGAATAGATTTTTGTGGGAGAGGAAGAAGTGCAGAAAAAACTGAGTGGATATTCCTGTTTTCCTTCTTCCTATATAGGCACGAGGAGGTGCCTATTCTGTAATAGGTGCTTGTTCGAACGGTTATGACTGTTGGAAAGGTTGCGACCCTTTACCAAGCGGTGCGACCATTTGAGTTTGAATGGACAAAATAATAAATTGTTCGGCCTAAGCAGCCAAGCCAAGCCAACTGCTAATTGCAAAGTGCTATTAATACGCCTCAAACGTCCATTCGCCAGCGCTACGGATTCGGGTTCGGGGCGCGGGTGCACACGAGGTGGTGCATTACATCACCCACCATGGCTATGATTTCATGTCTCTCTTTTTCTCATAGTAACTATAATAGTGTCCACATCTTAGTATATAAACATAAAATGTAAATTTTATTCTAAGATGCTGGACTATTCATTTCCCAAGGCATTCAATGCCTCACATTTCCCAATATATTACTCACTCATTTCCAACAATCCCCATATGAATGAGTAGTTACTCTTTTGTTCTCAATTTTATTAAACCTTTTATCGTATCGGTTAAAGTAGCACACAGGGTTTGAACTTTCCTAGTGTTTTGTCATTTTGATTTACAGGTGAATGTGGACTTAGATTGTCTTTAAACTGTAAAACAATTTGGGTAAATCTAAAAAGATAATACACGATAGATGTTTCTTATCTTCCTTTGCTCTCTGTTTGTGTTCGTTTTTTCCATGAACACCGGCTTGGTCTCATGAGTGCTTGGAGAATTTGGTCTTTCAATTCTCCTTGAAGCGGCGTCTTTACACTCACGTAGGTGATCCTTAACACTTGGTTTTTTTACTTTTCCAAGTATAGTCATCATTAAAAGTTTCAAAACTTATCCTATTTTCCGACGAGTTGTACACTGACTTATCATAGGAATGGTTTGAATATTTACAGTGCTATCAAGTTTATCTAAACTTAGTTGTTCCTTTGAATCTAGATCTTGGAATCTCCAGTCAGCTAGGTGGGGTTTCCGTTTAAAAAACTTTTTAGTTTATGGGCCTTAACCCCATTCGCAGTGATAAGATATTAACACTCTATCAAGGTAAACCTTTTATTAGTGGGTCTACAATGTTATCATTTGATCTTACATAGTCAATTGTGATAACCCCATTGGAGAGAAGCTGTCTAACAGTTTTATGTCTATGACGAAAATGTCTAGACATGCCATTGTAAAGCTTACAATTAGCCCTTCCAATGGTTGATTGGCTATCGTAATGTATACTTATTGGAGGTACAGGTTTTCCCCAATTCAGAATACCTTCTAAAAAACCTTGAAGCCAATCCACTTCTTCTGCGGCTTTGTCTAAGGCAATAAATTCCAATTCCATGGTTGATTTTTCCATATAAGTTTGTCTGGAGGATCTCCAAGATATTGCCCCACTAGCTAAGGTAAACACATATCCATCAATGGATTTTGCATCTGATGAACCAATTACCCAGTTTGCATCATAATACGCTTCTATTACAGATGGGTACCTTTCATAATGTAGTCCATGAATTTGTTTATACCTTAGATATCCAAGTACTCAAATTATAGCTTTCCAATGATTATTTCGTAGGTTGCTAGTATATCTGCTTAGTTTACTAACAACATATGCTACAGCAGGTCTGCTGCAATTTATTGCGTTTATAATGCAACCTAGTATACGAAAGTACTCAAGCTGGTAAATACTATCACTGCTATTTTTAACTCAGTTTTTTGGTTCAAATCGATGAGTGATCTTGTTGATATTATATTGCATTGTATAAACTTTTCAAGTATTTTCCCAATGCAGTATGATTGGAACAACACATATTTTTAGTTGGTTTTATGTATTTTTACACCAAGTGTCACATCAGCGATTCCTAGATCTTTCATGTCAAATCTGACGGAGAGCATATTTTTGTAGATTTTATTATCTTCTTCTTGCTTCCAAATATCAGTAAATCATCTACATATAGACATACAATGACATATCCTATATTTTTATGTTTAGAATAGACACATTTGTCATATTTATTTATATGAAATCCATTTAGCATCAAATTTTCATCAAATTATCATGTCATTGTTTAGGTGCTTGTTTATGCCCATACAGTGATTTTCTTAACCTACAAACCTTACCTCCATTTCCAGTTTTTAGGAAACCTTCGGGACGTTTCATGTATGTTTCATCTTCTAGTTCACCATTTAAAATGCTATCTTTACATTCAGTTGATGTATTTATAAATAAAGTGTGGAGAAATTTATATCAGCATTTTTATTGATGTTATCATAGTTATTGGAGAGTATGTGTCAAAATAGTCCATGTCTTCTTTTTTTCTGAATCCTTGAACCGCAAGTCGAGTTTTATACTTGTCTATTGAACCATCAGGTTTCAATTTCTTCTTAAATATCCATTTATTACGTAAGGTCTTACATCTTTGAGGTAAATCAACTAACTCACATGTTTGGTTTGCTATAATGGATTCGATCGTATGTTAATGGCCTCCTTCCAATAAGAGGCATCGGCGGAGGACATAGCATGTTTGTATGTTAATGGATCGTCTTCTAACATAAATGTGTAGAAGTCTAGTCCAAAGATTTTGGAGGTCCTTGATCATTTGCTTCTTCTTGGTTCCTCCACTTGTTGATTAAATCTGTTTTGATAATCATTATCAATATTTGTTCGGTACCTTAGGAGAATTGGAGATTTCAGTTTCCCTTGGTCTGTTTTTAGTATATTTTTTAGCACTTTGTTTTAAAGGGTGCATATGCTCGAAAAATCTAGCATTTCTCAACTCAATAATGGTATTTACGTGAATATCATCAATTTCAGATTTGTGTACCAAAAACCGATAAGCAGCATTGTTTTGTGCATATCAACGAATATGCAATCAATTGTTTTTAGTCCATTTTTGACTTTCTTTGGTTTAAGTATCTCCACTTTTGCAAGACATCCCCACATTTCTCTAAGTATTTGTAGGATGGTGGTTTATTTTTTCAAAGGTCGTGGAGAGATTTAGATGTTTTCTTTCGTGGTATCTTATTCAAAATATGATTTGCAGAAAGTATAGCTTCTCCTTAGAAGTTATTTGGCAAGCTAGAACTAATCAATAAGCCAAAAAGCTTTTATTTTCTTGTTGAGTTGATTTTCAACTTTTGCTTTATATTGTTTAAACATGTCTAATTCCTCATCCTTGCTTCTAAGAATATACACATAATAGTACCTTTTACAATCATCAATGAAGGTAATGAAATACCTTTTTTCACCTTTAGTTTGACATATTTTTAAGTCACATACATATGTGTGTATAAGGTCTAGAGGTTCGGTTTCTCTTTCAACATGGTGAAACGAGGTTCTTGTCAATTTTGCTTCTGCACAAACTTGACATTTATAGTTGGAATCTATTTTGCATTTTGGTATAAAGTCTGGATTAATCAATTTTAGCAAAGTATCAAAATTTACATGGCCTAATCTATAATGTCATATGTTCGAAGAGTTAATAATATAAGTCGAAGATTCAATTTTAATCATATCACTGTTTGGTACAATAGTGGTTACATTTGCTTTAAATAAACCATCACACACATATTCTCTTCCTACATGCACTCCATTCTTTGACAACATAAACTTATCAGACATAAAAGCGAGTTTGAAGCCATGCTTGCTAAGCAGCGATCTGGAAATCAGGTACTTGCACATCTCTGGAACATGAAGAACATATACCAAAATTAGTTCTTTTTCAGAAGTCTTTTTTAGTGCAATATTTCCCTTGCCTTCGACCTTGAATTTCCCATAAAAAGTTGTTCGTCCTCAGTAGCAGTTTTGTAGGTTGTAAACATTCACTTATTTGCACATATATGTCGCGTGGGTCCTGTGTCTACAAACCATTTATTTGAGTTACCAACAAGTTTGCATTCGAACACTACTGCACGTAAGTCCATATCAAACATGCCTTCTGAAATATCAGCCATCTTTGCTTCTAATTTCTTTTTCTTGGATGCGCGATATTTAGCGGCTTTGTGCCCTTTGTTTTCACAATTTTGGCATGAACTCTTAATTTTCTTTGATTTTTTAGAAGCACGCTTACGTTTTCTTTTGTTGGGTTTCTCTGACTTGGCTACATTTTCCTTGGTAATCATAGTATACGAAGTTTTCTTCTCAGATTTTCTTTTATCTTCCTTAATCCTCAATTGTACTACAAGTTCCTCCATTGTCATCTTCTTGTGCTTGTGCTTAAGGTAGTTTTTGAAATCTTTCCATGATGGAGGAAGCTTTTCTATTGTAGCGGCAACCTGAAAGGATTTGCTTAGAATCATTCCTTCATCGTGCAGTTGGTGGATGATGACTTGTAACTCTTGAATCTGGTTAATAACGGTTTTTGCATCAATCATTTTGAAGTCAAGAAATTTTCCTGCTATGAATTTCTTCATGCCCGCATCTTCGATTTTGTACTTTTTCTCCAATGTCGTCTAGAGTTCTTTGGAAGTTCGAGAGCAGTACAGTATACATTGTATAGGCTGTTATCGAGTCCATTTAACATGTAGTTCTTGCATATGAAGTTAGAACTCTTCCAAACATTTAAGGCTTCTACTTCTGTTGCATCAGGTTCCAATTCTTCGACTATTGGAGCATCTTCTATAAGAAACTTTACAAGACCAAAAGTCGTTAAATAGAATAGCATCTTTTGCTGCCAACGTTTGAAGTCCATCCCTGTGAACTTTTCTGGCCTTTCTCCATGAGACAGCGCCATCGTTGCAACCATAGTTGCAGATTGAGTAGTAATCACAGTCTCTGTTGGTGCAGAAGTGTTGCTTTCATAAGACATTGTCGTCTATAGAAACAGACAACGATAAATTAATATTGTTTCAAGATTGTTAACCGAATGTTACAAAGGTGTTACGAAAATGTTACGATTATGTTGCAAAACTATTACAACTTCAAAACTGTTACAACTATGTTCAAAATTTCTATGAATACGTTGGAAAATTGTTACAACTATAGAACTGTTGTAACTACAGAACTGTCACAACTATGTTGCAAAAATTGTTACGAATAGAACTGTGTAGTAAATAGATTATGCAATAGATATAATACCGATTAGATTATCCGTGCCCAGAATATTCTGTTTCCTCTAAACAATATTGCTCTCTCTACGGCGCTTAATAATATCGAGCAATTGTTTCTCAAAATGAAACAGACATGTCTCTGTGATGCTGCGCAACAATCACAGTGGAAAGACGAACTCAAGAGAATTTAACTAAGAACAGAGTTTTGTGGGAGTGGAAGAAGTGTAGAAAAAACCGAGTGTATTTTTTTGTTTTTCTTTTGCCTATATATAGACGCGGGGAGGTGCCTATTCAATAATAGGTGCATGTTCGAACGGTTGCGACAGTTGGAAATGTTGCGACCATTTACCAAGCGGTGCAACCGTTTGAGTTTGAATGGACAAAATAAAAAACTATTCGGTATGAAACCTGTAATATGCCTCAAACGTCCATTTGCCCGCGACGTGGAAACGAGTTCGGGCACGGACGCATGCGTGCTGGCACCACCCGCCATGGCTATGCTTTCATTATTCTCTTTGTATCATAGTAAATATAATAGCGTTCACATCTTAGTATATAAACACAAAATGTATATTTTATTCTAAGATGTATAAATATTCATTTTTCAAAGCATTCAATGCCTCATATTTGCCAATATAGTATTAATTCATTTCCAACACAATTAAAGACCCAAAATGTTGGTACCTGATCAATGTTTTTTTGTAAAGTGTTAAAAAAAGTATTGTTTGAAAAACATATCAAAATGAATAAAAATATATTGTAACATGTACCGATTATTTTTTTATTAGATTTTGACATTAAATAGATAAGATAAGAATATTTTATCATTAATACAACTTTTAGATAATATATTAAAAGGAATGAATATTAATATACAGTAACATGCACTAATTGTTTGCTTATTAATTTCATATATCTCCCTCTTCGTATTATAAATTGTGCTGCCAACACACATTTTCTCATCTTCGTTTCAATATATCATTATATAAAAAAAAATGAGGGTGCTCGTCATTTTTATATTATTTCTAGTTTTCTCCAATTTTCATACTCATCATCAATGTAAGCACATTACGGTACTGTATTCAACAATTTACAAAAGACGTATTATGTTGATGGAATGATGATTTTGGTATTTATCATACGAATGCAGGTAGTACTGCGCAAATAGTGAATGGGAAGACAATGAGCAGGGAATCAAGGACGAGTTTGGGTGTAAAGGACAAGTTCAAGCTAAAATACCCATGCTGCATGATGCAATCAGAGTATCGTTGGTACTGCATGAAAACCAAACATGTTTTCATGACTTATACCCAGTGCAGCTCCAATTGTCCTCCCTGCAAGTAAGTTATGTCCATTTGGTAAAACAAGAAGAAGAAGAAGAAACACTGATGATTATATAATTGTAAACTTTTATGCATACATAATTGCATTGCATGCTAATATAACATCATGAAGGCAAGCTTGTGTATTCAATTATTATTCATTCGAGTAAAATGTTTAAACAGTCTTATACAGTTATTTTTGTCTACTTAGCATATATATGCATTTTGTTATGTCTTCCAATTGATAGCTTGTATTTAAATTTAGTTGGTACAACAACACGTTTGCTCTTATTTGAGAATTTCCATCTAACATTTAATCGGATTGCAGTTAATGATATTTAATTATCATAAAAATACTTGACTGAAAAAATTTGCAAGACAGAAATTGAACCGAAACCATTTCCTTTGAAGATTCATAGGACATAAACTCATATTTCTGCATACCTATCGTGCTTTTGGTTCAGGTCTTGTTCCACGTCGGTTGTAAATAAAAAGCCACTGATTATTCATCTGTAAAATTGTGCTCTTCTCAAGAGTAAGAATCATGGATTGGCTATAAGAACCTTGATTGACTATTTAAGGGCTGGGCATGTACTAAAATTAAGGGCTCATTTGGCTTCATTTTGTATTTTGAGTTTTGTGTTTCCAACTTGCATTAAGAAATAACAAAAAAAAATAAGAGAAGAAGATTTATAATTATTAACCATTGCGATGACCAATAGACAACGAAGGAGTTGAATTGTTCTCCGTGCTTTTGTTATCTCTCAAAACACGAAAATCAAAATAAACTTGTTTTCTATTTTACATGTTAATTCATTTTCAAAATTGTTTGTTTTTTAACAACAGAAAATTATTGTCAAGGACAAAATTTCAAAGCTTTTTAGCCTCCAGGACAGACCTTTAATATTTTATCATGAAGAACAACTTTCTGTAGGTATCAGTTTTTAGTTATTGATAGCAGTTTTTAGGTATCAGTTTGTAATTATCGGTAGCAGTTTTTAGGTATCAGTTTTTAGCTCGGTATCAGTTTTGTTGTCCTTATGAATAATTTTGGAAAATGTTTTTCATTCTGAATAATTTTTAGAAGAATGTTTGTCCTTGTGGTAAAAATATTGAGGTCGTGTCCTTGAGGCAAAAAATATAGAAATTTTTGTCCTTTAAATTAATTCCCCCTTTCAACAATACATACGGATGCGCTTTTGTATGGATGAAAACACAAAACTAAAAACGATAAGCTAAATGAGGCCTAAGATTTTCTTCATTTTCCTAGTTGGACTGTGGTTCGATTATCATCAATTGGACTGCTGGTTTGGTTCGATTATTATTCAACAATTTGAAAATAAATAATATTTTGAATAAACTTCATCAATACGATTTTCAAACACTCGTACAAAATGGATAATCCAGCATGAATCAATTTTGCTTTTAATCGCTTTTCTTTATTATAAACGAATTAGTGAACCAATATTTCATTGGATTAGGTGCTTCAGATGATCGAAAAGTTAAAGATGAATTTTAAAGAAAATTTCTTTTGACATCTTACACAGTATAGTTTGTTAGTCGAACAAATTTGTGAGATAACTTTTTTGACAATTTACATTAAATTATTGAAATATAAGTTCGTGGAAATTTGGATCCGCTCCCCTTATTTTCAATTTTATTACATGAAAAAATTCATTTTAAAAATATGTTTAATTTATGACCCCTAAAATTATTTTAATAATTCACTTTTTTTGCTAAAAAAATAAGAAAAATAAAGTATGCATTTAATCGTAGCTTTCTACGACCAGAGTTAATTATTTTATTTGACTTTTACCTTTATTACATTTTTTTTCAAAATTGCAAACATTGACATTATACACAGCAAATACTTGCAGCTTTAGAAACTGTATATATTTGCAGTTTGACTGAACTAAGAACAAGAGTTATTTTATAACAAGTTTTTAGGGACAATAGCTTATTTTTTGCTTAGTCAACCAGGGTTGACTGGACCCTTACTAGATTTATTAGAAATAACAAAGTTTACAAGTGTGGGGAAGAACAAAACAGTGGAAAAAAGTGTAACCAAATATTAAAAAAAAAATAAAGCAAAAGAAAGGACAAGCACCAATAAAACTAAATAGATAAAGCTAGAAGGCCAAACCATGCACAACATGAAGATCCTATATAACATTTTAATGGCATATTTAATTGGGTCTTAATCATGTTATATTTGCTCCGGTTTTGTAACTTTTCTATACCTTTAGTGCGATGATTCTATTCATCCCAAGGATGATATTTGCTTGCCATTAAAGATACAATTATTCCTTTCATTCTATATGTTTTCAATTGCTTTCTTCAAAAACAGAACCGGTGTGATCAAAATTTAGGGTTGCGCCATCTCATGACCTTGAAAATATTATGTCATTCTTCAATAGAGTTTTTTTGGAGTATCATAGCCAGCAAATGGCAGGAGACGCTTGCTGGTGATGAAAAATAGCTCCATTCATAAAAAAGATGTGTAATATTTCTTATCGGACCCCACATAAGAAACCAGGAATCACTATCGGTTATACCGCTTAATTTGATGTTGTTGAGGGTATGAATGGAGTTTGACATGGATTTCCATAATATAAGGTTACCGCTTTCAACATCAATAGAAGACCAAGCTCTTTTATATCTGGGAAACAGAAGTGTTTGATCAAGTTCCAAGAGAAGCATATAGACTTCAGAGATAGAGTGAGTTTTAGTAAGTAGGTTCCAGTGAGTTTTTTAGAGGTTTGAGTAATAGTCATGATCTCAATTGTGCTTCATGCGTCCATATAGATCTAACAGTGGTGGAATTGGATTGAGGAAGACATATAGCACCATCATGTATGTATGTTTTGGCTTTATCCTGGTCAGGGATACCAATCAATGCTTTGAGCTCGTGTCAAATTACATTGTTTAGTATCAGACTATATAAGAACTACAGGGAGTGCCAGAAGGTAGAGTTATTGGTGTTTGATGGAATGGTTCTGATGAATTCTAGAAGGGTTATTCTAAGCTTTATTATGATTCTCCATAGCGAGCTTCAATTTTGAGCAATGGTTATGTGCCATTGGTCTTTGTTCTAGCCTTCTACAATGTCGGTCTAGATGGTGTCCTCTAGATTTACTTCCCCTATGAAAATCTCTCTCAAAATTTCTTCCCATTCTTCCACTAGTTGATCTCATAGCTCGACCTACACCATCACCAACACCACTAGAAACATTATCATCATTCTTCTTTATCGTTAATGGATCAGCCATAATCCATAATGGATTGGTACCAATCCATGCTAGGGTTTGTTCGTCGACTCTAGTTCGTTTCTACCGATACTTTCCATCTTTTGCATCTCTAGCTAGTTCCTTTCTTGGTCTTCATCTACTATCAAAACATCCTTCATCCAAGCCGGTTGGAGAGTTTCCTCTAACTTCATGATCCCTTAGGTGAGATCATTCTCCTTGTTGCCTTATAGCTGCAAACTGCATTGCTAATTCCTCCGTGATAGCGTGTTGCGTTGCTTCCATCTTCTGATTTGCAGCAACAACCAATCCATAATGGATTGGTACCAATCCATGCTAGGGTTTGTTCGTCGACTCTAGTTCGTTTCTACCGATACTTTCCATCTTTTGCATCTCTAGCTAGTTCCTTTCTTGGTCTTCATCTACTATCAAAACATCCTTCATCCAAGCCGGTTGGAGAGTTTCCTCTAACTTCATGATCCCTTAGGTGAGATCATTCTCCTTGTTGCCTTATAGCTGCAAACTGCATTGCTAATTCCTCCGTGATAGCGTGTTGCGTTGCTTCCATCTTCTGATTTGCAGCAACAACCATTTCCTCTAACTCTTCTTTTATCACCAAATCTAATGGATATTGAGAAACTTTTTCCCCCCTTCCATCGTATGTTACATCAAATTCCTCTTCAATAACCGTCCTACTTGGATTCTTCTTTGGTCCTATTTCTATCGGATCTCGTTGGAGATTTTTTTACAAATCCATGTAGTAAATCGAGATCCAGTCTGAGTTCAATTCTCAAGCATCAAAATGTTAGCCCTTATTTTGATCTAACACCCCAAATGATAGAACATTGAAAGTAGAATAAAAAACAGTAAGAAATGAAAGAGAAACAAGAATAGAAGACCAATTTTAAAATGATTCTCAAGGTTCTATTTTAAGGTACAAAAATGGCCGAATTTCCCCTAGTTTGATAAGCAAATTTTTGATTCTTTTTCTATTAAGATAACCACATATTTATAGCTGAATTAGGCTGTGAACTCATCAAATCTCGTTTGAATTTGTCAGTCAATCATATTTGGTATACTAGGAAAAAGTTTAGGTCAAATTTGGACCAAGTCCTAAGGTTTGATGGATCAGTACTAATCCATTCACGGATCAATGCTAGTCCATACCTTGGTCCAAAATGTTGCACTTTTATCCAACATATATACCTTAGGCTTTTTGGCCTTTAAGGAGGAAAAATGGTAATTGTGAAGGATTGATACCATTCCATCACGCTTGCCCAAAAACTTGTTTTTTACTTCACTTTAGTTAGAGATCCATTACTACTGAATTTGGGGGGAATTGGATGTGAGTTGCAGAATAATGGATCTTAAGGCTAACTTAACACTTAAGCGGGATGAATAATTTTTTCTAACTTATGTAAATCTTTTTAAAATTCTTTCAAGATTAAATTTAAATCACAGATTAACAATAAAGAATTATATTAATAATCAGTCATAAATGCAGTCATAGATAAAAAAAAACCAATAAAGAAAAGTAAAGTTAGAGAGATGACACTAGAGATTTTATAGTGGTTTGGATTTCTCCTAATTCAGTCCTGCACAATTGCTTGTACAAATTTCTTTTCGGATGTGAATTTTTGAACCAGGTAGAAGGCAGACCAGATTACAATCTTGATTTTGAGGCTATGAGACACACTCTCTCGTGTTATGAGTTTGGATTAAACTCTCTTGATTTGACTGGTCTACAAGATCACCTACTAGATTTACTGAGCTACTAAGCACACCCACTTGGTTTGAATGTGCTACAAGCATACCCAAACAAACATGAGTAGAGTTGACAGTGTTTCCAAAGACAAATTCTTGTACTTTGGATACAATAAATCTTATAGCCTCTTTGATAACACTTTGATCTATGAAATGAGATAGAGATATTCCCAAAACAGTAAGAAAGTAGTATTGAACAATATAATGAAGTATGAATTGATTCTATATGATTTTAAAGAATGTGGAGTATATTTCAAGAGAATTTTGAAGAGAGTAAGGGAATTAAGTAATTAATTAGTTAAAAATTAATTTGTACATCCTTTATATAGTAAATAAAAAAATGTGTTTGTGCATGAAGAGTTGTGTTCAAAACACACTTCTATTCAAATTTTGAAAACAATCTAACCGTCTATATGTCGACATATAGAAACAAGTATGTCGACATATCTTGGTAATTTGTGAAAATACTTTTATTTTAAATTGTTTTGAAAATACTATACTTTGCAAAATAATTTGAACATAGTTTTTAAATATTTTAAACTCCAAAAAACTTTTATAAAATATTTTAAAAATAATTTAAATAATTTTATTTTCATTTAAATAATTTTATTAAATCTTGTTTATATTTTACAAGCCAATTCTTTCATGTACTTATTAATTTTCAAAAGATATATATACCTATATATGTAAGTTTTAAAGCCTTCATTTAAAATTATATAATTTATAAAGGAAAATGAATTGAATTTTTTTTATAAATAATCATACATATATAATTTTTAATTAATAAAGCTTTTTAAATCTAATTTATTTATTAAATCATATTCCAAATACAATTTTTATTTTATCCCCAAATATTCAAATCCGTTCTCTATTAATTCATAATTTAACCAAATTAAACCAAATTTTTTATATAAATTTCCAAATTAAATAAGTTAAAAAAAATCAGAAATGTTACAGATTCTCCCCTTAAGAAAATTTCATCCTCGAAATTTGAAAGTAGGAAGACAAGAAAGGATAGATACACAAAGACAGAGAAACAGTTTCCAAATCAAACTGGGTATCGATTCTGCATTTGGCTTACCAAATCAGAATATCACTAATAATTATGAGAACGAACTCATTCAATACAAGACACTCGGGTCACCAGATCTACGAATATACAGTGGCACTGGTTAGTTCGAAGGGATAACTAACCGCTCGTAGAATATATCGGGACCCAAAGAATAGACAGATATATGGATGCAGTCCAAAACTTTTAGTTTAAACAACCAAAATATACCTATCAACCATAGCAACCAAAGCAAACAATTCATCCAAACAAACAATTCTGACCCATCTGGAGTTTGTGTCCATGCAAATACATCAAAGCTTCTTCCTGGAGCTGCCAGGAACCATCAAAGAATTGAGTAGAGATGATGGACAAAAGAGATTGATAGGAAAAGATTGTTTCCGTTGTTGTTACAGGGCATTGACCATATGAAGTGGTACTTCCCTGTCCCCCATCTCGTCCTCTTCTTGCACTCGTACTCACTATCAGTGGATAGTAAGAGAATTTACTGAGGCATACGAACGGATATCTTAGGGATATACTCATTCTAGGTATACTTCATCCTATCTCTAATGAGTTACTTAAAGTGTTATACTCCTGAGCTAAAGGCTCTAATACCAAATGTAACGGTCCTGGCTCGGCCTTCGAAAATCGACACCCGTACTTCACTTGTACTCGAATGCCGCAGATTCAAACGCCGAATCTGGCTCGCTTTGGCTTACCAAATCATAATATCACTAATAATTATGAGAATGAACTCATTCAATACAAGACACTGGGGTCACCAGATCTACGAATATACAGTGGCACTGGTTAATTCGAAGGGATAACTAACCGCTCGTAGAATATATCGGGACCCAAAGAATAGACAGATATATGGATGCAATCCAAAACTTTTAGTTTAAACAACCAAAATATACCTATAAACCATAGCAACTAAAGCAAAAAATTCATCCAAACAAACAATTCTGACCCATCTGGAGTTTGTGTCCCATGCAAATACATCAAAGCTTCTTCCTGGAGCTGTCAGGAACCATCAAAGAATTGAGTAGAGATGATGGACAAAAGAGATTGATAGGAAAAGATTGTTTCCGTTGTTGTTACAGGGCATTGACCATATGAAGTGGTACTTCCTTGTCCCCTATCTTGTCCTCTTCTTGCACTCATACTCACTATCAGTGGATAGTAAGAGAATTTACTGAGGCATACGAACGGATATCTTAGGGATATACTCATTCTAGGGTATACTACATCCTATCTCTAATGAGTTACTTAATGTGTTATACTCCTGAGCTAAAGTTTCAACATTCAGCTCTAATACCAAATGTAACGGTCCTGACTCGGCCTTCGAAAATTGGCACTCGTACTTCACTTGTACTCGAATGTCGCAGATTCAAACGCCGAATCTGGCTCGCCGGAGCTTATAACACAATTAAGTAATCAACACAGCGGAAGAAAAGAAATGAATATCATTGATATACAACATTTGATACAACAATGATACAATATGAATCAATATCAGAGATACAAGATAACAATGCTGCAGTGGAATAACAATATGATATAGCAGCGGAACCAAAAAAACTCCAAACAGCAATAACAACTCTAACTCCAAAGCACCAATCCAGAAATAGCTCAAACCACCATCAAGTTGCAACAAGCTAAGCAAGGTCAGTCGTCTTGACCAAAAACTTCAATATCCAAAGTCTACAAAGAATTTCAAAGAGAAAGCTGAAAGCTACTGAATCGATATGTACTATCTGAAAAACCCAACTCTAGACAGCCCGGGTGGAAAATTGTGGGCACCCAGAGTTTAGGAAGGGAACAATAAACTCCAGGTCAGTCATGGGACTGTTATGAGAAAACAAAGCAGTTTGTCTTTTAAACAACAACAAAAGAACTTAAAATTGAAATCCGCAATGCTTTTTGGAAAATGAAACTGCCATAAGGCCTTCCGCCACACACACAAGGCAAGCGTACACTTGGGGGAGATTTCTTCTTATGACGGTCAAAAATGCTTGATACGCGAAGACCATTTGATATTACTATTAGTGCATAGTGCAAAAAACATTTCGAAAGTAAAATATCAATCTTAGCCAGCATACCACATTTCGTCGTATGCCTACTATAGCTACCATTTAAGAATGGCAGGTTATACAATTGAAATCGTAAACGGCGCATATTGGATGATTGGGTTTTCAACAAATGGTCAGGCAAAGGAACTTCCCACACCGAAATGGAACGCCTCTGGAAGGACGCCCCCGAGAACTTAACCGGATCTCTGCTAAACAAGGCCGACGCTAACTCACGCTTTAACCAAGCTGTAACTAGGTAACTAACACATGAGCTATGCCATCCTCGGTCTTTACCGACCTTTATCCGAGGGCCCGTCAACACCAACAACCACAAAGTAATGTATTTGCAGTAACCACATAATATCTGGGCTCCATACCACGATATCACCTCTTATCCAGAAGAAGATGGACATACCATAGGGGCGCGACCCCTAAAAACCTTGCCGCAACGTTCCTGTTTCTACCATTTCCGAGTTGTGTGGCTCGACGAAGTCTCGTCCATAAAGCTACGCTTTTTCACAAAGCCATGCTTCGATTAACAAATGATCAGCAGCACTTTGTGTGCCACATTACCAAATTGGGAATGTATCACTAGTAACCATCAACTACATAACCTCTGAGCTCGTACATCTCAGAGAAGCGTGTTAAGCTAAGAGAATAAATCTACGCCACCAAACAGAAATGTATTTGACAGAAACTGGTTTTACGTCTCAAAGTGTAATGTCAGACACACTTCCATACAAGTCTGTTCTGGGTTCGAACAGAATCGAAGGCACTTCCAAAGAAGCCCTTGCAATCCCGGTATTCACAATCCCGATCGGACTTCCCATCACGTAGGGAATCTCTATACCGTAGCTACTCAGTGCAGAGGCAATCGATAGGTCATCCTATCATTCTCGCAATTACCTGGTCTTCACCGCCGGTCTTCAAATGCTATCCATAACGTTGTATCATTATTCAGAATGGGTTATATGACACAAGGTCCTCTCTCGGCTAAACCGAATAATGAGCGCAATATTAAAAACATATGGATATGGGATCTCAGTTAAGTCACAACTTATTACCCAAAACTTTTCTTTCAAATGGCTTAACAAATTAACATTTATGAATCTTTTGAACAAAAGATTCACTTCACAAAGTTCACAAAGTTTACCCATCTTTCACAAAGATTCATTAATATCTTTTCAATTCAAATCTTTTATACAAAAGATACGCTTTTCAGATCCCTTTTCAATTTGAAAACAAACTTCACTAATCTTTAACAAAGATTCATCTATAGCCCTTTTCAAAACAATTTTCCTTCAAAATTGGATTAACTCATTCAATCCTTATATCAAAGATTCAATTCATAGTTTTCAAAATCATTTCCACAAAACAATTCCATTCCAAATCTTTTATATAAAAGATATACCATTTAAAATCCTCTTCGATTTCAAAACAAGATTTTATAATCTTTCACAGAGATTCATTCACAGCTTTCAAAAGTATTTCAATTTCATTTCAAACTTGAAATCTTTCAATACAAATTGGAAATCCCTTCCTTATATGAAAGCTCTTATTATTTGAAACAAATAGTTTTCATTTCGGAAAAATCCGATTACATTTATACATGTTAAAATCCTTAGGTTAAATTCAAATTCCCAAAACAATACTTTTAAAATGGTTTAAAACCCATATAACTTGAATACCCTTTTTAAACCATAATTTCCAAACATAGAATTGAATTTCAAATCATGAATTTAAATTCAAATCAAATTATTTGAATTTCAGAGCTTAATCATGTTATTTAAAATAACTTTTATCTTTGAAACTCCTTTTCAAAAACTTTCAATCCCATTTCCAAAACTATTTTGGATTCAAAAATTAAACTTTAAATCCATTTGAATTAAATTCAAATATATGTGACTTAACCGATTTCCTCGTGAAATCCATATATGTGTGTGTATTGTGTAGTCCAGGGGTTTTACACAATAGTGCAACTACAACAATCATCACAGATTCAAGCATGTCCATATCGATAAGCGGTATAATCCATAACGCTTATCTTTATTCACAGATAAAGTAAATTTATCAATCACAAAGATTCACCACTATGATCCGATTTGGGTTTCGGATAACCAACTGGAATCCGACTCCCTGTAGCATCGAAATTCAAATGCCGTTTTAAGGGCCCAAAGGGTTTTCATATTTATACAACAGTATATTCATCACATATATAACAGCTCAGCACAAAGCATTTTACATCACATATCAAATATATCAATCCATCACCCAGCATTCAATAACAATCAACCATCTTCAATTAAGATGAATAAATCGTGTGGTTTTAAATTTATCAACCACATAATTACTTTCACTAGTAATCCTTAATCAATGATTTATTATCATTAATTACAATTGATTAAGTCTTAATCACCTTCATTAATTAATCATTCCTTAATTAACTGTCTTAATTAATTAACCCTTAGTTGTTAATTAATTAACTCTTAATTACTTTTATTAATTAATTATTCCTCAATTAATTAATAATTAATTGCAAATCAATTAACCTTAATAACTTATTAAATTAAGTGATTAATTAAGCAATTACTTCTTAAGTAATTATATTACCAAAATCATTAGTTAATTTTTTTAATAAACTAAAAGATAAATTAATTACTTTGAAAATACCTTATTTGAATCCTTAATTGATTCGATCTTTTAATCAAACCATCATTTGAAAACATGGGGTAAAGTTTGAGAATATCAAAACAAAAAAACTGTTTTGCATATAAGCTCGAGACCTGCTTCGAGTCACCCCTGAGAGAATTTCCTGTTTACTTCGAGTTTTATCGAAAATCAACCCGAGTGCCTAACTTTTCAATCTTAAAATTTTACTAAGTATTCATCCCCGACACATTAAATTTTTTACTCGATTTGTAACTCGGTCTCGAACCCCTATCACCCGAAGGCAGCTTCGAGTCGTTTCCCTTCCTCCACCAACCTATGTCTACTGACACAGCTAAAGCCATGTGCACGTGCACCGATCATCTGCGAAGCTCCGACCTCCAAGACTATCGTCGACACACCATCGATGACCCACCCATTCAACTCCGACCACCCAGAATTCGCCTGGAATCCAAAATCGAATTCGAAGTTACTCGAGCAGTTCCTGGAACCATGAGCTCGCCTGAAAATCCTTCGAACTCCCAACGCCGACCATCAGAGGTCGCCGCCGACTCACCCAAATGTTCGTCAGAGACCAATGCTTGCTTTGCCCCAGGTACGATCGATGTCTCGTGCCTAACGCCGACGAACACTTCCCCAAAACTTCATCGACTCAACTGGGTTATTAAACCATAATTCTTCATCGCACCATTAATTTGATCACTGATAAATATAATCTATATTTTTCCAACAATCTCCAACTTACAAGCTGCCTTCAACCTAAATCTTGAAACTCAATATTTTCCCGATCATCAGAAATTGACGAATTTGCAATTTCTGTTTATTTTAAAATTCTTCCCAAAATACTACCCTAAAATTCCTGATATTTATTTTAAAAATCATAGTTTGTAAACACCAATTTATTTATATAAGCAAAATTTTAAAAAAAAAATCACATCTTCGAATTTTGACCCACATCAAGTTTTTACTGTGAATTCGAAATTTTGAAATAGTTGCTCAGCGAATGTTCTTAAATTTATTTTTAGAAATGATATTATCTTGTGACAAACACTTTTCTTTTAGAAATCGAGGCCTAAATTCAACTATATAATGAGCAATGGAATTTAAATTTGATGGTTTGGAGCCTGTAAATTAACAGAGCACCTGTATATATATATGTTTACTCAGACATGCGTTCACATATATATCATTATATACACATACATAAACATGCAGGCTCATCAAATATTTTCACAACAATACTCTCACATATTTTGTCACATGCAAAGAGATTTAAGTTTTAAAAAAAATGGGTGTTTGCTCACCTGATGGGTTGCACAGAGCAGAGAACCAGGTTAAGCTTTAAAATTTGGAATTTTTTTTTATTTAGTCTGAACTTGCATTTGACACTGATCTTAGCTTCGAATCATTGATGTTGAATTTGTTGCTTGATCTGATCTGTAGCTTTAAATCATTGCATTATCTTCTGATTTCTTTCCAGATTTGAAACTGCATGTTGATTCAGGATAAAGCTGCTTGATCATACTTTATCCAGGTTGTTTTGATAGACATATTTTGATCCTTTCTTTTGTTTTCTTTTTGTTTTCAGGTTTTGAGAATGCTAAAGTTTTGATTTCCTGGTTTGCTTCCTTCATTTCTCAGGTTTTGTTAGAGAAAAAATGAAGGGATTGAAGAACCTGGTTATTTCTTTTCTTTGTTTAGTTTCAGGTTTTGAAAAGTTAGACTAAGCCTAGTTATTTTCTTTTAATACATGTAAATAAAATTTTAATTTTAAAAGAGGACTAAATGCCACTTGTCTTTATGTTTACATTTACACTTGTAAATACATGTATTAATCTTCTCACACTTGTAAAAATATTTAAATTTATGTTTAGACCTTCTTTTTAATTTACTTACAAATTATGTTTTTAAATCCTTATTTGATTTCAATTTATAAAACATATTTATCTATTTTATATTTATATATATATATATATATATATATGTTATGTAGTTTTAAATCTTATTCTTTTAAAAAGATATCTTCATATCAGAGCTTGAATATTCATTTACATATAAAACTAACTATTTTATTAAATCTTGTTTATATTTTACAACCCAATTCTAATTCACGTTCTATTAATTTTTAAAAGATATATATACCTATATATGTAAGTTTTAAAGCCTTCATTTAAAATTATATAATTTATAAAGGAAAATGAATTGAAAACAATTTATAAATAATCATACATATATAATTCTTAATTAATATAGATTTTTAAATCTAATTTATTTAAATACAATTTTTATTTTATCCCCAAATATTCAAATTCATTCTCTATTAATTCATAATTTAACCAAATTAAACCAAATTTTTTATACAAATTTCCTAATTAAATAAGTTAAAAAAAATCAGGAATGTTACAGTATATAGTTTTATAAATTTTTGGGTAAGATACTATTGAGTGAAAAAATCCTTTCGCTAAGCGATATGGTCTCACTAGATATCTAAATGGTTTGGGATGATAGATTATTATTCATACGAGGCTTTATGTCTGACTCGAAGTTTATGTTTTTCCTTTAAACTCTCGGGTGCTCAATTGATTTTGAGTTGTTTGAGAGTTAAGGTTTTCAGGTACCTCTTTGGACGAATAAGCTTCCGGAGACGTGCAGGAGGTATGATAGCTATTTAGAGCTCTTTTCTATTTCACTGTGTTTTTTTAAGTACAAAGTTGTTTAAGTTATATACTCTGATCATCCAAGGGGCATCTTCATATTTCACTCTTGGAGTATGTTGTAATAATTATATTTTCTCTGAATGTGGTTCTCGTATTGAGATTATGTAATGAATTTGAAATACTTTGAAATGGAATGAGAAAGTTGTCTGTTGATTTAAAAAAAATTCCATAACCATGAGTTTTTGTTATATCAATGTATCTAACAATATTGGTCGTGAAGAATTAATAACTATGGATGAATGCAACATCCATAGTCGTTAGTTTTGGGCCTCCAAGTGGGGGATGTTACAGTATTACAACTGGCATATACAGTTGTAAAAGTACCTATTGTAACTACTTTTAACAGTTTCAAAACTCACTATCGTAATGTTTTTCTGCAAGTATCATAAACAGTTGTAAAATATAATCATCCTATTGCAACTTCGTACATTAAGACTGACGGGTGTATGTTGCGGAGGGCCTATTACAATTGACATTGCCACTTGTGAAATGTGTATTTTGTTGTAGTTGATATCGATAGTACAATCTCAAGCTTTTGTAAAACACCTCTTTAAGTTTCAAAAACACTATAGCCAAAAATTAGTTATAAAAAAATATCAATGTCTTTTCTTTCGCACAAATGCAAATTAGTTTTGAAAAGGTGTAAATATTTGCAGTTTTAACTGCATATATTTGCGGCATAAACTGCATACATTTAAACTTTTTCAAAAAAATTCAGAAAAGAAATAGTTTTGATCATAGAAATATGCGATTAAGCTCGATTTAGTTTGAAAAAATAATTAAAAAGTAAATTTATTGAAAATAATTTCAAAATGTAATTTAAAACATGTTTTTGATGCAGATGTTTCACGTATCAAAACTTAGAATAATGCAAAGATCCAATTTTTTAGTTTTTACTCCCTCGGATGCTAAAATTTTAGATTTTTGTTTGATTGTGATTTTATTTTAATGATTGATAAATTGTACAATTTGTTAACAGAACGTTACAAAGGTGTTACTCAAATATTTACGATTACATTGCAAAACTATTACAACTTCAGAACTGTTACAACTACATTGCAAAACTGTTACAAATACATTGCAAAATTGTTACTTCTGCAGAACTATTACAACTACAGAACTATCACATGCATGTTGCAAAATCTGTCACGAATAGAACTGTGTAGTAAACATATGCAATAGATATAATACCGATTAGATTGTACGAGTCCAGAATATTCAGTTTCCTTGAAACAATATTGCTCCTACTACGGCGCTTAAGGATATCGAGAAATTATTTTCCAAGATGAAACAGACATGTCTTTGTGATGCTGTACAACAATCACCCAACAACGACGAACTCAAAAGAATTTAACTAAGAATAGATTTTTGTGGGAGAGGAAGAGAAAAAACTAAGTGGATATTCCTGTTTTCCTTCTTCCTATATAGGCACAGGGAGGTGCCTATTCGGTAATAGGTGCTTGGTCGAACAGTTATGACTGTTGGAAAAGTTGCGACCCTTTACCTAGCGGTGCGACCATTTGAGTTTGAATGGACAAAATAATAAATTGTTCGGCTTGAACAGCCAAGCCAAGCCAACTGCTAACTGCAAAGTGCTAAGTGCATCTAATACGCCTCAAACGTTCATTCGCCAGTGTTACGGATTTGGGTTCGGGGCGCGGGTGCACACGAGGTGGTGCATTACACCACCCACCATGGCTATGCTTTCATGTCTCTCTTTGTTTCATAGTAACTATAACAGTGTCCACATCTTAGTATATAAACATAAAATGTAAATTTTATTCTAAGATGTGGGACTATTCATTTCCCAAGACATTCAATGCCTCACATTTCCTAATATATTACTCATTCATTTCCAACAATCCCCATATGAATGAGTAGTTGCTCTTTTGTTCTCAATTTTATGAAACCTTTTATCGTATCGGTTAAAGTAGCACACAAGCTTTGAACTTTCCTAGTGTTTTATCGTTTTGATTTACAGGTGAATCTGGACTTAGATTGTCTTTAACTGTAAAACATTTTGTGTAAATCGAAAACGATAACACATGATAAATGTTTCTTATCTTCCTTAGCTCTCTGTTTGTGTTCGTTTTTGCCATGAACACCATCTTGGTCTCATGAGTGCTTGGAGAATTCGGTCTTTCAATTCTCCTTTAAACGGCGTCTTCGCACTCACGTAGGTGATTCTTAACACTTGGTTTTTTTATTTTACCATGTATAGTCATCGTTAAAAGTTTCAAAAATTATCCTATTCTCCGGCGAGTAGTGCACTGACTTATCATAGGAATGGTTTGAATATTTACAGTGCTATCAAGTTTATCTAAACTTAGTTGTTCCTTTGAATCTAGATCTTGGAATCTCCAGTCAGCTAGGTGGGGTTTCCGTTTAAAAAACTTTTTAGTTTATGAGCCTTAACCCCATTCCCATCGATAAGATATTAACATCCTATCAAGGTAAACCTTTTATTAGTGTATCCACAATGTTACCATTTGATCTTACATAGTCAATTGTGATAACCCCATTGGAGAGAAGTTGTCTAACAGTTTTATGACTATGACGAAATTTTTTAGACAAGCCACTGTAAAGCTTACAATTGGCCCTTCCAATGGCTGATTGGCTGTCGTAATGTATACTTATTGGAGATACAGGTTTTTCCCAATTCAGAATACCTTCTAAAAAATCTCGAAGCCAATCCACTTCTTCTACGGCTTTGTCTAAGGCAATAAATTTCAATTCCATGGTTGATCTTGCCATACAAGTTTGTCTAGAGGATCTCCAAGATATTGCCCCACTAGCCAAGGTAAACACATATCCATTAGTGGATTTTGCATCAGATGGACCAATTATCCAGTTTGCATCATAGTACGCTTCTATTACAGATGGGTACCTTTCATAATGTAGTCCATGAATTTGTTTATACCTTAGATATCCAAGTACTCAAATTACAGCTTTCCCATTATTATTTCGTAGGTTGCTAGTATATCTGCTTAGTTTACTAACAGCATATGCTATAGCAGGTCTGTTGCAATTCATTGCGTTTATAATGCAACCTAGTATACGAGAGTACTCAAGTTCGTAAATGCTATCACCGCTATCTTTAACCCAATTTTTTGGTTCAAATCGATGAGTGATCTTGTTGATATTATATTGCATTGTATAAAATTTTCAAGTTTTTTCCTAATGTAATGTGATTGGAACAACACATATCTTTAGTTGGTTTTATGTATTCTTACACCAAGTGTCACATCAGCGATTCCCAGATCTTTCGTGTCAAATCTGGCGGAGAGCATATTTTTGTAGATTTTATTATCTCCTTCTTGCTTCGAAATATTAGTAAATCATCTACATATAGACATACAATAACATATACCATATTTTTATGTTTAGAATAGAAACATTTGTCATATTTATTTATATGAAATCCATTTAGCATCAAATTTTCACCAAATTTTCATGTTATTGTTTAGGTGCTTGTTTATGCCCATACAGTGATTTTCTTAACCTACAAACCTTACCTCCATTTTTTAGGAAACCTTCGGGTTGTTTCATGTATATTTCATCTTCTAGTTCACCATTTAAAATGCTATCTTCATTTGATGTATTTCTAAACAAAGTGTGGAGCAATTTCTATCAGCATTTTTATTGATGTTATCATAGTTATTGGAGAGTATGTGTCAAAATAGTCCAGGTCTTCTTTTTGTCCGAATCCTTGAATCACAAGTCAAGTTTTATACTTGTCTATTGAACCATCAAGTTTCAATTTCTTCTTAAACATCCATTTATTACCTAAGGTCTTACATTCTTGAGGTAAATCAACTAACTTCCATGTATGGTTTGCTATAATGGATTCGATCTCATTGTTAATGGCCTCCTTCCAATAAAAGGCATCGGCGGAGGACATAGCTTGTTTGTATGTTAATGGATCGTCTTCTAACATAAATGTGTAGAAGTCTAGTCCAAAGGTTCTGGAGGTCGTTGATCATTTTCTTCTTCTTGGTTCCTCCGCTTGTTGATCAGCTCTGTTTTGCTAATCATTATCAACATTTTGTTTGGTACCTCAGGAGAATTGGAGATTTCAGTTTCCCTTGGTCTTTTTTAGTATAATTTTTAGTACCCTGTTTTAAAGGGTATATATGTCCGAAAAATCTAGCATTTCTCATCTCAATAATGGTATTTACGTGAATATCATCAATTTCATATTTGTGTACCAAAAACCGATAAGCAGCATAGTTTTGTGCATATCAACGAATGCGCAACCAATTATTTTTGGTCCAATTTTGACTTTCTTTGGTTTAAGTACCTCCACTTTCGCAAGACATCCCCACATTTCTCTAAGTATTTGTAGGATGGTGGTTTATTTTCAAAGTTCGTGGAGAGATTTAGATGTTTTCTTTCGTGGTATCTTATTTAAAATATGATTTGTAGAAAGAATAGCTTCTCCCTAGAAGTTATTTGGCAAGCCAGAACTAATCAATAAGCCAGAAAGCTTTTATTTTCTTATTGAGTTGATTTTCAACTTTTGCTTTATAATGTTTAAACATGTCTAATTCCTCGTCCTTGCTTCTAAGAATATACACATAACAGTACCTTTCACAATCATCAATGAAGGTAATGAAATACCTTTTTCCACCTTTAGTTTCACACATTTTTAAGTCATATACATCTGTGTGTATTGGGTCTAGAGGTTCGGTTTCTCTTTCAACATGGCGAAACGAGATTCTTGTCAATTTTGCTTCTGCACAAACTTGACATTTATAGTTGGAATCTATTTTGCATTTTGGTATAGAGTCTAGATTAATCAATTTTAGCAAAGTATCAAAATTTACATGGCCTAATCTAGAATGTCATATGTTAGAAGAGTTAATAATATAAGTAGAAGATTCAATTTTAATCATATCATTGTTTGGTACAATAGTGGTTACATTTGCTTTAAATAAACCATCACTCGCATATCCTCCTCCTACATACACTCCATTCTTAGACAACACAAACTTATTAGACATAAAAGCGAGATTGAAGCCATGCTTGCTAAGCAACGATCTGGAAATCAAGTTCTTGCGGATCTTTGGACCATGAAGAACATCTACCAAAGTTAGTTATTTTTCAGAAGTCATTTTTAGTACAATCTTTCCCTTGCCTTCGACCTTTGATAATGATGAATTTCCCATAAAAAGTTGTTCGTCCTCAGTAGCAGTTTTGTAGGTTGTAAACATTCACTTATTTGCACATATTTGTCGCGTGGGTCCTGTGTCTACAAATCATTCCTTCGAGTTACCAATAAGTTTGCATTCGGACAGTACTGCACGTAAGTCCATATCAAACATGCCTTCTGAAATATCAGCCATCTTTGCTTCTAATTTCTTTTTCTTGGATGCGCGATATTCAGCGGCTTTATGCCCTTTGTTTCCACAACTTTGGCATGAACTCTAAAGTTTCTTTGATTTTTTAGGAGCATGCTCACGTTTTCTTTTGTTGGGTTTCTCTGACTTGGCTACATTTTCCTTGGCAATCATAGTATACGAAGTTTTCTTCTCAGATTTTCTTTTATCTTCCTCAATCCTCAATTGTACTACAAGTTCCTCCATTGTCATCTTCTTGTGCTTGTGCTTAAGGTAGTTTTTGAAATCTTTCCATGATGGAGGAAGCTTTTCTATTGTAGCGGCAACCTGAAAGGATTTGCTTAGAATCATTCCTTCATCGTGCAGTTGGTGGATGATGACTTGTAACTCTTGAATCTGGTTAATAACAGTTTTTGCATCAATCATTTTGAAGTCAAGAAATTTTCCTGCTATGAATTTCTTCATGCCCGCATCTTCGATTTTGTACTTTTTCTCCAATGCCGTCTAGAGTTCTTTGGAAGTTCGAGCAGTACGGTATACATTGTATAGGCTGTAATCGAGTCCATTTAACATGTAGTTCTTGCATATGAAGTTAGAACTCTTCCAAACATTTAAGGCTTCTACTTCAGAGCATTTTCTGTAAGAAACTTTATGTTTGCGTAAAAAATGGCCGCAAACACCCAAAGTCGTGAAAGCACCAGTGTATGAATATAATTCAGCGATATTCAAACACAAATTACAGATCTCAGCAAATAACCCAAATATGTTTGCACAAAAGATGATCAAACAACTCCAAGTCGTATGAATTAGTTGATTTTATGTTGTTCGTATTGATTTAGGTGGTGTATGCAAATACGTAAAAAGTAGGGGCTAAACTGTAAAAGACACACAGATTTATAGTGGTTCGGCCAAAGTGTGCCTACGTCCACTTTATATGTTATTCTCCTTTTCCAATCCGATTACAAGTACAAAGCTTGTAGTACAAGTGTATGAAAGTTGTTTGAAAGTTCCTTCCAGGTTTGAGCTCTCAAACCTGTCCGCCATTGTTGTACCCCTGCCCCTCTATTTATAGAGTGAGGCTGGGGGCAGAGGTCTTGGATGTATGTAGCTGCTGGTGGGCCTGGGCTGAAGCAATCTGACCTGGCAGCGTTCTGGTTCGGCGGTGAATGGTAACATGGGTGATTCGGCAGGTAGTGGAGATAGGGGTTCGGTGGTAGGTTGGATCAGTGGTAGCATGGTGGTAGCATGGTTCGGTGGTAGCATGGTTCGGTGGTAGCCTGGTTCGGTGGTAGCCTGGTTCGGCTATGCTTGGTTCGGTAGTTGTAGGCTAGGAGGAGTGCCGGTCCGGTGATGGATGGTGGACCGGCAGTGGGTGGACCGGTAGTGGGAGAGAATGGTTGGTCGGTCTGGTGAGGCTCTGGACCGGTGGAGGCTGGCTTTGGTTCGGTAGGAGGGGAAGTGGAGTTGGTTCGGTGGTGAGAGGGGGATGCCGAATGACCTTCACTTGGGAGTGCCGAATGGACTAAGGGAAGGCCGGATGTGATTTTACTTTACACTACCGAATGTAACTTTAAACCCTTGATACCGAATGGAGTTTTATCCTTGAACCATGAGTGAAATCCCGACCTCCATCATTCCTTGTCGATATTCCAGTTTTGACCAAAAAATGGGATAACACTTTGCCCCCCAAAACATGCCTTGTGATAACAAGGCGTGTTTTGAATAGTTCCGAATCCAATATCCAAAGTTCATAGCCATATTGCCAGAGTAGATCATCCCTGACTGCTCCGAGTCGATATCCAGTTCCAAATCCAACAACCAAAGCTTGAGCCAATTCCATGTCCATCCGAACTCGACAACCGAGTCCCAAACCATCCTTATCCAATAGCCAACAACCGAATCCAGGACCTCTCTGGGTCGATATCCAAATTTATAACCTCTCCGGGCTCTTGCCAAGCGCAATCCACACTTGACGGTCGTGATCCAGTGTCCCTGGACGTTAAGCTAGCCTCCTTGTGTTCTTGTCGAGCGTAATTCACACTTGACGATCTTGGTCCAGTGTCCCTGGACGTTGAGCTAACCTCTCCGGGTCCTTGCCAAGCGCAATTCGCACTTGACGATCTTGGTCCAGTGTCCCTGGACGTTGAGCTAACCTCTCCGGGTTCTTGCCAAGCGCAATCCACACTTGACGACCTTGGCCCAGTGTCCCTGGGCGCTGTACAATGCCATGGCTTAAGTCCTAAGCCGAATCCTGGTCTCTCCGGACCCTTGCCGAGCATAGTCCATACTCCACGACCTGAAAATAACGATTGATAATATAGGGCCTAAGTCCTAGGCCGAATCCTGGTCACTCCGGACCCTTGCCGAGCATAGTCCATACTCGACGACCTGAATGAGTCAATTTACCACGTTCGGGCAAAGCGACTCACCCCTTGTCAGGCATAATCCATACCTGACGACCGTTTATCAAAAGTCAGATAAAAATCCAATCAAAATCCAATTCAACATCCAAATCCAAAATCCAAATCCAAAATCCAAATCCAAAATCCGAATCCAAAACCAGAAAACCAGAAATCCAACCCAGCATCCAAAACCGAAAACGATCATCCAAAGGAAAATCCAAATCAAAAAGCAAGAAAAACCAGGAGCTCAATCGAAGCTCCAAAATCGAAAACCAAAAAGAAAAGCAGTGTCCAATCCAAAAGCAAAAGATAAATTTCACAAACCACAGCATCGCAATTTATTATCATTCAGAGCATGCCTAGGGGCTATCTCCGTCCCCGTACATGTGTAAATGACTTGGTTGCTTGCCAATAGTTTGCTACTTATTTCATATTAACCTGGTCAAGGGATGATCAACCGACCATCATTCCTGGGCCTCCCACCATCGTAGCTTGAGGTAGGCGGCAGTTGCTCCTGCCTCGCCGTTGCATCCCGAGGTCCAACATATTGTGGCAGTTGTCCATTCCTTACATGTTCCTCAATTATGTCCTTTAAGTGCCTGCAGCTGTTGGTGTCGTGTCCATCCAAATCATGGAAGAGGCAGTGCCTTCCTGATGTCCTTTCCCGTTCTGTTGGTTCTCTCCTAGCCGGCCTCCGGTAGTGAAGGCGATTTCGAGTATCCAGGTATATCCGTTCCAGCGTTTCGTTCAATCCTGTGTATGTGGAAAACTTTGGATCCTTCCATTGCTTCCTAGCATTTCCAGAATCATCGTCCAACTTCCTTTTTCCTTTGTTTTTATCCGAACCATTGCTGGATGGTCCTCCCCCTTCAACTGCATTAACCTTTTTCAATTTTAAATCCGTACTCGCATCTTCTTGTCGAAGGAACCTTTCTGCCTCATGAAAGAATTCGTCGAGATTCCGTGGGGGATCTCGTATCAGAGATACCTTGAAATCCGAGTTCTCCCTGACTCCTGATACTGCTGCCATTAAAACCATCGATGGATCGGGCCGATCCACCGAAGCAACTGCGGCACTGAATCGAGTTAGAAAAGCTCTAAGCGATTCATCCATCCTTTGCCTTACCGATGTCAATGTCATCACGTTCTTCGGTCTCTTGACATGAACCCGAAACTGTCCCAGAAACCTTTCCACCAATTCCCTCCAAGTCCCGATAGATCCTTCTTCCAGCTGCCTGAACCACATCGCAGCTAAGTCTGTCAAGTACAAAGGGAAGCATCGGGCCATCACCTCCTCTGATGCCCCCAGCACCTCCATGTGTCTAGTGTATCTCATCAAGTGATCCGTAGGGTCTTCCTTGCCATTGTATACCTCCACGCTAGGTAGCTTGAACTTAGGTGGGTTCTGAGCCATCCTTATTTCCCGAGTGAACGGACTCCTGTTTACTCCTTCCAAGTCTCCGTTGGTCAAACCACCTCGCACAGTCTTCCTGATTATATCTACCAATCCACCGTTGTCTGTCGGGGGTTGCCCCCGAGGGAACTCCGGTACATACTCTTCGTGTGGCTCGTTAGCAGCAACGTTGGTTCTAGCCTGTTGAACTCCTTCCAAAGGTTCTCCTGTGTTGAATCCTGTGGGCCTGCCCCCAAGCCCTTGTTGATTGCCGCCTGGCTCCGTATCCTGTCCTTCATTGGGTTCCATAACCCTAGCTTCTTGTCCTGCATCCACAGCCGTTGTAGCTGTTCCTAGGTTCTGCATCCCTGCAACTCTCATTTGCTCCAAGAAAGTTTGCATCATTTCCTGTTGACTTTTCAGCAACCTCTCTTGCAGTGAATTTGTTATGGCTTCCATTTCATCCCGGGTTATATAGATCGAAGCCGGTCCTTCCTCACCTCCGGAGGATGCTTGTTGACTTCCTCCTTGTTGGCTTCTCTCAGCCCTTAGCCTTCTACTGTTTTGCCTAGTCATTGTCTTCCAAATCCAAACTTCTATCCGATGTAGTGGGAGCTGGTCCTTCTCAGTGAAAGCACCAAAATGTTTGCGTAAAAAATGGCCGCAAACACCCAAAGTCGTGAAAGCACCAGTGTATGAATATAATTCAGCGATATTCAAACACAAATTACAGATCTCAGCAAATAACCCAAATATGTTTGCACAAAAGATGATCAAACAACTCCAAGTCGTATGAATTAGTTGATTTTATGTTGTTCGTATTGATTTAGGTGGTGTATGCAAATACGTAAAAAGTAGGGGCTAAACTGTAAAAGACACACAGATTTATAGTGGTTCGGCCAAAGTGTGCCTACGTCCACTTTATATGTTATTCTCCTTTTCCAATCCGATTACAAGTACAAAGCTTGTAGTACAAGTGTATGAAAGTTGTTTGAAAGTTCCTTCCAGGTTTGAGCTCTCAAACCTGTCCGCCATTGTTGTACCCCTGCCCCTCTATTTATAGAGTGAGGCTGGGGGCAGAGGTCTTGGATGTATGTAGCTGCTGGTGGGCCTGGGCTGAAGCAATCTGACCTGGCAGCGTTCTGGTTCGGCGGTGAATGGTAACATGGGTGATTCGGCAGGTAGTGGAGATAGGGGTTCGGTGGTAGGTTGGATCGGTGGTAGCATGGTGGTAGCATGGTTCGGTGGTAGCATGGTTCGGTGGTAGCCTGGTTCGGTGGTAGCCTGGTTCGGCTATGCTTGGTTCGGTAGTTGTAGGCTAGGAGGAGTGCCGGTCCGGTGATGGATGGTGGACCGGCAGTGGGTGGACCGGTAGTGGGAGAGAATGGTTGGTCGGTCCGGTGAGGCTCTGGACCGGTGGAGGCTGGCTTTGGTTCGGTAGGAGGGGAAGTGGAGTTGGTTCGGTGGTGAGAGGGGGATGCCGAATGACCTTCACTTGGGAGTGCCGAATGGACTAAGGGAAGGCCGGATGTGATTTTACTTTACACTACCGAATGTAACTTTAAACCCTTGATACCGAATGGAGTTTTATCCTTGAACCATGAGTGAAATCCCGACCTCCATCATTCCTTGTCGATATTCCAGTTTTGACCAAAAAATGGGATAACACTTTACAAGACCAAAAGTCGTTAAATAGAATAGCATCTTTTGCTGCCAACGTTTGAAGTCCATCCCTGTGAACATTTCTGGCCTTTCTCCATGAGATAGCGCCATCGTTGCAACCATAGTTGCAGATTGAGTAGTAATCACAGTCTCTGTTGATGCAGAAGTGTTGCTTTCATAAGACATTGTCGTCTATAGAAACAGCCAACGATAAATTAATATTGTTTCAAGATTGTTAACAGAATGTTACAAAGGTGTTACAAAAATGTTATGATTATTTTGCAAAACTATTACAACTTCAAAACTGTTACAACTATGTTCAAAATTGCTATGAATACGTTGGAAAATTGTTACAACTATAGAACTGTTGTAACTACAAAACTGTCACAACTATGTTGCAAAAATTATTACGAACGGAACTGTGTAGTAAATAGATTATGCAATAGATATAATACCGATTAGATTGTCCGTGCCCAGAACATTCTGTTTCCTCTAAACAATATTGCTCTCTCTACGGCGCTTAATAATATCGAGCAATTGTTTCTTAAGATGAAACAGACATGTCTCTGTGATGCTGTGCAACAATCACAGTGGAAAGACGAACTCAAGAGAATTTAACTAAGAACAGAGTTTTGTGGGAGTGGAAGAAGTGTAGAAAAAACCGAGTGTATTTTTTTGTTTTTCTTTTGCCTATATATAGACGCGGGGTGGTGCCTATTCAATAATAGGTGCATGTTCGAACGGTTGCGACAGTTGGAAATGTTGCGACCCTTTACCAAGCGGTGCAACCGTTTGAGTTTGAATGGACAAAATAAAAAACTATTCGGTCTGAAGCCTGTAATATGCCTCATACGTCCATTTGCCCGCGACGTGGATGCGAGTTCGGACGCGGACGCACGCTTGTTGGCACCACCTGTCATGGCTATGCTTTCATTGTTGTCTTTGTATCATAATAACTATAATAGCGTCCACATCTTAATATATAAACACAAAATGTATATTTTATTCTAAGATGTATAACGATTCATTTTTCAAAGCATTCCATGCCTCATATTTGCCAATATAGCACTAATTCATTTCCAACACAATTAAAGACCCAAAATGTTGGTACCTGATCAATGTTTTTTTTGTAAAGTGTTAAAAAAAGTATTGTTTGAAAAACATATCAAAAGGAATAAAAATATATTGTAACATGTACTGATTATTTTTTTATTAGATTTTGACATTAAATAGATAAGATACGAATATTTTATCATTAATACAACTTTTAGATAATATATTAAAAGGAATGAATATTAATATACAGTAACATGCACTAATTGTTTGCTTATTAATTTCATATATCTCCCTCTTCGTATTATAAATTGTGCTGCCAACACACATTTTCTCATCTTCGTTTCAATATATCATTATATAAAAAAAATGAGGGTGCTCGTCATTTTTATATTATTTCTAGTTTTCTCCAATTTTCATACTCATCATCAATGTAAGTACATTACGATACTGTATTCAATAATTTACAAAAGACGTATTATGTTGATGGAATGATGATTTTGGTATTTATCATACGAATGCAGGTAGTACAGCGCAAATAGTGAATGGGAAGACAATGAGCAGGGAATCAAGGACGAGTTTGGGTGTAAAGGACAAGTTCAAGCTAAAATACCCATGCTGCATGATGCAATCAGAGTATCGTTGGTACTGCATGAAAACCAAACATGTTTTCATGACTTATACCCAGTGCAGCTCCAATTGTCCTCCCTGCAAGTAAGTTATGTCCATTTGGTAAAACAAGAAGAAGAAGAGGAAACACTGATGATTATATAATTGTAAACTTTTATGCATACATAATTGCATTGCATGCTAATATAACATCATGAAGGCAAGCTTGTGTATTCAATTATTATTCATTCGAGTAAAATGTTTAAACAGTCTTATACTGTTATTTTTGTCTACTTAGCATATATATGCATTTTGTTATGTCTTCCAATTGATAGCTTGTATTTAAATTTAGTTGGTACAACAACACGTTTGCTCTTATTTGAGAATTTCCATCTAACATTTAATCGGATTGTAGTTAATGATATTTAATTATCATAAAAATACTTGACTGAAAAAATTCGCAAGACAGAAATTGAACCGAAACCATTTCCTTTGAAGATTCGTAGGACATAAACTCATATTTCTGCATACCTATCGTGCTTTTGGTTCAGGTCTTGTTCCACGTCGGTTGTAAATAAAAAGCCACTGATTATTCATCTGTAAAATTGTGCTCTTCTCAAGAGTAAGAATCATGGATTGGCTATAAGAACCTTGATTGACTATTTAAGGGCTGGGCATGTACTAAAATTAAGGGCTTGTTTTCTATTAGAGCAAAGTTTTGATTCTTTTTCTATTAGAGATAACCACCTATTTTTAGCTGAATTGGGCTGTTTAAAGGCTGTGAACTCATCAAATCTCATTTGAATTTGTTAGTCAATCATATTTGGTACACTCGGAAAAAGTTTAGGTCAAATTTGGACCAAGTCCTAAGGTTTGATGGATCAGTACTAATCCATTCACGGATCAAGGCTAGTCCATACCTTGTCCAAAATGTTGCACTTTTATCCAACATATATACTTTAGGCTTTTTGGCCTTTAAGGAGGAAAAATGGTAATTGTGAAGGATTGATACCATTCTATCACGCTTGCCCAAAAACTTGTTTTTTACTTCACTTTAGTTAGAGATCCATTGCTACTGAATTTGGGGGGAATTGGATGTGAGTTGCAGAATAATGGATCTTAAGGCTAACTTAACACTTAAGCGGGGTGAATAATTATTTCTAACTTATATAAATCTTTTTAAAATTCTTTCAAGATTAAATTTAAATCACAGATTAACAATAAAGAATTATATTAATAATCGGTCATAGATGCAGTCGCAGATAAATATAAAACCAATAAAGAAAAGTAAAAGTTAGAGAGATGACACTAGAGATTTTATACTGATTTGGATTTCTCCTGCATTCAGTCCTGCACAATTGCTTGTACAAATTTCTTTTCGGATGTGAATTTTTGAACCAGGTAGAAGGCAAACCAGATTACAATCTTGATTTTGAGGCTATGAGACACACTCTCTCGTGTTATGAGTTTGGGTTAAACTCTCTTGATTTGACTGGTCTACAAGATCACCTAGTAGATTTACTGAGCTACTAAGCACACCCACTTGGTTTGAATGGGCTACAAGCATACCCAAACAAACTTGAGTAAAGTTGATAGTGTTTCCAAAGACAAATTTTTGTACTTTGGATACAATGAATCTTATAACCTCTTTGATAACACTTTGATCTTTGAAATGAGATAGAGATATTTGCAAAATAGTAAGAAAGTAGCATTGAACAATATAATGAAGTATGAATTGATTCTATATGATTTTAAAGAATGTGGAGTATATTTCAAGAGAATTTTGAAGAGAGTAAGGAGTGGGAAGAAATTAAGTAATTAATTAGTTAAAAATTCGTTTGTACCTCCTTTATATAGTAAATAAACAAATGTGTCCGTGCATGAAGAGTTGCGTTCAAAACACACTTCTATTCAAATTTTGAAAACAATCTAACCGTCTACATGTCGACATATAGAAACAAGTATGTCGACATATCTTGGTAATTTGTGAAAATACTTTTATTTTAAATTGTTTTGAAAATACTATACTTTGTAAAATAATTTGAACATAGTTTTTAAATATTTTAAACTCCTGAAAACTTTTATAAAATATTTTAAAAATATATTTTGAAATTTAAATAATTTTATTTTCATTTAAAATATCAAGGATCAAAAATTAGGGATAGGGATCAAAGATTGCTATACGAGACTTTAACATTATATTTAATGACTCTAACGATTAAATTATAACCGTGGGATCTTCATTTCTTTGTTTTTGAACTCAGTAGTCTTCGATCTTTAACTTAAGTCTTTATACTGTACAATCTTCGAATCATAACCTGTGTAATATTATGCACTATATAACTTGGTAAAACATTAGTATCTATTATACGGTTATTGTCAAGAAAATCAATAGCTAAAGTATTAACAACCTCTCTCCTTTTGATGACGACAACCATTAGATATTCCTATATATGAAATATGATATAACTCCCCCTTAATTACACAACTCGCCCTAAATGATTGCATGTGTATATTTTATATTTTATCCCCCTTTTGTCATCAACAAAAATGAGTGAAAAATAAAACTCTCTCTAAATGATATACTATAAACTAGAGTTAAATCAATAATTAAGACTTAAATGCTATGTTGATTAACATGGATTCACTTATATAATTGTGATTGGATTGAAAAGAAATACATAAGGCGTAAAATAGGGATTTTAAATGTGACATCATCAAGGTGTAATGTGTGAGACTTAAATAAAAAATACTATATATTTAATATGATATAATCATGACATATACTAAGATACACAATGAACATTTATTAAGTTATATATTAAATGTTAAGGACGGTAAATAGGAAAAAGAAAGCTTTATTTATTTATTTATTTACAATACACACAATCAAATCATAATCTAATACTGAACTTATCTAACTCCAATTATTATAATAATCACACCAAATCAAACTTATAGCAGTCAATCCGAACCAAAGAGTATTAATTATTACATATCAATATTTAAAATAAATAAATTTAATGTACACACTTATGAATTAAAACAAGCAGAGATCGAGATATTCCTAAGGACTTTACCCCAACCTTCAAATTCAAAGATTGTATTTGTTTTGATGACATCGCAATCTTCATTGTCCTTGGTGTTTGAGCATTATGTATTGTTGTTTCGATCACATTGACGAGGGAGGAAATCAACCAGCAAAGAGCATTAAAATGCTTCTCTTGCTCTTTTATTATTTGCATTTGGCTTAATTCCAAATGTCTTGATTCCTTAGAATAAAAAGAAAATATCTTTGAATTATTGGAGTGTCTCTTCAAAGTTTTCATAAAGTTTTTGGTATAAGAAAGACATTTTTATTAAGGAAAATACTAAAGGGTGAAAGGGGATGGAAAAATGAATTGAAGAATGAATTTTTCTAAAAGAAATAGGTTTAAATAAAAGTGAAAAGAAATTTGAAATAACTGAAATAAAAATAGTTACAATATTTCAAAATTTTAAAATTATGCCAAAAGGCTATAGTATGTCGACATATGTGCCTGAAATTGCAATCTTTATGTTTTTGATGTAATTTTTGTTTCTACTTAATACTGTTATATTTCAATGATTTTTAGAGACTAATAGAACAATATATATCAGTAAAAACAAATTTTCATTGATTGAAATAAGATAATACATAGCATAAACAAAAATACAAGAATCTAACATGAATTAAAATAAGGATATACAAAGAAATAAAAGCTAGAAAAATATAATGAATAACTAGATAGAAAAAGATAATTAAGAAGATGAGCTTCCATCAAGTTTCTTCATAATCTTTCCAAAATACTTTTCCACTATATTGGATAGATTAGTGAATTTCTCACTTAGCTTCTTTTGATTTTTGATAAATTTCTCTTGATTGTTTAGAATTCCTTTGTTTAAGCTTTGAGATGGCCTTTCAAAACTTTCAAGAGAAGTTTATGCTTCTTCCTCCTTCTCTTCTTCATCTTCTCCCTGAATTCCATAACTTTCTTCTTCTCCTTCCTCATCTTCAATTTCTTGTTGCTCTTCCCTCGTTAGTTTTTCTTACTTTTGGGAAAGGGTCTCATAAGGCTCAAAGTAAGGAAGAATATGCATAAGAGATATGTTGGATTTATTGAAAACTTTTCAAGGTAAAGTGGATTTGCCTCGTTAGTGGACATCAAAATATTCAAAAACTCTAGTGAGATAAACACCATTATAAAATATGCTCTTATGTCTAGAAATGTTATTTTTAACAAAGTAATCTAAGATGACTTGTACCCAATCGATGTCATAATTTTCATAAATAGCAAAAAGAGCCTTGAAAACCTTTTGAGTCAAATTATTGTAACTACCTGTTCTCGGAATGATGCTTTGTTGTAAAATAAGACTCTTAAGTCTCAATTTAGGTCTAAGATTTTTGTATTTGAAATCAAATTATTCATCACTTTCAAAGATATCATGAAAAACTTCATGATTTTGTTAATCAATTTTAAAGGTGGAGAGGTCAATTCCACTAAATTTCAACCAAGTATTTGACCTAAAATTTCACAGTCTAAAATAATTGTAGTACATTTCACAGTACTCCAAACTTGTCCCTCTTCTCCTTCTAAAAATTTTCCATTTAAATTCTATAAAACATTTTACCTAAATCAGGATAACAAACGAAATCATTTTTAGAAGAGTCGACTAAACCAAGAATATCAATTTGCAAACAAAGATTTTGAATGCCATAAGAAAAAAAATCATCAAACTTAGCAAATCTTCTGGGAAAAACTTTTCAGAAGTAGCATAATGAATATAAGTATCTATGGCTTCTTTGTCATTGGAAAGAAAGCCTTTGATTCTTTCTGTTAGCCTTATAGTTATTAATGGTTAGCTTGAGGAGGCCAATTTTGAGTAATTTAGGAGATAAGAGAGTAAAGGGATATTTTGAATTTTGAATTAAAGTGGGTGAATGAATGGATAGAGATAGGATAATTTATACAGAGTGAACTGACATTTCAATTTTGAAAAGATGCCTTTTCAATTTTCGGAATAAACGCAAAAGAGAAAGAAATTCAAATTTTGAATTTGAAAATAAATTTCAAAATTCATGCTGGTATATCGACATATGGACTTTGTGTATGTCGACATACGGGTCGAAATTTCCAAAAAAAAAACTACAGTAAAAGATTCCTATATACACGAGCGCGCATGTATGCATCGAATGTTATTATTAATTGTTATTTTATTTCTAAATTCAATGATCCAAAAAAATTAAATATAAAAGGTACCACGCTTTGTTCCTTTCCTTTGATCTGTTCTGATTAATCTGCTATTGTTGTGAAATACAAGTTTGCGTCTCAGTGTCGGATTTATTATCACTTGAAATAGTATATGAATCATCTAATGCTGTTGTGTAAGCTCCTTTTCTTTTTCTAGATGAATCAGTAATTGGCGAGATCCTTGGCTTATTTTGATGCGGACAGTCTCTTTGCAGATGACTAGATTCATCGTAGTTGAAACATCTAATCACAGTTTCATTTCCAGGAGTCTTGTTTTCAGGTCTACAAAAGTTGTTCACCATTCTATACTTCAGGAATTTTCTGAAATTCCTTGTCATAAAGGCAATTTCCTTCTTATTGTCATCGCCTGAATCCTGATCGTCGGTTATTACATTAAAAGCAATTGATTTCTTTTCTGTTGCATTGCTTTGCTTTCTCTTTTCTCCTGCAACTGTGCTTCAAAGGACATTAAGTTACCTATTAACCCTTTAAATTTTAGAGTGCTAATATCATTTTCCTCTTCAATTGCTAATGACTTTTGATCTCACTCTGCAGAGAGTGAATTAAGGACATTTATAACTTGTCCTCTTCAGAAAAGTTTTTACCTAATAATACTAAAAATGTACTATATCTTGAAACCTACAATACATGTCAGAAATAGACTCATTTTGATTCATTTTAAATAACCAAAACTGATTAGTTAACATGGAAATTTTAGACTGTTTAACTTTACTAGTGCCTACATGTGTAACTTGAAATGTTCTCCAAATATCATATGCAGACTTATGAATAAAGACCCGATTAAATTAACTTTTATCTAATGAACAGAATAAAATATTCATGGCATTAGAATTATTAAGTGTTTGTGTCTTTTGGTCTGCAATCCATTGGGAAAAGTTAGACTAGGGTTTAGTGTACTCATTCTGTGTAATATTATAAATACCTAAACCATTAGACTATAAATAAATCTTCATCCTACATGACCAGTAAGTGTAATTACTACCATTAAAAGTGGAGGTCTGGCAGTAGATTCTCCTTTTACAAAAGTGTTAACAATTGTACTAATAGTGTTGCTAATCATTTATACTTTTCAAACATCAGATTGTGAGTTTTTGTTTTTGAAAATCTAGTGCTCCGATACCAAATATGAGTTGCAGAATAATGGATCTTGAGGCTAATTTAACACTAAAGTGCAGTGAATAGTATTTTCAAACTTATGTAAATCTTTTTAAAATTCTTTCAAGATTAGTATTAAATCACAGATTAACAATACAGACTAACAATAAGTCATAGATGCAATCACGAATAAATATAAAAGCAATAAAGTAAAGTAGAAGTTAGAGAGATAACACCAGAAATTTTATACTAGTTTATATTTCTCCTGCATCTAGTCCCATACAATTTTTTGTACAAATTTCTTTTCAAATGCAAATCTTTAAACCAGGTAGAAGGCAAACCAGATTACAATGCGATTTTGAAGCAACGAGACACACCCTCATGTATCACGAGTCTAGGGTAAATTCTCTTAATTTGACCGAGCTACAAGGTCGCCCACTAGATTTACCAAGCTACTAAAAATGTTCACTTGATTTGAATAGGTTACAAGCATACCCAAATAAACACGAGTAGAGTTGATAGTTTTTTTAAAAACAGATTCTTGTACTTTGGATACAATGGATCCTATAGTCTCTTTGATAGCACTTTGATCTTTGAAATATACAGAGATGTTTCCAAAACCGTAAGAAAGTAGCATTGAATAAATATATTGAAATATGAATTGATTCTATATGATTTTGAAGAACGTAGAGTATATTTTTCAAGAGAGTAAGTAGTGAGAATAAAGTAAATAATTAATTAAAAATTTGTTTGCACTCCACTTTGGGTATAGTAGATGAACATATGTGAAGAGTTGTGTCCAAAAGACACTTCCATTCAAAATTTAAAAGATAATCCAATGGTCTATATGTCGACATATAGAAACAAGTATGTCGACATATCCTAGTAATTTTTGAAAATATTTTTCTTTTAAATTGTTTTGAAAATCCTATACTTTGTAAAATAATTTGAATGTAGTTTTTAAATATTTTGAACTCCTAAAATCTTTTATAAAATATTTTAAAAATATACTTTGAAATTTGAATAATTTTATTTTCATTTAAAATATCAAGGATTATAAATTGGAGATAAGGATCGGAGATTGCTATCAAGGACTTTAGCAATATATTTTAATGAATCTAAACACTAAAGTATAACCTTGGGATCCCTATTTCTTTATCTTTGAACTCATGAGTCTTCGTATCTTTAACTTGAGTTTTTATACTATACGGTCTTTGATTCATCACCTATGTAATATTCTGCACTATATACTATATAACTTGCCAAAACTTTAGTATCTATATTTTATATGGTTATTGTCATCAGAATCAATAATTAAGGTATTAAAATTTGGTCATTTTGATGGATCGGTATAGATCCATCATGGATCAGCACTGATCCATGAACTTAGCTAAGTTTTACATTTTTCTACTCTTTGTAACATCTTCCAACCTAGACTCTATTTCTTCATCTTTTTGTAGTTCAATTCCATCAAAATGTCTCTTAGTTAAATTATCTAATAACAATATCTACCCTTCAATATGCTGATGACGCCCTTCTTCTTTTTTCTTGTTTACCTCACCATATTGACTTGCTTAAATTAAGTTTAGATAAATTTGACTCTTATCAGGATTAAGTATCAACTTTCAAAAAAGCTTGGTACTAGCCTTGAATGATAATGGGAATCTTCTAATGATACGGAAAATACATTAAATTGCAATAAAATGCAATTTCCTATAAATTACTTAGGTATACCTATAAAACCTACATAAATAAAAAAAGATGATTGGTACCTCATCATTGATAAAGTTGGTAGAAAATTATCGTATTGGAAGGGAAATTACCTTTCACATGTGGACAGAATCACAATCATTAATTCGTCCTATCGTTCATTTCTATTTATTGGTTATCCTTTTATCGATTGATTCCCTACTTGGGTGATTGATAAAATTGACATAACTAGATGAAATTTTCTTTAAAAGAAGTGAATGATTTCTCTGGCTTATGCTGTCAAGTTAACTAGCAATAAGTCTGTAAACCTAAATATCAAGGAGATACAATGATAATTAACTTGAAAATTTTAAATATTGCGCTATTATTGGAAATTTTTGGATGAAACTTAAGCAAGTTAGAATGAAGCCATAGTAGACTTTATTTATAACCGTTCATATAACCTTTACAAACCCCATAGCCAACCCATTTCCTTTTTTTGGAAGGACATAAGTCATTCATTTTACATTTTCAAACTAGGCCTAAACTTTATTATACACTCAGGTAATAGAACTTCAGGTTGGAATGACTCTTGATTGTCTATGATTGCCTTGCGACGGGAATTACCCAAACTTTTTCATATGTCTAGAAATAAAAATGATCCTATCACCGACTTATTTTTACCTCATGAGGAGTTAATGGAACATTACCTTTAATAACATTATTGGAAACTCACTAAGGGTATTCCACATGCTCATTGCAAAAATTGGGTATATAAGTATAGATTATGACCATGACATTATAGAATGGTGCTGGAACAAAAAAAAAAATTACACCTCCAAATCCATGTAAAGCTTCCTTGATTTTTTTTGAAATTAAGTTGAACTATTTTAAACACCTTTTGACAACAAATGCACAGCCTAAAATCAATATACACATGCTGATAATGATACATAATAGATAAAATACCACTTCATTACTAAAATCTAAAATCCCAAACAATAATATCCATGATATATGTTGTTTCTGTAATTCAGCCCCAGAAATAACAAAACATATATATGCATGTATATATGTACATATACGTGTATGTATATGAACATGGTCTTCTTTCAAATTCTAAGCGCTATGTATGCGTGTAATATGTATGTATGCATGTATATGTGTGATATGTGTGTGTCTGTATCAGAAATTAATATGTACCGGAAATAAAATATCAATAAATTTCATCCATATCCTTAAAATATGGATCTATAATATTTTTTCTTTATTACTTTTGAACCATTCATGATATGGATAAAAACATCTTTACTAATCATTAATTGTTAGAATTTCATTATACTTCAAGATTGATTAATCGTGAAACCCTAAATTTGAATAGGTGACTCATATTGATTTAATTGAGAAGAAATAGAGAAAAGTAAACAGATTAGAGAAAACTATACCTGAACTCACAGTTGTTGATTAGAAAAGTAAATTTGGTTTTTTCCCATATTGCACAAATCCTAGACCTTATATTAGATCTGGATCCATAGTTGTTGTTTCCATAAAATGAATAAGAGAAAGAGATAGATCTAAAGGTGAAAGTTGAATCTGATCTTCCATATTGACATAAACTCTAGATTTGAATTATTTTCGTAGAAGATATTAGAAGACTAACTAGAGCTCATGTAATTTGAGGACCATAAACCCTTATCCATAGTGTTCGCATTTTCTAATTTGGCCCTTCAACAAATTAGAATTGCTCCGGTATCTACACATTAATACCATGACAATTATAGCTTTAAGCCTTTTAACTTTAATTCATAATTTTATCACTTTAATTAGGCTTTACACCAAAATAGCGTGACGCATTTATTTTACATATATGGTCCACATGTTGAAATTTTCCAACGATCACTCTTGGGCCATATATGCAATAACCTTATAAATGTGTTTGACTTTATGATCTTCAAAATTTGCTATTTTTAACATAAGGTGTTTCCGAAACAATCGCGTCCATTAACTATGCTGACAAAGGATCAAAGTGGCTTTCGTTATCTTTAGTGTAACTAAACCAATCAACGGTCACATATACCAATACAATCAAATGACATAGATCAATCATGGATGTGTGCATGAGATGTGATCTATACATGTCTATTTCAAACTGGTCATACTTTAATGAGATCAAATGTTCAATATTTGAAAAGCTATAGTGCAAATAAAACTATATTACTTTATTTCTGATCAAAAGAAAAACTTGATAGTCTGTAACTAAAGTATAAAGCAATCTATCATATGACAGTACTAAATACAAACTTCCCCGAATCAAAATATTCTTACATAAAAGTTACACCAATTGAGGAAGATGACCATGAAAGACCTTTGGCGATATTCTTTTTGTAAGCGGATATGCCACAATGGAGTTTGTCACAATATGCTCATGAATTACAATCTATTTTACACTCTCCCCTTATTAGAAAATAATATATTGTTTGCTGTCATAATATTATTCTAATGGTTTTTCAATTTCTTTATTCAGTAATCCATAATTTTGTGATAAATTTTACAATTATTTTCCATCGTTGGATACCCATAATAGAAAATAGTAAAGAAGACTATGAGTGTCTATATGAAAAATTTCCTTATATAGCTTCAATAAAAAAAACAATAATAATTTTATTCCGAAGTGGATCTTTGTACTCTTGGCCTCCAAAATATTTAAACTGTAACACTTTAAGATCTCTAACCAATCTGATCTTTTACCTTGAGCATATAATCCTTTTGTACCTTAAATATATTTCATAACCATTTTGGCTATTAATCATTGATCAACTTTCAATGTCAGTAAGATATCTGCCAATTAATACACGCAATATCCATATGTGTATATGCCTTAGCATGCATTAGACTCCACACTGCAAATGCATGAGGAATATTTCGTATTTCTTTAGCTTCAAGGATGTTCATATATTACTATATAAGACGACATTTGTCTATCTTGGCAAAAGAGAATCAATTGATTCATAGTTTTCATACCAAACACTTTTTGAAGTCTTATATGCCTAGCCCTTTTGTGATAATCCAAATATCATCCCGTGCATTTGGATCCCTAATACAAAAGAGTAAATCAAAAGCGGTTTTTTTAAATTATTTCGTTAATGTCTCTGTTGAGAAACATGACTTTAATATCCTTTCGATGTCCCTTAAAATCATAATCTACAACAAGTTCCAAAATAATTCTAAGAGTCTTTGAGTAAAACCAAAGAGAAAGTTCTTTAAAAATAAAACATTATTTTCCATTTTGAGTACAGACTTTTCTATAATAAGCCTTATACCTATGATATCCCAGAATTTTTGACAATATCAATTTAATAATCTTTATTTAAAATTAAAATGATTTGATAATATTGATTAATAAAATATGAATTGGTTTAATAATCTAATTAAATAGATATTTAATTAGTGATTATCTTTTAAAAGCTAAATAAATGTTTCTATTTATAATGTGTATATATATATATATTTGTATATATTATAGATAACCTTTGATTTGGAATTTAATAAATAAATAAAGTCTTGTTTTCAAATTCTAATAATATATTTAATAATTCGGAAATTATGATTTAAATAATATTAAGCTTTTCAAAGTTATTTAATTAATAACTATATGGTTTGTAAATACTTAAGATAAATGTTAATTGCTTAAGATTATATCTTAGCTTAATTTTTAAATTTAAATAAAAAGTTTGTTTCATTTCTTTTAAATATTACTTGATATAAATGATTTGAAATAGAAGTTCAAAATAAAATATAGCATATGGTCTTAATCCATTTAATAATAGAAATGATTTATAATCTCTTTTATAAATAATTTAAAATTGTTAAATTTGTTATTTTCAAATGATAATTATAATACTCAGCTTTTATAAACATAAATAGATATAGATAGGTTTTAAAGACAATAAAATTTGTTATTTTCAAAATTTAAATGTGTAGTTATATATATGTACATATATAACTTGATTTTTAAATTGGATTTTAGAATTTAATTTGAAATTGAATTTAAATTTGAAATTCAAAGGATAGACATTTTTAAAAAAAAATTTGGATTTAAATATATGTATAAGTTTTTATTTATATATGATTTTTTTTATTTCATTTTCTTTAGAAAGTAATACATATATAATTTAGATAAGAATTATAAAGTAGATTTAAAAGCTTTTTATTTACATTTAAAACAAAAAAATTACTCAAAGGACAAGTGTTGTTATATTAAAGCTTAATATAACATGTGTAAATTAAATAAAAAGAGTAATAACAAGTGTTAAGTAATTAATAACACTAATGACAAGTGTCACATTTAATTTGAATTTTCTTTTGTTTTTTTTAAAAATCAATTCAACCTATATATAAAACATTTCTCTTTCTCTTCATTATTTTTCTTGTTTCTTCAATTCAAAACTGAGATTTCTCAAACCAATAACTCAAACAAGATCTGAAATCAATTCTTCCACAAACTAGAAACCTGTACATTTTCAACATACTCCTCAAACCATATCAAAGCCTGTATCTTCTTCAACCTATAATCAAAATTTGCAAGCATCTCATTCAAATCTGAGATCAATTTCCTCAAACCAAATTGTAAATCAAAGCTTGTTTCTTTTTCAACCTGAGACAAGCAACTCAACTCTATTTTCAAAGCAAGCTCAGGAAAATTCATCAACCTGCAATCCCATTTTCTAGTTTCAAATTCAAAGCCTGTATTTTGTTCAAACCTGGAATTAAAGCAGAAATCATCAAAGCAAGTTTTCAAGCTCTTTTACAAATTCTCGCAACTCCAGTTTTTAAAGCAAAGGCATTCATGTTTTCAAAAGTTCAAAGGATTTTTCAAAATAAAGAAGTCGCTCTATTCATCATTCTTGATAGGTGAGTAACTTTTTTGTTAAAATTACTTAAGATTAAACATGGTTGCATAAGTATTCTTGTGATAAGTATGATTTTTGTGGATATAGATAAGTAAGTTTGTATATTTATATCTGAAATATCTGTGAATATATGGATGTAAATGTGTGCATGCCTGTTACAATTGAAATACCTCTGTTCTTTGCTTTTTAGGACCCAGATTTGCAAACAAATCCCTATTCTTTTGATCTAATAACTGTTAGAACTTAGTATGTAAACAAATGTTGTTTGTTTGATTATGAACTAATTTTTAAAAATTTATTTAAGTAAAAACAACTTGCATGTCTCTGGAAAACCAAATAGAACAGGCAAATGTTAGTTTGGTCAAAAAAATTAAACATTCCAATTTATCAATTCAGGAATGTAAATTGAATTATTGACCAGAAACATGATTTTTAAAACTAAAATCCAAATTTTTAGTTTTGAATTAAGAGTGCGGTTTGAGTTTTCTCAGAAATGACAAATTGGGAAATCTCTGGTGATCTGGATGATCTGGAGGTTTGGGATTTCTTCTGGTGATAGTAGGATGATCAGGGAATCATGGAAAAATGCCTGTATGGTGATCAAGTTAGTGTGGTGACAGTGGTTGATCAGTGAAGTTTATAACCCTAGTTTAGACAGGCTAATTATATTGGGTCAGGGTGATGGCTCTGGTTGATCGAGTGTATCTGGCTTTTGGGAAATGGAAGAGCGGTTACTGACGAAGTTGTGGCCAGAGATGTAGGTATTCTGGTGATCGGAGATTGGGAGTCAAAGACGTTCCAGGTTTTGGTTCATGTTACAGGTTTTGGGTTGAACACTCGAATTCGATATCGAGTTTGTTATCGATGTTCTGATGTTCGTGATGATGTGCGAGGTTGTTATCTGATGTGATAATGCTATAATAGTTGACCGGTGATGGTCAGAGCCATCGTGCATGTGCATGGTACTCTTTGTTTTCTGATGATCTAGGTGTAATAGGTGGGGGTATTGTAATCGAGTAAATACTCGAGTCATTTGATGTTATGCCCGAAGTCAAGTGAGGTTAGACTCGAAGAAAAATAGGATAGGCTCGGGTAAATTTTGTTACAGGTTTTAGAAATCTGTCAGTGGTTCAGTTTTTAAAACTTAAACTAAAAAAAAAAGTAAAGCAAGTTTTAAAACAAAGGTTTTGAAAACAAGTTTAATTCTGAATTCAAATGAGTTTGAATTCTAGTTTTTAAAATAAATAAGTTTTATAAAAATGGAATGTTTTAACAACCTTAAATTGTTATAAGTAAAATGATTTTAAAATATGAAAATAAAGATTTAAACAGGTTTTTAAATCTAAGTTTAAAATCTAGATTCAAAAAATGAATTTGAATCCTAGTTTTGAAATAAAATAAAGTTATTTGAATTTAAAATGTTTTAAAACAACTTTGAATATTTAAAGTGTACTTTAAATTGATTTAAATTAAATATGGTTTTAAAACTATTTTAAATTCCCTTTAGAAGATAAGTATTTCTTTAACATGTAATTAAAAGGTTTTTGAATTGTTTTAAAAAAACTTTGTTAAAGTTAAAATTGTTTTCATTTTAAATCTTAAAAAGGAAATGGAATTTAAAAGTAAATTTAAAAGCAAATTGTTTTTAAAATACTTCGTTTATGATAATTTAATCATTAATAAGATTTAGGTTTATCTTAAAGATAATTAGGACTTAATGATATGTAATTCATTAAATTAGTAAGATAATTAAGATGGATAACTAATTAATTTAATTAATTAATGATTTGGGTTAATTAATTAAGGGTTTAATTTAATGAATTAAAGGATTAAGTAAGTTAATTAAGATTAACTAAATTGTAATTAAGAAGTCATTAATTGGATAAGATTTGATTTTAAATTAATGATTTGAAATTTATTAATCAAGTAATCAAAAATTAAGTTATAGATTAACACTTAATTAATTAAATAATTAGAGATTAATTAATGGATTATTATAGATAAATTAATTTGTAATTAATAATGATTAATCTCAATTAATTACTTTAGAGAAGTAATTAAAGATTTGTTAATAGTTAACGAAGGTCATTAACTTAGGATTATTTAATAATTAATTAATGTGATTAATTTTAATAATTAATTAGATTAATTAATTTAAAGATAATCATTTGTGAATTGTTTAAGTGTAATTACTTAATGGAAGTATTAAGAAATTAATTACTAACTGTAATTAATTAAGTTTGTTTTGATTAAGTTTAAGTTTATTAATTAAGTTTAATTAATTTAAGATAGTCACTGGATAATTTAAGAAGTAATTACTCAATGTAATTAATGAAGAATAATTACTTAGTGAAGTAATTAAGAAGATAATTACTGGATGTAAGTAAATTGAAGGATAGTTAGGTAATGGAAGAGATTTGGAAATTAATTACTTTGTGTAATTAATATGAAGAATAATTACTTAGTGGAAGTAATTAATAATTAATTTAATTACTTAGTATAATTAATTAAGAATTGATTAATAAAGTTATTTGAAGATAATTAAGAGATGTAATTAATTAAGTGTAATTAATTACTTAATGAGATTAATCTAGGGTGATTAATAAATATAATTAGTTAAAGATTAATTATTAAAGATAATAAGTTAAGGAGTAATTAATTTATCTAATGAAGTAATTAAGAGTAGTTAATTACTAAATGTGATTAATCAAGTGTGATTAATAATTATGGTTTAATTAAAGATTAATTACTTAATGTAATTAATTTAAATAAGTAATTAATTAAAAAGTAATTAAGGATCATTAATTTATATAATTAATGATGTAATTAAGGATTGATTAATTGAGGATTAATGTAATTAATTATAGTTAATTAATTAATGAAGTAATTAAAGGTTAATTACTGAATTTGGTTTAGAATAATTAATTTGTGAAATTAATTAAAGGCTAGAATGTAATTAAAGAATAATTTATCAAGGGTGATTAATTAAGGTGATTTATTAGAGGGTAATTAATTAATTGATTTGTAATTAATTAATGGTTATGTAAGCAAAATTTATATTGATGAAGTAATTAATTTAATTTACTTTAAATTAATTAGAAATGAAGTAATTAATTTAATTAGAGATGAAGTAATCATTGCTTATGAATGCTGATTGATATTAATTGCCTTGAATGGTTTGAGATCTCAGATATGAGATAAGTAATGCTGTGTGATATGGATGCTTTGGTTGCATCGAGTTGATAATATGAATTATCTATTTGTGATAATGATATGGATTATCTGTTTATGATGATAATGTTGATTATCTATTGTGATATGTGAATTATCTATTTGTGTGTATATATATAATAGAATTGAATTGTTTTAAACTTTAAACCAACTTGGACCTAAAAGATGGCGTTTTGGATTTCGATGAGACCGGGATCGGGATTCCAGATTTGGATATCCGAAAACCACATCGATCCAAATTAACGATAGGTCGTGAATCTCAAGTGAAGGTAAAGATTCAGAGTGCAAGGGTTATCGTTGTAAACTCTGATGGTGATTCTAAAATGAGTGTAACGAGATAATGCCTTCGGTTTCGTTCGAACCCGGAACGAGCTTGTATGGATTTAATGCTTTCAGAACATCGTCAGGTGGACGATGAGCATTCTAATATAGATGTGTTCTATAAAGGTAATCGTAGCCTCAAGCCTCATCAACCGGGAACGGCTAAAACAGGGGAGGTGCAGCAAGGTTAAGTGGGTCGTGCCCAAGTAGGATGAGATGAACCCCTGTCTAGAAGTCCCTTTATATTCGGCTGTGTGGGGCAGTTGATTGCAACAACTGCCGAGGTTGTCTTGTTCGGGACTGTCTAGTAAGGGATGGTTCCAGCCTTGTGTTGCAGGGGATTTAGGGTGGATCCTCGGTACGGTGATCTAGGCCACATACTGTGACGGGCGGTACCACAGTAGCCCTGCCATTGATGGAAACCCATTTTCCTTACGAGAGCCTACGGTTTTGATTTGTATTACCCACTTTTGTGGCTAATAACTGGAATTTAATAGATGTAACAATTTCGGCTATTTTATATTTATTTGAAAACCCTGACCCTATTGTAATATCATCGGATTTCCTATCAAATGTTTTGGTTAGCGTAAGGTAAAAACTTTTCCATGTTTATGTGTGGCAAGTCTTACGTGATACCTTTGTTTTCAAAGGATTTTTAAAGTTAAGCAACCTTAACCTGTTACTCATACCAGACCCATGTCTGACCCGGAGTTTATCTTCTGTTTTCTTAAACTATTGGGTACTCAAATTTTTACGAGTAGCCAAGGGATTCAGGTTAGCTTTGACGAATTGTGGAGGAGCAATTGTAACGACCCATAAATTTCGACCATTTATTTTGTTATTTTAAATTGATTTTTGTAATTTAATGTAGGAAGAAATGAAAATCTTGTAATTTATATTGGAGCGAATGTTAAAAATTAAATGTTGCATGGGTAAATAAAATAAATTCTTGACGATTGGAATGAAATCCAATTGAAGAAATAGTGGAAACCATTATAATTTGTTAATTAAATTTGATTGTGAAATTAATATTGGAAGAAATAAATTGGAAACAATATTTATGAAATAATAACTGAATTGAATTACAACTATATAAATGGAAGTAGATATTATTAAGTGGATGTCAATATTGAATAAATTAATTAAAATGAAATCTAAATGCATGTTTGGATAGAATCAATAATTGATGGATTAAATGGTAAGTAATTAGAATTTAATTCTATAAAATTTGGAAACTGAATGTAATGTAAAGTAATAAGGTTAGTGCAATACCCATTAATAAATGGAATGTAATGGAATTTATGTAAATGTATACTAGGTTATAAATCAAATAGAAGGAAACAAACATAAATATCAAATTGATTAATGAATAAATATACATTGAATAGTAATTGAATGTCAAGTTAATGGTAATTGTATAAAATCAATATAAGATAATGAATTGCAATAATTATGGGTTGATAATAAGGTGTGAATGGGAAAATGATTGTTATGGTAAATGAATGGAATTCAAATTTGTTAGAAAAGGTAAATGGGTACTTGGTAATAAATTTAAACGGGCTTAAATATTGAATTTATTTAATTAATATATATAATAAATAATGATTGAATAAAAACCAATACTTTGTAAATATCTATAATATTTGAGTGGAAATAATAAACTTATAAATGTGGGATTAAGAATTTTGCAACAATTATTATGAGTTATATACTTAGTTCATTCAAATAAATTGGAAACCATTGCAATTAATATAAATTAAATGTTACGTTAAACAAATTAAGGTAATAAATGGAGAATAACGTAAATGTTCTTCATAATATGATGATTTGTGAATAAAAAGAATGGAAATAAGTTTTATCAATATATCGGATTTTAATTTATGATAAAAATGTTAATTGCAATTAAATGAGTTAATTTTTTTAACAGGAATCAAGCTTTATTTATTTATTTGGATTTTAAATATGATAATTTGGATTTATTGCAATTATTGAAATTAAATATAAAATTTTACGTTAATTGAAAATTAATTTGAAATTGGAAAATATTTATGTAATAGCTTCGAACCAATGTTAATTTCATTCATTTGACTGTAATGGATTGAATTAAAAGAATGAATAGTGAATTCAATGGAATTATTGAAAAGTTAATTTATAATTGATAAATATAACGAAATTTGAATTTATGCTGAAATTTATGATTGAATCAACAATTAATTGACATCTAAATTGGTTTAAATCACTGAGATTGTTTAAGAAATCAAAATTGATAAGATTTGTAAATTTTGGAAGTAAAATTGAAAAAGAGATTTAATTAATGAATTTTTAAATTTATTTAATTAATATAAAAATAGTCATTTTGGCCACGGACTCGGATTTTGATGAAACCAGTTTCGCCGGATCCGTAACGGTGAATTATTATAAGGGTTCAAGTTTCGTAGCGATCGGACTTGTCGTTTGATCGTACGAATGCGAAACGCCTTAAAATCATTTAAAATCAATTTGAAAATATTGATTTCAGCATAACTTCTGCATACGATGGAATTTGGACGTGAAACTTTTTCCATCACGTTCAGAATATTTTAAAACACCTATTTGGATATATGGATTTACCCAATTTCGTTCTGGGCTCAGAACGGGCTTTTTGGGCCAATTATCGTTTAACATGTTTATAATTCGGATCCAATCCATTCTTTTCCAACTTCATCTATAAATACCCTGCTAAACCCTAACCTCTGCCTATTCTCATTTGTTTGGACGTAAATTTTATCAGCTCCTCCTCTTCTTCCAATGGCTGCAAACCCTAGATCTAATTTCAATTTCAAAAATCAAATCCAAAGCCTAAAATTCAAGTCCTCAGAAAAATTCCAAAAAAATTATATGTTGAAGCTCTCGACGAGCGTAATTCAATGATGTAATCCGTTTTTCGATTGGAGTTTCTGTGTTGCCAGATCGGGGCAAATTAGTTTCGGCCGTTCGTACTAGGGCGTGAGATTCAACGGTGAATTTGCAACGATTCGCCAATCGGAAAGTTACAGTGGGTAGGGGTCGTCAAGGCGAGTTCATCTGTACGGTTGCTTTGTGTCGAAGGCTCACAAATTCGCCAAATCTGGCCAACAAAGATGGAGGCGGCGAACGGAGGGGAGGGCGTCGCGACCAGCGAGGCGATTATGGTGAGGGGCGGTTTTGCATGGGGAAGCCCGTGGTTGAGTCAGATCGGGTCCAGGATGGTTGTGGTTGGCGCGGCAATTGCCTGTAGGTGGCGGCTCAGTTGGAATTAGGGTTTCGTTCCCAGTTCTTGTCGCGTGCGTGCTTCCTGGGCGCGTGGGAGAAGACTGTACTTTGGGTGACGTGGCTATCTAATTTGGGTTAGTTTTATTTTAATTTTTATTTTGTTTTCAAACGATTTAAATCGATTAACTTTCGCCTACGATATCCGTTTCACGCGCAATTTTTTTTGTTAGGATCATAATAAAATTCCAGATCTGTTAATGCTAGTTTGGACGAATTTGGAGACTGTCCAATTTTTGGGTTTAAATTGGATTTGAATTCAATTTAAATCCAAAAGGTGAGTGTTTTAACTCACTCACAACTTCTAAAATTTCTTATGTTTGTTAAATTGATTTATGATGTGTTTAAAATTTTATTTGTAGCTGTTTGGCATATATTTCATCATTTTATCAGTTAAATTGCATTCATTTAATTTACGCGTTATTTAATTCATTATTGCATTTAAAACTACCAGTTAATTGTTAATTAATTTATTCACTGCATTAAAACTGTCAGTTAAAATTCTAGTAAAAATTATTATTGCATATAACCTGCTAGTTAAATTTATTTATTATTGCATATAAACTACAGTTAAACAGTTATTTAATTCATTATTGAAAAATTAATTGTCAGTAATTAGTTATTATTTATTGATGTGATTGTTTGAATTAGATGATATATTGATGAATGTTTGATGATTGATATGATGGACGAATGGATGCTATATTTATATTGTATAAACTGCAAATTATTATGCATTTTCATTTCATTTGGGATTGCGATTTGAAATGATATACAACCGCATTTTTATATTTTAAACTGCGGATTGAAATGATAAATAAACGTATCACTTGACCATAGGATAGAAAATTATATACAGGCACCGCGGTATATATATAAAATTATTTTTGAAATGATTTTCTATGGTTGGATAGGATACGGTTTAATAAATATTAAATTTTGATACTTTATAAATATTATTTTATATATACATATATAGTTAAAATTTTGAATTTAAGTTATGTATAAATCCGTTAAATAAAAATGAATAAGTTGAATAATGGAGTTGATAATTTATGTTATATGATTTAGTACAGGTTTAAGATATTGTGTGTATATATATATAGGGTTTAAATGATTCCAATCAATAAAGATTGGAAGGTAAATTGGAAATTCATTTGGAATTGGCTTATTTAAAAATTAAACTCCATAAGTAGATGTAAAACTTATTAAACTTGAATTTTAAAAGTATAATATTTATATCTGAATTTTTAAATGAATAATTCTAGTACAAATAAATGGAAGGAAATATCTAGTGTTAATAAATTGAGTTTTATTTTAAATTGTTATGGATCTATTATGTAAACATTTCAAAACTAGATAATAGGACAATAAATTGTTGAATAGGAATTCCCAACCTTAGTCTTGGAATTTATTACATACTCAAAGTTTGAAAATATTGAAATCGAAGTGTTTTTATTCAAACTGAAAGTGAATCTAAAGGTTATGGGTTAGACTGAATTTAAAGTGAAAAATTTGTAAAGGCGTGGAAATTATTTACTTTATAAAGAAGTTTCAAATTCAACTGTTTTATTTTATATACTGTTGAATGTCCAAACCATTTAAGTTTTGAAAGTTATGGTTTTAAAGCTACAAATTTTGTAGTTATGTGTTTGAAAGTTATAATTCAAATGTTTGGTTTCCAACTATTATAAATTTTAAAGCAATATGATTTTGGAAAAGAAATATATTTGAAATAAAATGATATTATATTAATTTGGGTTTTATTAAAATAATATCAAATGAGTTTGTTTTGAAATGGAAAGGACATCGTATTTGTATGGTTTGGAAAAAGATATTTTATTCTGGTTTTGAAAGTAAAATTATGTTTAAAATGACCGCGGTGTTATAATAACGTTTGGTTGTTAAAGAGATCGGGATCGGAAGTTGTCATACTCTCTGCCAACTCCGAAAACCACTTTAACAACCACGTACGCGGTGGAGATTCCAGAATGAAGTAGGATGGCGGTGGCGTTTCCTGTAAGGTAAATATATGGACCCAACTCCCGTGAGTTGGCATAAGGTGGATAAAACAGGAGCGATCAACGGGCCAAGGGGGTTAGCGCCCTTTATCGGATACTCCTCTTCGATACTATACTCTGACTTTGGATTGACTCGGTGGCCACTTTTGATTTTGATTTTAGGGGGGAGATTGTCCGAGGTGGGCGGTAGCTGCGGCTACGCGTTACATCAGCCCGGAAGCATAATTGGTATATCTACCCTGGCATTGCCTAGTTGTGCAATGTCACCTACCCTATCGTGCCTTGTACGAGTTTGGTTTTCTCCCGTAGTCCGTGGAGTATTTAGGGTAGTCTCCCGATCTAGAGATACACTGATACTGGATGGACTACTGGGACTATTATGTGTTAAGGGCTATATGGGTAACCCCTTAATGCTAAGAAAAAATTAAGTTTATTTTACAATTAGACACTATTATAATAGCGCAATATACTACATAGTAAATAGTTTAACGGATCCTTAGGAGATGTAAACTCGAGCATCTCTTGAGTTACTGCACTCATATTTATTTCTGTTAAAATTAACTCACATAAGATCTTTTAGTTCTGACTCGAGTGTTTTTGTCTTTTCAAATATGCTCGGGTCAGTCTGAGCGTTTCAGGACCGAAGACTTTAGCTCTGGAGGACGAAGACGGAGATTTCTGTTATTATTATTTATTATATTCCACTACGCACCATATTCCGCTGCATTGTTATTATTTGTATGTGTACTCTGATATATATTGTATAAGTATAATTAAATATTTTGTAAACAGCTTCATGAACTGTATATTTGATTATTATATTTTATCCTTCCGCTGTGAGATTCTGTTTTCTTTTATTTCTTCTCATTTTTCTTATTTACCCCATAACAATCCGCCCTTTTGTATGGTTTGAATTGGCACGTGTGTCGATATAAAACATGCGAAAAGGCGGGACGTTACAGCAATGGAGAATGAGGCTTCAACATTGTAGATATATATATAGTATTCTGCTGTGTGATATCTGAGTCAAATGTTTGTGTGTATTGAGTTGTATAACTAGACAGGTGTTTATAACTGTCTAGTATGTGTTGCGTAAGCCGTGTAACTCTGATTGGTGTTGTATATTATGTAATACTTATGTTATTAATATAATTTATTCGTTCTGCTGTTGAGATTCTGGTGTTGTTTCTTCTTTCTCTTCTTTCTTTTCTCTTTTCTATCCCTTTCTTTCTTAAAGTCGATGCGACTTTTTGTGGAGAAAAAATCGGGTCGTCACAATACCTTTCCACATTTCCCACTTGATCCCTTTTTATTTTTAATAGTTATTCATAACTAATGATCTTGTTGTCTTAAGGTAGTGGGAAAGATATGAAACTTTACTATCCTTATAGATTTACACTATATATACATACCTTAATCCACATTTCAAATTAGTACTTTATATGGATTGATTTAAGTCCACAGAATCATGTTCACCAATCCATTATTTATCATTATGGAGAAATACTACATAGTCGTTTGGAATAGTATTTCTTCTTTTCAAATGGATTTCCATAGTGACCTTGCTCTTTAAGGTTGTTGAGATTGTTTTCCTGAAACGATAACCTTAATTTGAAGAAAATTTTGTAAAACATTGTCTTGTTGTGATTCTTAATTTACTTCTTGTTAATGAAAAGAAACAAACCCTATTATTCGAAGAAGTAATTGTAGTTGAATCAAAGATAATGATTCTTCTTAACGACAATGTTACGTACCTTAAAATTTTGTTTAATATTGTCTTATTATGGTTCTTAATTTACTTCTTGTTAATGAAAGGAAACAAATCCTGTACATTATCCATTGAAGTAACTGTAGTTGAATCGAAGATAACAATTCTCCTTAACGGCAATAATCCGTACTTTATTTCTCCCTCCAAACCCAACATCCTCAAAAATTGTTGCATTTTCCATCTTAAAACTTTTCCTTAGGAGGGTTCATAAAACTATAACTTTTAACTCGCTTAGAATACCATTAAAGTATTTTCTATCTATAGTGCCTCAATCTAGAATTACTTAATAAGATGAAACAAATAATCATATTAATCACCAAATCAAACTTTGAGACTTCATTATAAAAGTTATTTAGCATAAGTAGATATAAGCTACATTTTAAATACTAGGAGTTTTAATTTCAACAATGTTTGAATTTATGCATAAATTAATCTTATTATTTTTGAAGGAACAATAATAACCAAAAATTTTTATGTCAAGATTAGAAACTGAAACATGTCTAAGTGACAGCATAACAAAAATATCCAATAAATCCAAATATTATAACCGAAATCTCAATAAAAACTTAAAAATATCTGGTATGCTTTACTTTATATGTCCATAGATTTCATAAAAGAAACAATTATAAATATATCCTTATGTTAATTCTTTTATTTAGGTCCTTTGCGACTTCTTTATCCTTATTTATATTAATTTACAATGTATGTTAGATGAGTACTTCCAATCTAACATGCTTCAACCTCTTTTCTTCTTAACACAATGCTATGAGCTCAACAAGAGGTCATTTTATTCTTAAAATATAATAACTAACGGTAATCTTAAAATGGTCATACTGTGAATAAAGAAAGTACCAAAAAAAATTAACTTGACTGCCTTTAACTTTTGAAGCAATATTTGTCATATAGTACTCATTTATGTTTCCTTTATTTTGACTTTATAGAATTAAGTAATATAAAACGTGATTGTTTCTCCTTACCATTTTGACAAAATGGTTTCCATTCTCAGTAAAGAACTCCTTAAAATTGGTTATTCCCATGGATACCATATCCTTGAAAGCTTCTGAAGTATTTTACTTTATGATCTTTTGACCCTTGCTTTTTTTTGAATTACCCTAACTATGGATATTCTTCATAACATTATAAGAACATTCAACCATATTATGGGTGAGTTTAACCCTCTTGATTGCAAGAGCTAGATCTGTGAAGTTAAGAACAAACAACATATTCTCTTAATAATCCTTAGAGTTAGTCCCAAATAAGATGAGAACATTAAGTTTGGCAGACTCTTTAGTCAAATCAGTTGAAAATTGAACAAAAATTAAGGATTGCCCGTATATGTTCATATCCAATATCAACCATAGTAAATTCAAATAATTGGAAACTCTCTTCTCAAGATACTTAACACAACATTAATATCAAGTCTTTGGACAGTAATATTGACTCCAAGTGATACTCTTATTGTAATGATCAAATACTGAAAATAAATTCAAGTTAAATAACATTCTTTCTTTGGGCTCATTTGTAAAACCTTATAATTGTCATTTATTTATCATCACACATGTGTAAGTTATTCGCCCAAATATTAGTCTTCCTTTGGGCCGGCTACCATCTGAATGAATAAATCACACAAATATCAAACATTTTAATAAACAATAAAATAAGAGAGGTCACTTTGACGACATATTATTTAAATTAGCTCATTTGAAATGTAGGATATTTCCAATTAGTTTGCAAAAGACATTGAAAATATATTTTTATTTCTTAGTGTACGTACAATATTTCAAGTGCTATAAAATACTCGTGGAAGTACTTTAAGTCCATACAACACTTGAAAATCTCAAAATTATAATTGTGGCACATGTTTTAATCATAATTGCTATAATCTTATACTTTAAGTATGTGGTTACATTCATGACATTTCATAAATAAATATGATATTAGATATTATAAATAAATCACATAACAAATATCATGGATAAACGTTAGAATTAAATGACACATAAAATTATGCATAAATGACATAGCAAATGTCATACTAAATAACATTAATGAATGCAGTAGCTATAATGCATATCTAAACCATAATATAGCCATATAGTATGCTACTGTGTCATTTTATCTTTAGTTTATTATTTGAATAATTAATTAAGGTCAGTAACCATGCATTTTGGCAAAATATGAAAATTGGTTCTCCTTTTATTTTTATGCTAACCAAAGTATGAAAGTGAAACATGTTTTCAATAAGCATGGTCAAACATATAAAATATATGTAACTATTAAACATAAATGCATCAAATAATAAACCATATGTGTATATATATACATACATGTATGTATGTATGTACGTACGTACGTTTGTATATATACACACACTAACATATACACATACATACACATATACACACATATACACCCACACCATATGATTGTTGGATGGAATTTCATTTTAATTTTCGAAAAAAACAAGAAAATCTTGATATTATGTACATTATCACTAGCTAGAGCCTATGGACCGAGAGGAAATGTATTATCAATAACATATATAGAAATATTGTTTGATACTGTTTTCTACTGCATGGTATATCCTCCAACATATGGGTAATATAGAGTGGAAACATGGTTACAATTGATGTGTGCACAATCTTTCTATTCTTACGGAATCTCCTTATCCTTAGTTTATCCCTACTCAAGTGTTGACCTTGTAAAACATAAATAACTAGACAAGTGACACAACCACCTGAACTGGCTATGCTATCTAGCTCATCCTTGTTTTAGCCTATCAGACCATCCAATTTGTTTCAGACGGCTATACTAGCCTGACGATCATCACATACCTTTACATCAGATTTTGTCCATGTTCGATATCTCAGCATCTTACTCAACCTTGAAGCCTCAAATCCTCGGCTACATATGCTTAATACATGAACTACATACTCCAGCCGTACTAGATAATCTATTGTAATCAACCACAGTTTCATCTAGTGTAATCAACTGCTCGCAACAACAACTCCATCATTTAGCATTTACTTCAGTTACCTGATGCTGGTACTTCTTCGACTCAGTACCAATTCAATGTCACTACAATGCCGTTGCTTTAAATTTCACAGTAGCACTCAAGTCCACTTCATATCGGTCATAATTCAACTATGCCCCCATGTTGTCGCTTCTTCAATGAAATCCCACTTTAATGCCTCAATTGTAGCTCAATACCCTTTGTGTTAACATTCATGTACACTATAACACATGCCATTAATCCCACTCCAGATTAGCCATATCTCAATTGATGCCGACGTAGTGCAATGATATTTGTTTCACGTCACTGGCAGCTTGTGAATTTACTTCCACTCATGACTTTCCATTGTTTTTGTTAGAACAGCAGTATCTATTCACAACTTTAATTATGTTAGAAGTTTGGTTTATATTTGAATTAGTCAATCATGTGTTCCTAATAATAGTATAGGTAGTGGTCAAGGTCCTTATTTGTAGGCTAGTAAGTATTTCTTTCTTACTCTATTTAAAGCTTTGTAATTCTTATCGTTAATAATTAATATAATACAATGTAGTTTCTTTCTGCATAACATTTATCTCTTCTCTCTGTATCAAATCCTAACATGGTATCGGAGCCGATGGTTACGGACTGGGCCATGCAGACACAGCAATACTCTCAAAAGTCACCGCAAAGGGATGCAAGTCAAGGGGGAGACTGTTAGGGTTGTCTCGTATGTTTAATAGAGGAACGACGGTTTGGATTGGAGAAAAGTCCCACATCGCTAAATAATATGGAAAAGTGGTGTATAAATATGGGTTGGTAGGCATGTAACATTGGGGATTCCTTTTGTTACAACAAAGTGTGTGCCAGCCCATATGCGTACGCCACGTGTTGGAGATGCGGAGCTTGGTCCGACCGTCGTTACACAACAGTGGTATCAGAGCGAGGTTAGAGAGAAGAGGGAGAGAAATCGCAATGAGTTTTATTTTTTTATGTCACACGAAAAGTAATAGTGCTCTCTACTTTTCTTCCTGTTGAGAATCATTTCAAAAATACAAAACGAAAAAGGGGCCATTGCTCCATTCTCGTGAAACCCATTCCACCGCAAACTCCCAAACCAAAATCCACAAGCTCACAGGCATTCATTCCTAAGCCAGAAAGGGTTTCCAGGTATGTAACCAGGTCGAGCCAGGTGTTGTGAGATGGGTCCCTCAAAGCTTCCGGTGCTGCATCTATGATCATCGGCTTGAGATAGTTTGATTTGAAAAGTCTGAATTGTTCAGATTTTTATAGGCGACTGTTTGTTTTAAGTACAATATGGTATGGTGCTGTGAACGTGGATGAAAAAAAAATCTCCCAAAAGCGAATACTTCTTTTTAAATCTCCACTTGGATGAAGTATGGTCAGGTTGAGGTGAAGAAGCAGGTCGAGAGGGGAAAGCTGGTTAGTGTAGAGTTAGTGATAGTGAGGATTTTGGGTTTGTGGTGAATTGGTAGGCAATGAATTGAGATGTGGTTGTTAGTTTAGCAAGTATGGTTAATGAAATGGTAGGATGGCTATTTGGAATGGTTGAGGTTGTATGTTAGGCAATTGGCAATTGATGATTTTTTTTTTAAAGGCAGAGAGTTGTATATGGTGGTTAAGGCATTGATATGATTTTCAGGTGGTGGTTGGCAATGTGGCTTGCTGTAGAGTGTGATGTTTAATGGACAGGGACAGTTGATGATGAATGAAGTGTGGTTGTTGGAGGATTGGTTCAAGAGGAAGGGAATTGTATGTGGAAATATGGTTGATGAGGTTGCTGCAAGATGAATGCACTGTATGGTGGAAGAGGGGTGGAAGAATTGTATAGAATGGTTGTATATGATATGAAGTAGTAGTTCAGGGAGGAGTTTGAAGTGTTGAGGTGATCTTTTGATGGATGGAGGGTCTGTTGAACAGAAGTGGATGAAACGTTGCTATAAAGTACTGTGTTGCTGTAAATGATGGAGCAGTTTTGTGTAGTGAGAATAGTGGAGATGATCAGTTTGTAGTGGTCGAAGTATATATGTGGTAAGTTGCGGGAAGGAGGTTAGCTGCTAGTTAGGACAGTGGCGACTATGGCCAGAAAAGGCTGATGGATGAATGCAAGTAGTCATGCACCAAGGAGGTCGACAGTGGTGAACAGATTGGAATTTCACAATGAACAGTGAACATACAGGAAATCGCACAGAAAACCAAAACAAATATTTTTTAATGTGAAATGCAAATTGATGTGTTGATTGTTTGAGTTAGAGGATTGTAGTAAAGTAGTTGAACAAGAAGTGTTTGATGAATTTGAGATGATGTTTTGAGGAGCAGATGTAGGAATGTAGAATGTTTGGTGATGAGTAAAGTGCAGAAGTGGTTGATGAGTTAGCAAGGCTGTGATTGATGAGATTGAAGAGGAAGATGGATGTGGAAGTTGAATGTTAGCTGTGTGGAGACTAATGTGATTAACTGATTAAGGTGGATGATGATCGTGAGGGTTTGAACTAAGAAGTAGAATGTATTCCGAGAAGTGTTGTTTGTATATGTAGATGCAGGTTTTGGATGGAGAGAAGGTGATTTGAATGGTAGTGGTTTGAATGTGCAAGTAGACCGCAACATGAGAAGTGAAAAATGATTGGATCAACAACAACAAAAGGAAGGTAAGAGGTGTAGCAGCAGTTATAGAACACGGTGTGCAGTTGCAACTGCAGAGAAGAAGCCAAAGAGTAGAAAAGGGTCATAGCAACAGCAGTAGAGAGGAAGCGCAGTTGCAATATGAAGATAAAGACGACGAAGGGTAGAACGTCGGTTATGGAGTTGGATAGAGCGCTCGAGAACTGTTTGATGAAATACCTATTAGAGAATAGGTATATGCCTATAAGTGAAGTAGGCTGAGTGAGGAAGACCTGGTTTTGTGTCATCCAACAAGTAAGAAAGAAGAGCTGCAATTCTCGCTTGTTGGGGGGATGACAGATACAAAGGACGACCCGAATGGAGAGGTCAGTGGATCCCTAAGAGAAAACCAAGAGTATTTGTTGATGGTTGAAGTACCAATCAACGTGAAACAGTTGAGCATGCCCAACTAGGTTGTGATCGAGTTTGTCTATGCAAGACGATGAAGAAATTGAGAAGCGCAGTTCATTGAGTTGTAAACTGAATGTTTGACACATATCAGTTTAAGGGAGGATGTTAGAAGTTAGGTTTATATTTGAATTAGTCAATCATGTGTTCCTAATAATAGTATAGGTAGTGGTCAAGATCCTTATTTGTAGGCTAGTAAGTATTTCTTTCTTACTCTATTTAAAGCTTTGTAATTCTTATTGTTAATAATTGATATAATACAATGTAGTTTCTTTCTGCATAACATTTATCTCTCCTCTCTGTATCAAATCCTAACAAATTACCAATTCTGCACAATTTAACTCAGAAATATTACAGTTGCCTTGTCATTCCTGGTCATTGATGCAACAATGGTTATTTCCTTCAGTCAAGCCGCAACAATTCATGTTAGGGTGAAGCACGGTTCTACTCACTTTGTATCATCAACTTATGCCATGCACCATCAGCCAAGCTGTACCTCTATTCTCAACTATCTCATTGCATACTAATGACTTTCTACAGCTTTTTTCATCATATATTTAGTAATATTTCACTTTAGTTTATGCTAGCATGTTATTGTGATTCTATTTATTGCTAGCTTTCACGTATTTATGTCATCATTGATTTGATGATCCACTTATAGGCTTCATTATCGAGTAAGCTCGACAACTAGCATATTTTTGCTTATGTATCATCAGCTACCAGGCCATGTTGACAGTTTTTGTTGAAGATATGCAACATAATATTTGTTTTACATATTAGTTAATTTATTGGTTGATTAATTAACTGTGGAAAGTATTGGATTTGACTTAGTAAGAGATATTCATGCATGTAATTCTCTCAAATATCTTCATTTTTTATGTGAATCAAATAAATAAATATATGATCAAGTATATTTATTTATTTGGCTGATTATGAGAGATATGTTAGCAAATATATCTCTATATTTCCATTTTTGAAGTTTTTACATTTCTCTTTTCCCTTCCTCTTTCTTACATCCAAGATGAATGAATCTACCTCTATTTATTGGAGTTCACATCTTAAATAAATGGTGGAGGTTACCTTAGTCTAACGGTCTCCATACATATCTCTTAAATATTCTCCCATACAGTTTCAAATATATTAGTCCATAAATATTTCCTAAATATTCTCTCATACAATTTCAAATATATTATTATATATATTCTAAATTCTAGATATTTCCTATATAGAAAAATCTGGATTAAAAAAATCAAGTTTATTTCCAACACCCCCTGTAAACTTGATTTTATAGTACCAAGTAATGCTTGAATTCTTTGTATTTCACGTGCTTCGGTAGGAATAGAGATATTATCCAAACTCTTTTCATTGATCTAACCTTCTTACCAAACGTCGAGATCTTCAATGCAAGTTCACAGATTCTTTTTTCTTCATACATTTCTTCCTTCTTCATCACAATAGAGTTTTCTGTAAAGTAAGTGTTCTAATGTCCGTATTATCTCGGTACAATATATTTTGAACGAGTCATACATTTTATCTTTTTCTATGTATGTTTTCCAAATTTCACTTTTGCACGTCATTTCAGAAATCATTGCTTGAAAAATAGGTTTGTTCAAATTATATACGATTTGCTCACCACTTTATTTTCATGACGATGAAATTCATCGCTTGCCACTTTGGCTTCCTCTTTGACCATTTCTATTTCTATTTTTTTTAATATTCTCCGTTTCCATTTCTTTAGATTTTTACTCGTACATCAAATTTCCTCTAAGCTCTTGAATTTCATCTCCTAGATTTACATCTTTTTTATTATCATCTTCTTTACTTTCATACTTTTCATTATCGACGTCATCTTTGCTTACTTTATTTTCTTCATCTTCTTCCGTTTCATCCTTTATGCATTTTTCTTCTTCTTCCAATTTATCCTTCTCTGACTCCTTAAATTTCAGCAATTTTTCAGCATCTTTCTCCTTCTTGCTATCTTTTTTTTTCTCTTTCTCATCAATTAGATTGTCTTCTTCTATTATTGTTGTGTAATTCTTTCCATATCTTCTTTCAACAAATTATTTTATGGAACCTTCTCTAAGTTTATGATAGTACGCTACTTCATCGACATTCTCACTCATTATAACAGGAGCACAGTGATCATTCCATCGTAATTTCACGAATGCTTTCTTGTCAATTTGCGACGTTCTTCAAATTATTCAGCCATTCATAACCATTTTCGACAACCTCACATATTCCTTTAAAGATTAACTCCTCTTTCTTTTCCTTATAAGCCAGCAGTAAATTACCATCTTCTTGACTTCTTTCTTCAATGTAATTGGCCTTTTGTTTAACTTTATTATTGCTTGAAGCTCTACTTTCAGAAGCATAATGTCCAAATTTTTCATAATTGTAGCATTTGACACGTGATTTGTCATATCTTAATTTTGAATTTTCTCTCCCATGACCTCTTATTGATCTTTCTCCTCTTTGGTTGTCGTTATCATTATTGTTGTCGTTATTGGGTCTCAAACCTCATCTATGTCCATATCCACGACCTCTTCCTCATTCTTGACCACAACCTCATCTTTGTTGGCTTTGATTACTTTCTTTCTTTTTTGGATCAATTCGTGTCTTGAGTACTTGCCCCACAATCTCTCCCTTCTTCTCTTTTTTTTCATAAGCTTGTAACAAAACCGAGAAGGTTCTCTATTGCCATGGCCTCAAACATTTTTCTCTTTTCGATAACGGCGACAATATGTTCGAACTTTAGATCTAATGATCTAAAAATCTTCTCCATAATTCTTACATTATTTAACTTCTCACTGTTTCTTTTTAGCTTATTAGCAACCGTTAAAACTCTTGAGAAGTAATCAGAGACAAGTTCAACTTCTTTCATATGCAAAGTTTCAAACTCTCCTCTTAAAGTTTGAAGAGGTACCTTTTTGACTTGATCGGCTGCTTTATAAGACGTTTGAAGCCTTTCCCATGTTTCCTTGGCTGACTTTAATTCTGAAATTTCTCAAAAGTATAGTTATCCAATGCTTGATAGATAAGGTGGAGAATCTTATTGTCTCTCATCCTTGAGTCTCCTAAACAATTCCTTTGAGTTTGATATAGACTATCTTCATTCTCTTATTCGGTGTAGCCTTTATCAACTATCTCGCATGCGTCGTGTGCTCCAAGGAGAGCCATCATCCTTAAACTCCAATTGACATAATTCGTCTTAATAAGCATTGGGACTTGCAAGGGAGCGCCAATATTCGCCATCTTTTTAGGAGAATCTTCAAGCTCTGATACCATATGGAAATTTTCGGCATCCCCTTGCATCTTCTACTATGCACGCACTTCATTTAGCGTAGAAGAGGCAAGGCCACTGAGCAAAACTTTTTTGGTGCCAGCATTATGATTGGATATCCCTACATCCCCTTAAAGCACATATTTTTATGGCAACATTTATTTGTAACAAAAGGAATTTCTTGTTGTTACATGCTACCAACCTCATATATATGCTCGTCTCTTTTAGAATATCTTACGATGTGGAACTAATCATAATCCAATCTACGAACCCACCCTAATACAATGCGAGCCACGCCTAACAGATCTCCACCTTGGCGAGCATTTTATCAATTCAACTTGAAGTTATACAGAGTCCTCAAACACTTGGATAAGGTTGCTAACACCTCTAGTAGTTTAGATTAGGTTGCTACCACTTCTCAACAGTTGGGCTAAACTGTTTTTACAAAGAGTTCTCTTTTCCACGGATGGAGCAGGCCGCATTCCAACTTATAACTCCACCTTAATGAGAATCCTGAGCTCAAACCATAACTAGAGCATACTTAGGTCAACGCTGCATCATATTGGTCCCCTCGAACCATCGGCACTTACCACTTCGTTGGAAGCTTTTACATTCTCTTCTTCTTTCTTACATCCAAGATAATGAATCCACCTCTATTTATAGGAGTTCACATCTCAAATAAACGGTAGAGATTATCTTAATCTAATGGTTCTTTATCATATCTCCTAAATACTCTCTCATATAATTTTAAATATATTAGTCCATAAATATCTCATAAATATTCTCTCATACAATTTCAAATATATTATTCTGTATATTCTAAATTCTAGATATTTCCTAAATAGAAAAATATAGATTAACAAAATTAAGTTTATTTCCAACATATTGGTTGGTAGTAGCTATAAATATGTATGTTATGAGAGTCATTTTTTACGAAGGGCTTTGGTATTGAGATTGGTTCTCAATTTTTAGGTTTTTTTCTTGTAATCCTTTAGTGAATTAATAAATATTTTGTTTGGAGGGAAAATTTGCTTTTTTTAGTATCTCTTCTAAAATCTAATTGTGTAGAGATTCTAAAAAACCTAAAAGTTGGTATCAGAGCCTACTATACAAATTTTTTAAAAAGAATTTAGTTACGAAGAATGTAAGTGAGGAAAAAATCTTAATTTGGAAGGAAGTGGAATGAATCTATGCAAAGAATTCTTCCACAAACAAGGCTCTTCTTATGAGAAGACCGATGAATCTAAAGCTTAAGAAATATGGGTCAATTAGAGAGCAACTCAATGATTTTCGGGTAATTGTGAATCAATTGGTTGTCGTGAATTACAAGGTGGATAATAAGGCACAAGGTTTGATGTTGATGAGTTTATTATCGGAGAGTTGGGAAACGCTTATGGTTGCACTGAACAACTCAAATTAGGATGGAGTTATTTCAATGCGTCGGTGGTTAGTACTTTACTTAACGAGAAGGTGCAGAGGATGAACCTAATAGAAGAAAACAATAAGGAAGAAAGAGAAAGTAGATTTTCGTTTCAAGAAGTCAATCTTGCTAGGAAGAATAATCGTTCAAATATGGAAAGATGGTCAAATAAATGGAACATGGAAAGAGATTTCATCTTCTATAACTATGGAAAACCCGGTCACCAGCTAAGATTTTGCAACAAGCTTTAAAAAGAAAAGGAAATGATGAAAGCATTAGAGGAAGACAAAATCAAGCTTGATGAAAGCAGCAACGAAGAGTTAAACTTCAGTGAAAAATTTGATGACAACGTCCTATGTGTGGATAAAGGCAAAAATAATGATTGGATATTAATTCAGGTGCATGTTTTCACATATGTAATCGAAAGAGAGTGTTTATTGACTACAAAAAGCAAAGTGACAAGGTGGAATCTGTAGCTGATGGAGATTTGCATGTAAAGGTATAGGTTCGGTTAGGTTGAAAATGTATGATAGAAGAGTGATGAAGCTAACAGAAGTTAGGCACATCCCAGAAATTAAAAAGAATCTTGCTTCAGTAGGACGGTTGGAACAAGAAGGCTGCAACTTTTCAACTCGAGGTGGAGTCATAAGGATTTGGAGGGGTAATAGGAGCTTCTGCGTGCAAAATGGGGAAACAATAACGTATACAAATTGCTTGGAAAAATGGTGGAGATTGTAGCGAGTTCTCAAATTGGAGTTGGAGAGGCAAATTTATCCAAATCAAGGGGGAACATGCAACGAAAAAAAAACAACAAAGTCTACTAGGAGACCTTTGTGGTATTACAAGAAATTCTGATTTATTGATGATATGTGTGTTCAATGGGAGCATGCATAACTAAGTGGTTTGAAGGTTTATTAAGTTTGTTTTCAAATAAAGGTAGAGTACGTGAATATTTTGTCGAGGTAGTGTTGAAGATATGCGACACAATTTTTTTTATATTAGTTAATTTGTTGGTTGATTAGTTAACTATAGAAAGTATTGGATTTGACTTAGTAAGAAATATTTATGCATGTAATTCTCTCAAATATCTTCATTTTTATGAGAACCAAATAAATACATATATAGTCAAATATATTTATTTATTTGATTAATTATGAGATATATATTAGCAAATGTATCTTTACATTTCTACTGATTGGTAGTAGCTATAAATATGCATGTTAGGAGAGCCATTTTTACAAAGAGTTTTGATATTGAGATCGATTCTCAATTTTTAGGTTTTTTCTTGTAATCTTTTAGTGAATTGATAAAGGTTTTGTTTAGAGGGAAAAAACAATTTTTTCACGTCTCTTCTTAAATCTAATTGTGTAGAGATCCTAAAAAAACCTAACAGTTTTTGCCTTACATAATGACAATAAATAATATTGAGTAATGAATTGATACAAAAATTAATGGTTAAGATGAACTTTGGACAGCGAAACGTGGATAGAGGAACTGAACCACTCAATTTAAGGATCACGCCTTCATAAAAAATATATTATATTATTATTGTATTAACATTATTAACATGGTTTACAATGTTATTATTCAATTAAAATATTTAATAGGATAATTCATTATCGATTCAAATAACATTTTATCAAAGGAAAATCTAACAAAAAATAATTATATAAAATCCATTTTTATATAATTAATATTTGAATGATAATGACTAATTAAATAATTTCAATATAAAATGAAATATGCCTCTGCGAGATCCCGGGGCGAGCCTACCGAATTTTCTAGCTCTACTCTTTGGAGTAGGATTTTAATGAAAATAGCAAATTTAAGTTCAGTGTATATTAAATTGATGTTATAAATCTAATTGTTTAAAATTCTTCTTAATTCAAATAGAAAATATTATAATCAAACAATTAATGTCCTAGTACGTTAATTCCGATTAGATGTTAATTTATATAAGTATCCTAATAATACACACACACACATCTAAATTAAAATGTCATACATAAGATAGGGTATATAATAAAATAATATCAATGTGTCTAGAATTTCAATATGAACCCAATGCAACAAGTTGTTTACAAAATGGATTTCGTATGTGAGAATTATTCATATTTGAAGTTTTAAGGATTAAAAATATTTTGTAAATCTCAGGTGGTTTTAAACAAAAAGCGCTTTCTTCTTCAATACTTGAAACCCTAGCCGCCTACGCCGCCTCATTGCCACAATCATAAGAGACAATCGAAATTGCTAGCAACCCCATTATCGTGATTCCCCAACCGAACTTAGGCACCTAGCATACACAGAAACAAACTCTACTCCCCCAATGCAAAACCCTAATTTTCAGTCGATATTCCCCACTTCACCGTTGCCTCCTTTGGAGATGTTATGTCGCACTACCCTCGATCGAAAGCTCCTTCGAATTCGAGGTGATCAACTTAGATTGACTATTCAATGTATTACCTATTATCTAGCGAGATCTTATCTCACTTAATTAATTAAGCCTAATTAATTAATTCATACACACATATATTTTAGTCCATCCTGTATCAAAACAATTTTAAAAGTTTCAAATACAAAAATAAAATATACATGCATATCTATATCTGTATTATATATAGGAGAATTAGGGAAAACGTCAAACTTTGAAAAAATTAGGCTAAAGGATATCAAGTTTTATTTTTGGACTGAATGACGGGATGCTAATTAGAACAAGCATTATATTTAATTTTACATTACATAGAATGCTAGTTATAACTAGCATTATATTCAATTCACACTATACAAAATGCTAGTTATAATTAGCACTGTTCTTCAAGCCAAAAAATCTATTGTCCTTCAGCCTAATTTTTTTGACAGTTTGTCCTTGTACCTACTTCCTTATATACATACATACATATTATTTAGTACATTTAAGTTATTATATTAGCCCAAGAAGTAATTAAATAAATATATAAGGGGCCTATAAGCCCTAAAAATGGAGATCAGATCTAGTTTCAACTCCCTCATTCAAATCATGTCCCCTACGTCCTACTTAAAGATCTTCTCCCTTCCCCTATAGCCCGTCTTCCACGCCTCTTCGCTTTTGTATCTCCATGCATCTCCTTGTCTCCTCTATTTTCTTCCAAAATCTCCAATTTGGATCTGGCATGGTTGGTCCTACGACGCGCAACTCTAACGACTCATCGTCACTTGATGAGGCCACTGTTGTGACAACCCATATATTTTTTATATTTGAAATCGGAATATTTAATTGATTTTAAATATTCAAAAGTTAATTTTCAACTTGAATTTCAAATATCACTATTTCGTTGACACATAAACTATTGAATTAAAACAATTGGAAATCAGGTAAAATATGAATTCTGGGATTTCGAATCTGTTAAAAATAATAAGATGGTTTATAAAATTTATATTAATAGTACTGAAAATAATAAAATTTTAAAATTGAATTTTGAGGTGATTTGTTCAGTTTTAAAATACATAGTTTAAATTGATATTTAAAAATAGCCTTTCGGAGCATAGTCTCGGAATTCGACAAAACCAGTTCCATTGGATCCGTAATAGCATTTTATTACCGGATTTCAATTTTCGTAGGATTCAAAGTTGTCGTGTGAATGTACGGTAGGTAAACGCGTTGAAATCTGTATCGAAATTTAATATTATAACTGGGTCCAAAAAGCTATCTTCTCCATACGATCGAATTAGGACTCGGAACCTTTCCCATTGTGTTCGGAATAGGGGTTTAACATTATAAACGCCTAGCGGCATGCCTTGATAGGAGGTCAAGATTTTGAGTTGCGTAATTTGAAAACGATTTAAAATTTAAATTTATATTCAATATATATATATATATATATATATATATATATATATAATATATATAATATTTTCACCAGAAAAATTAAACATGTATCTTGCCTTTCAGCATGTGTCCTTTCGATTATATATGCGTCTCCTTCTTCCTTAATAATCTAGCCGAGCATTTCTTTTTTTAAAAAAAGGTTAAAAATACATATCGAACTCACAAAAAAAATATGGCTTCCTTAATTCTTCAAATCGAATTCACCTCAAGGAAAATGATGGCCAAGCAGTTTTAAAAACCTTAAATCGTAATCGAGTATGCCAATTTCTAAAAAAAGAGAAGTATTCATTTTGGAATCGAATCGCGAGCTCGTGTTTGAGCTTCCATGAATCGCGTTCGATCTGGGCTAGGGCTTGGGGCCGTGTTCGAATCACAACGAGCTTGAGGTAGAGGCACGTCATGTCTTTGGGTTTTGCTGTTATTTGAGGCGCGTTTGCACATGCGGATAAGAAGGGGACGTGGTGATAGGCCAGGTTGCGGGAGGAGCTCGTGGCCTCGAATGACAGTGCGAGGGGGATTGAAGTGGATCGGTGGTGACCAGGTGAAGCAGGTGGTGATTTGGGTGGCGTAGGGCTCGACTTCGGAGAGATAGTCACTGTGAGTTCGAGGCTCTATCGAAGGCACCAGGGTTTGATGCGAGCGACGCTGCCATGGTGTGTCCGGAAGTGGTTGCGGCGCCTGGAGTGTTCGAGAGCAGTAAGGTATTTTGATTTTATTTTAGTTTATTAAATTATATGTTGGTATACAGATTAGAGAAAATAGAAGAAAGATTATATTACAGCGAGGTATTAGATAATTTGATTTTTTTTTACTAAATATAATATATATATATATATATATATATATATGTATGTATGTATGTATGTATGTATGTATGTAATTTATAGTAAAGGAAAAGTACAATAAAGTGGAAAATTTTCTAATAAGTAGTTTTCAAAATGTCTAACTTAATTTAATTTAATAAAAATAAATAAACAGTAATATACATATGGATAAGGCTTAGAAGAACAAAATATATATGTAGATGAAGTTTGAGAAGAATAGGAATTTTAGAAGGTTTGAATATAAAAATAGTTTTTTTAATCTATATATATGTAATTTCAAAAGCAAAATAAATTTACATATTTAAATTTTGAATTTACCTGGTTATTTTATAATAGTATGTAAGGAGATTAACTTAATCAATTATTTATGTAACTTAAAATTTATTTATTATAGGAAAAATTAGTTTAAATGGAATAATTAGTTAATTAAATTTATTTAATGATAATTGATCATTCGATTAGTTCAAATATTAATAAAACCATACAATGTTGTTACAAGGTCCAAAATCGTAAAGGAAATAGTCGAGATGGAATGGATTGCAAACAAAATCAAAGGTGAGTTAATCTCACTCATTTGGATTACCTTTTTAATTTAAATAGTTAAATTTAAATTATTGGTTGAATAATTGAATTGACTGGATGTGATATTATATATATATATATATATTGGAGTGATTGATTTCCCGCATTATATAGCAGATGAGACCCTATGCACCCTCATAATAGCGGATGACTCTATATACCGCGATATCTCGCCTTGAAGCGGGATTGGTATTTTAAATTGTTGTGCAAACATCTGTGGATGCAAGGAAACAGGTTGGAGGGATCCAACTGGGTTCCTTAAATGTTTATTTTATTTTATATTCAGTAATGTGATGTATGTGATAATCTGTGATGGATTATATTGATTTTACTTGGAACTAAAATTTTTAAATGCTATGGCTAGGTTGAATATATATTAGTATTTGAGAAAAATGAAGTCTATATAAAGTTGGATTTTTAAAAGGAAATAAAAAGATAAATTTTAAGTAAAATAATTATAATTAATTCAAATAAATTAAAGGAATGAGTTTGGAAAAGAGATAAAGGATTGACTTTAATTCAATGATGGGAGAAAATAGGGGTTTGAATAAATGGGAAAAGGATTTTATTTAAAATAAAGACTTAAGCAATATTGTTTGTAAAGTACGAAGAAATATATTTTTAGAATTTAAGATTTGAAATGAGTTTGGGAAAATAAAAGGAGAATCTGAAATAAAGAATGAAATTGGTATTTTCGATTTAAATAAGAATTTAAGTCATAAATAAAGGTGTAAATATAGGATAAATGAGTTTTGAAATAAATTTGGATAAGTAAAGGAATTTATTTTGAAATTATTTTTAAATGGAGTTGGTTTTGAAAACCGATTTGAAACCTTACTAAGTGTTGAAACTGTGAATAAGGAGAATGAGTTTATGAAATTTATAAACAGGGTTTATAAATAAAGTGAAATATTTATCAGAGGATAATTTGGAAGTATAAATTCATGGTCGGAATTTATAAAGGAATGGGTGATTTGTTTAAAAATAAATAGCAGTTTATTTTTAAAAGTGTGTAAAGGAAGTGTATTTCCCTGAAAAGCCAGGTATATTTTCAAAGAAGATTACCAAGTATAAGTAAGAAGTGTAAAGTGGTTTTAAAAGAATGTTTTAGAAATTATTATTTAGTATTATTAAAATTTTAAAAGAAAATATTTATTGATATTATTTATTTAAGTAAAGTATTTTAAAGGTTTATCTAGTATTATGATTTAAAAATAATTATTTAATATTTATACCTTATAGAATAATTTTTATTTTAAAATTAGTTTTGGCTTAAATTTTACATGAAAAATTAATATAAAATTTTATAACTAGTATTTTAAATAAAATGATTCAAGTAGTTTTTATTTTAAATGTTTGAGGTATACATTTTTGGATAAAGTGATTTGATTATTTTAAAATCTAAAGTATTAAGGCTTGGTGATTTCAGTGGAAATAAATAATATCTAGAAAATATCTTGCGAAGATATTTTGAAAATAAATAATTTGAAAAATTATTTAATTCTGATGTTTGTATATGGATGTTATTTGATAGTTAAATAACCGACTATCAATATTTGCCAATGCATTGATCGTTTCGAAGAGACCGTGATCGGGATTATATTCCCGAAAACCACTTTGATCCGGTTTGAACGTTTTCGTGAGGAAGACAAGAGCTTGGAGTCAAAGATGGAGAAGTGAAGTGCAAGGTCTAATCGCTACTAATCCTGAAGGTGATTCCAAAATGGATGTAGTAGGAGTAATGCCTTCGGTTCCTTTCGAACCTGGTACAGACTTGTATGGACGAATGCTATCGGAATATCGTCAGGAGGACGATGAGCATTCTAAGTGAATGTGTGCTAAAAAGGTAATGCATAGCCTCGAGCCTCATTAACTGGGAATGCCTAAAATAGGAGAGGTGCGCACAAGGCTGTGTGGCTAGCAACCAATTAGGGTAAGGTCATCCCTGTCTAAAGGTCCCTTTTATTCGACTGTGTGGGCGGTTGCTGATCCCAACCGTGGGGTGATCTTATTTGGACTATCCAGTAAGGGGTAACTCCGGTCTTGTGTTGTAGGGGATAAGGGTGGATCCTCGGTACGATGATCTAGACCACGTACTATGACGGACAGTACCCCAGTAGCCTTGCCATTGATGGAAATCCTTCTCCCTAGGTTCCTTTACGGTTTTGTTTGTAGAACCTAGTTTTGCTAGAATTTAACGAATGTAACAATTTCGGCTATTTGAATAAGTATTTGTATATAGAAACTACTATAATATCAGAGGATTTGATAAGAAATGTTTTGGTTATCGTAAGGTAAAAACCCGGCATGTTTATTTGTGGCGTGGACTTACAAGATACCTTTGATTTCAAAGGATTTTGGAAAACTTTAATAATCCAATTGAGTGTGTTTTCTCACGCTGGTTTTCCATACTGACTCGGGTGTTATTTAACTATAATAATCGGGTCAGACCGAGTATTATAGGGTACAGATTCTGGATGGATTGTTATGGAGCTCAGGAGACGAGCTGGATGACGAGACATATCACTCGTATTTGATGAATATTCCGCTGTGTATGATTAACTGCATAGTCAGTTTACGAGGACAGGTTATGACAACTATCCAATTGTGTGCTATGAGTTTTGTTAAACTCTGATTATATAATATATAAACAAATATAGTTCTTTTGTTTAAAGATTAGTCATTTATCTATTATATATTGTTCTGCTGCGATTGTGAGATTCTAATATTGTTTTCTATTTCTTCTTTTACCTCCTTCTTCTTTAACCCTAATGATTCAGTTTTCCGGCATTTGATTGTTCGGTATTAGATACAATGGATGTATTGATGCCAATTTTCGGGCATCGAAATATCGCGTCGTTACACTTGGTATCAGAGCTGAAGGGTTAAGCGAGAACCTTGGCTCTGGTGGGGGTTACTCATTAAAATAGGGTCTGTATTACTCTAGAATGAGTTTGAGTGTATTGATAGATATGAGCGCATATTTGTTAGTGAATATAAAAACTATTTTTATATTGTATTGATTATTGGTTGAGTGTTTATGGATTCTGGTCGATATGTGGGATGCCACATCATCGATAGGGGTTTCTAAACTCTTAAACAAGATAAACCGACACGGTATTGTTTTAAATATGGTAAATGAAATAATTTTACCCAAATTATTTTTGTATATAAAAGAAATAATTTCCCATAAATTATCATAGTATATGGTTGCCTAGTTGTTAAGAAGTGATAATATTAAACTATTATCATTTAAGTGTGAAATTGAATAAGAAATGAAATTATAACCAACAGCTGAGAAATAAATTCATATAACAAAATGGGATTTGTAAATGTGAATTTTAAGTGTGATTTATAATTGAAAATGAAATAAAAATTTCAGGGTAATATTTGAATATGAATTGGAAGGATTTGGAATTCGAAATTTTGGAAAATTAAATTCCTTTGAGTTTGAAAATGATTTTCAAAGGTTTTGAAGAAATAATGGTAATATTATTTGGAGGACATTTTTGAATTGGACTTGAAATTCTGTGAGATTTAGAATTTAAAAAATATTTGAAATGTTTTTGAAGAAAGTAAAAGCACTAAACGCTTTTCGGTTGCTGGAAAATAATTTCGGTGATGACTGCAACATCATCAATGTTCATTTTGAGTTTTCAAGAGAGGAATTCCTGCCAAATTGTTTTAATTGGAGTTGTTTGCAAAGCTGGGTTTGGTTTTGAAATTCAAAGGGTAATTTGATAATGCAAAAGAATAGTTGATTTGGATATATATGTTTTCAAAATTGATTTTTTATGGTCTAAACGCTGAAAGCTTATTTAAAATGTTTATAGAAATATATACGGGTTTGATAATTACTAAAATTTTAGATTTTCAAGAATAGAAAAATTTAACTTGAAGAAGAGTTAAATTAAAGTTAATATGACATTAAATAAATTAGTAAAGTAAGTCAATTAAAAGTAAATTCAAGAGATTGTGAATAGAATGTAAATAAGTTGAAAAACTTATCGAAGCTTAAAATTTAGATTGAAACTAAATATTTGAATTATGTTAAATAAAGTGAAATGGAAAATTAGTCAAGTTGGACTAAATAAAGCAAAGTATTGAAATAAAATTATAAGTAAACAAATTAATTAAACTTGTAAATAGAATTGGAATTTAATATTGGGATTGTGTAAAGTAAAGTGAAGTTGTAAAACTAGTTCAAATTGAACTAAAATAATAAAGTTTGGAAGTAAAATTGGTTTGAGATAGGAATAAATTTGTAAGTGGAACTAATTAAATAAAATTAAACATGGTTTGAGATGAATAGAATTCAATGTTTAAATTTGAAGGTAAATTGAATTCAAATGGAATTTTAAAGGGCAAAGTGAATAGAGATGGATATAAACTTCAGTAATGAAGTAAAAAAATAATAAGAAGTATATAAAATATTTATATTGAACTTAAGAAAAGTTGGTTAAATTCTTAAGTAAATCTGGTATTAGAAATATATGATTAATTATTAAATGAAGATTAAACTAGAAGTTGGGAAATGGGATGATTGTGAATAGGTAATGGAAATCAAAAATAAATGTAAATAAAAAAATTGATATAGCTAATAATCAATTGGGGCAAAATACGTAGGATGCATAAATATTATTATATTCGCATAGCGATAAGATCCAGAATCGAGCACAACATTTCGAGATAGTTATATCGATCCGAGTTGGGATTTTTCACTCGATTTTAAACGGTGAACCTTGGATATGGATTTTGATTAATTCTGAAAATTCTCTATCATAGTTTAGGAATATGCAAGGGAAATCACTACAAGAAAAATACCTTTTTATAGCGTTTAAAAAACGCTGTAAAAGGATACGATGGCGTTTTTATAAACGCTGTATATCAACAAGTTGTAATATATCGGGGATCTACAATAGCAACCTCGGAATCGCTATAAAAACATGCTATAAATGACGTTACTTATAACGTTTCTGAATTGCAATTAAATGGACGATTCAGGACATACAAGTACCTTTCTATAGCGTTTTGGTGCTTGCTATAGAATTTTACGCAAAGTTATGGTTTATGATGCTAATATTTAGGACGTCATTTATTTGCTATTTATAGCAATTATAAACGCTGTAGATATATCATTACCTAATTATTATAGCAATTATAAATGCTATAGAAATATCATTGCCTGATTATTATAGCAACTATAAATGCTGTAAAAACGCTATAGAATGTTTACTTTAGTCTTTCATAGCATTATTTGCTTGCCATGAAAACTGTTTAATCATTGTAGAATATTTTTATCGCACTAGCATAATGCTATAATATGTATAGCCATGACAATATTTTTTCCTAGTATTAATATAAAAAGGATGTAATATACGGTATTTCACACGGTATTAACAATTAAGCATAAAAATATATATATGCATAAAAGAATTTCATGCACAATATTAAGCATATAAATATTAATAACAATTCATACAATCGTAGCTAACCAAAACAATACATAATAAAAGTAACAATCCATACAACCATAGCTAACCAAAACGATACATAGTAAAAGTAAAGATGTAAGAACATCGACACAAAATACATTTGAAGGAGAATGAGTGCGGCAACATATTTTTTCATGCCTTCCACCATAGCGTAAACCCAGAGCATCATACACCACCTGTCAAAAAGCACATACGTCTACTAGTCATAAAAAGTAAACATAAATTATCATGGATACCGAAATATGGAAGAAAATATGTGCGACAAACAAAGAAAATACTCAAAATTAACAGCTAAATCATTCTATGCGTTGATTTTACGTAAACAGCAACTGTATACCCTTGCTGTTCTTGCTGTTTACGGTCCTAGATTTCAAACAACTTCTTTTGGTTTGGGACTTACTGTAAGCATAGTAGTATCACTATTATGCAATGTACACAAATTTTAAAAAACTGCTCGTCTTCTGCTATGTCAAAGCTGAAAATATACAACATAAAGAGAAATTAAGTTTACTAACAATAACACTGATAAGCTTTAAAAATAAATGTAACCATATACATAGGGAGATGGATACTTACTATGTTGAGTGCCATAAACAGTCTGTATGATCCCATGTTGTGCTTAGTTGCTCTTCCAATCCATTTTTTGTCAATGTATTATCAGTAAGAGAGTTTGTGCTTTTAATGTATGAATTCCAAGAAAACCCGCTGATTGGTACCATTTTTGGGTATATTGTTGGAGCAGATACCTGCTTGTTATATAAGTGATTTTCAATTGATTATAACTAATAAGTCCAAGCAGTTTTATAATGTTTATTGATGTTTTTGTATGCATGTTACCATTTAAAAATACACAATAAACATTAAAAAACATACGTAAAAATAACTAGAATTCAGCGATCAAGAGCTTTAAAAAATCATACTTTCGTAGGCTAGGGATGTAAGAATTTTATTTAAACTTTGAATTACCTTTGCAGTGTTATAAACAACAGTTTTACAGTCGGGAAGAATGCTAACAGATCATGCAGGCAAGTCATAATGCATTCCACTGAATGTCATAGTTGTAGAATTTTCCAGTCGATGTTTGCAAGAAATGTCGCACATGATGATTTTGATCTGTATACAGAAGACTGTACCAAAAAAAGAATAATTTATTAGCTTTTTAGGGTAACACCCAAAAGAAAGGGAAATACCTCAAGATTGTATCCAAGTTTCGTCACTACAGGATCACTAGCGACCAAAGACGGTTCACACTATTTTATTGCTTTATAGAGGTCCCTCGAATATCCCTATTTAGGCTGTCTTAGTATACCTTCAACCATAGCGTTACAACTTGTAAGTTAATAAGAATTTAGCCTGTATGGATGCATTTTATTTATAAGTCTGAACAACCTCAGTTGATATTATGTATTTATCAAAAACAACTTGAATTTTCACTCATTTAACTCTCCTATTAAAAAAACACATTTAAACTACTTTCAAAACTGTTTACAAAAACCGACTGCTTTCTGCCACCATGGTTTAAAAAAATGGCATATTTTGCCATTTATGTGGGAAGTGATATGTTTTTGTAAATATTTTGAAACTGTTTGAAATATGAAACTTGTTTTGAAAGTAGTCCAGACGACCAAAAACTAAAACTCCAAAACAAATTGCTTGAGGAACAACTACAATATTGTTTATTTATGTATAGAAATCGATATAAATACCAAATTCATCAATTGGTGCATCATAGTCGTAGCTAGTTGCAATAAAGGGACCACCAGCTGTCCTTCCAAAGTTGGTTCCTCCATGATATTGACAGCAAACATAAATTTTTGTTGTTAAATGTTACTATTTCACTTCAGCTTGCACATGCTCCAACCAGCATGGCACTTCACATGCCTACTCAATGCTCCATTTTAATCACATTCTCTCTTGTTAGCCATAGCCTGCATGCTTCCATTATCAACCCGAGGCACCTTTTATAACCTGTTGCACCTTAATCAAGACCTGCATGCACTCTCTCGGTCTTCAGTTGTGGGCACTTCAATTGTATTGCCAAAATAAAATTAGTAACTATACATAATGATGTGAAAGTCATAACTTTTGCAATGTGATTCAAAAATCTAACAGATTATTGTTTAGGAACAATAACTAATGGCATATGACATGTGAATCCTATAATGTGATTTATTATCATTTTGATACACCATTGTCAGTAGTACTGACAATGATTTTGTTGAAATTTTCACTCAGTAATAATGAATACAAAAGCCATCAAAATTGCATTTGGATAAATATGCCTTACAAAAAAGTACCTGTAAATGTATCCGTATGTGGGATCTGTAAATGCAAAACAAGTAACTGTTAAAATCTAAAAAAATACCCAACTTGTGAAAAATCAAAAGAGAAAAAAAAAAGTGGACATGAGTTTTTTCGCGAGTACATACAAGAATAGATTCAAACCAACAGGCAAAGAAGAATACTTATAGTAAAGAGGGTGCTATTTAAGTAACGTGCATAGAGTAAAAGTAAATAGTTGAAGTTAATTGTTTTCAAATTTAAGTCACTTGAAACTATTATCAACGTAATGAAATCTTATTTCCAAAAGCATGTATAACTGAATGCAGAATGGTAAATTGATCATGGAACTAATAGAGTTTTTGCTATCACGATTTCAGTCTTTGTATTATAGGAACTATTACTAATATATATGTTTAAACTTACTAAGTGTAACATGGTTTGCATTATGGCACACAAGTTTGCCTCTTCCAACAAGTTAATTATAAAAAATTCAGCTGCCTGCAAAAAATGACATTGACAAGATATAACTGAAATGATGCCCCTATCGTGTAGGCGGGTGTTGTGTTTATCTATATCAAATATAGACCTGAAACTACTGTCTTCTTATATAAAAAATACACACATTTAAAACAAATGAGCATATTCTAGTGATCATGGCATTAATACTGGTAACTAGAAGAAAAAACTATTGGATAAAGTACTTTAAAACTACAAGCAAGTTTGTGTATGCAAGATATATACTGCTAAAGTGGCAGCATTAGGCGATGAGAAAGATGTATTGGGCTTTTTAAAAACAGGGGTTTAGAATCGTGTGTATTAAGTAGGAGGAATAGAACAAAATAAAATATAAATTCAGCTTATTCTAGTTCAGTTCAATAAGAACTCATGTCAGTTGATATTATAATTAGAGTAATTTGAATTAAAACATCCAATGCAAATTTACAATATTCTTTCTCAAAGGTTCTTGACTTGCTCACTTTTGAATTCATTTACATAACCCAAAGCAAATATGTAGGCCTATAACAGGCTATGAAATCATATTGTAAAATTTACTTATCCTTACTACTGGAGCATGCCTACAGGAAAAAAAAAATCAAAGTTGGAATACACACACACATATACACAAACACATGCATGCATACACACACACACACACATACACATAATTTCTTTATACAAAGTTAAGCTTTTAAAATGAAATAGTGGAAAAATAGAGATCTCTAACACATTATACTAAGTAGGTACATTTTTTATTGCAACGTTAACCACATGGATTCAAGAATTGTTCCTTCTATTGACAATATTCCTAGTAAAATTGGAATATCTATAACCATGATGAGAATATTGAAGCTTTGAAGACAAAATAATCATAATAACATGCATTTTTTTATATGCAGTGGATGACTACTCTTACATAAACAAATTAAGCTATAGTTGTATGCATATACATATGCAAATATGTATAGAATATGAAACTTCCAAAGGTATATTTAACCAAAATGTTTCAATTTTTGCATCTGTGCCGGTTAAAAAAAATATTGACTTTTTGCGTTATGTTACATGTCACCTTTGTCTATACATTGTTTGGCATTTTACAGCATATTAAACTCATAATCTTAAGTCCTATATATTAATAAATCATCTTATTTTTGTTAAATGCATATCCTCTATGACCAAGCCAAGTATTCTAGCCAAATCTGCTCGCAACAAATATTTCGTGAATATTATCGTTACTTCTGTTACTCCATGATAAAACTACTGAATGTGACACATGCATTGGTTGTTTGTAGGGATTATCAAATTAGTTTTACATCAGATATTGATGTCTATTTGACAAATTAGAAGCCTTATTGCCTTGATTCATTTTGCAGCTTTCTTGAATTCACTAGTGAAATATCATATTTACTGTTTTCCTTTTCATTAATAGACTACTTGATAATTATATGTTTTACATCAGCAAAAATAAATAAAACAGTAAAGATGGAAAAATATGCAAGTTGTTTTTAGAATTAAAATCAGAAGTTTAACCATAAAACCATAATAAAGTATATATAAATAAGTATAGAGATACACAATCCTTGGCTTTGTACTAATAATATATTTCCAGAATAATATACCGGTACTGTCTATTGTAGAGGTCACGAAGAGCTGGACGTGATGATGACACATGGGGCTACAAGGTAGTGGCAGTATGCGAGGAGGAAGCGGACTGGCTTTTATTGAGATAACTGAGCGAACGAGGAAGAGCGGCATGTCTCAGATAGAAGCAGCTGCAGTAGATAGACGGCAGGAGGAGGATTAGGGATTTTGTGGATAAACTTAGGGTTTTGGTAGTGCGGTGGAAAAAGGCAAGAGAGCGGGATCGTAAAAAAATGACCACCAAAATTTTAAGCTTTTTCTATAATAGGGGGATTAGCGAGCTATCTTTAATTTAAATGACTATTAAAATAATAAGCAATAGCAAGTCATGCTACAATGTCATCCCTTCTAGCTATTAATAAACCATTTTGTTGTAGTGACACTATCATCATTTATTCATGAGCAGGAATGTGCATATACTGGTCTAGGCATATTCGAAAATTAATAAACTCTCGTTCACAAAAGTGTAAGGCATATCGATAAAACATATTGATATCTCAATTGATGAATTCATATATTGCATATCCACCCCTGACCAATATTTCAATACACATATAAAATCCTCAGATGATACTTAAACAAGGAAAGCACCAACATTCTTCCTTTGATCATCTCGGAGTTAAATAACCTAGAAAACACATTGCATGCATATTATCAATGATAAAAAAGAGTTGCATTGATGATTAAGAGTGTGATATAAAATTTACCAAGCCAAGTTCAGGATTTTGGACTATGTCCCATTGCATAAAAATTCCTTTATGAGTCTTTAAGGATTTTATTATAGCTAAACTCTTTGGATAGTTGTCAAACTCTTTCTACTGTTGCACTGTTGTATGCGCACATACACATACTCTTTTGTTTTAACAACAGAGTCGCTAGCATTTGCCTCAACAAAAGGATCTTCACATACATATTAATTGATTATTAAGATGGAATAAGAACCAAGGAAAATACATTAGTTTTAACCAAGGCCGCCTTATTTAAACTGAGGCATCCACAAATGCCTAGTTAAAACGAGGCAATTTGACAATTAGCCTCAGTATTAACTGACGCATTGCCTCAGTGAAACTGAGGCTAATGCTCAGTGAACTGAGGCAATTGCTTCAATTTTGAATGAGGCATTGCCTTAGTTACAAAACTGAGGCAAACACCTCACTAATGCGAAGTTCTCTTTGTTTTGCGATTTGGTTGGTATTTACTAGATTGACAAATTTACTGATTTTTATTTTTCTGATTGATGCATTCTAAAATTACATGAATTTTTTCAACTGTTTTTTTCCACTATAGTTTGCAATAACTTGGTGCATTTTACATATAATTAGCAAGTCCGTTGATTAATCACAATAGAAATTGTATTGTATAAGATTAACATAAACTGATAGTATTGTAAAAAAAATTAAAATTTTCAACTGGGTACCAATGTAAAAACGGAGGAGTGGTTTTGTGAATAGTGTGATCAAACATAGTAAAAACTTTAAAACCTGAAATAGATTCAAAGTCACAGGACAGTGGAGATAAAAATTTATATAAGTTCACAGTCACGTGACTTTGATACCTGGAGCTTTTAAGCTTGTGCTTGGCTGAGCGTGAGTATTGATTTCAGGTATGGGCTGAGCATGAGGTGAAGTAGGTGGTGGAGCAACTGGCTCTTAACAGGTAGCCTGGAGTTATAATAGAGAAGCTCTCGGAAATCTTGAGGAATTTTTGTCGTTGCTATGGGATATGATATAGCTTGTGCATGGGCATCATTTATATCAACATGTACAAGCACATGAATATTAATCTTGTAACAAAACATAAGCGACCCCATGAAAGGATTATTGATCCTGTAATAAGTTGTGACCTTGCAGCACAACTATTATTCAATATCACAGCTCAAACAAAAGTTTAGTTACAAGTATTTGTATACCAAACTAGATAACGGTGTTTTTAGTTTGTGAAAGTGGGTTATTGATTTATTGGCAAAGCCATCTAGCATGAAAATACCGTTATGTATTATAACCCAAATAGCGTTTATATTTTATGCATGTATTCAAAATACCATTATGTAATTGTAAATGTTGCTTTGCACAGTAGCATACTTAATACATATGTTCAGTTGTATTATAATTCTCCTAACTAAACAACAGACCGATTTTAGGTAAAAGAAAACACAATATGTAGTGTGAAAATTTAATCATGCAATTAAAGGAAAGAATGAGATGAATTAGATTAAATGTCATCTTTTACTGGTTTATCCCATATTGCTATATTTTTTATGTTAATTTAAGCTCCATCCAAAATAAATTTTAGTTGAATAACCTACCAAGAACAAAAACCCATCACAAAAGCGTATCACCGGCCATACTTTTCAACTGGTTTTACTGGCTCAGTAGCACTTTTCTTAAATACCTACCATGAAAAAAATATAAACTATGATAAAATAATAAATTATGGGTGTTAGAATAACTTTAGTATTTATATCTTTAATTTATAAGAGGGTAGGTTGAACCCATACATTCAAAATACTATAATATTCATTATTCTTCCTTATACTACCCTCACATATTTTTCTTTGATGTAGCTGTATCAATTTTTTATGCCAAGACCATCATCCAGGAAAAAGGAGTGAATATTTAGCACCTATTTTAACTTAAATGGTCAAGGTAACTGCATAAAATATATAAGTTTCAGAACTACTTGTATATATAAATAAATGCAGAATCTCAACCATGAAGTGTTCAAAAAACTAAAATTTAATAAAGATTAAAAATACATCATGATGATTATCACTCCGAAAAACATAGCATTGGTGACTCATAGAATGAAATAACAAAAAATATCTTATAAAATCAAAATAAAATAGATACAAAATAGTCGAATTTATACCATATTTCAAATATCATGCCTCATACAACCACTTTATCATCACAACAAATATGATCCAGATTTGTACATACCAAAAAACAATCTAAGTGTTGATTTATAGCGAAATGCATTCAGTTTGAAATGGTACTTATGATAATCTTGATAAATATACCTTACAAATATAAACTTTAAATACATATCTGCATTCACTCTTTCTAACTCACAAAAAAAATAAACTTAAATTTTCATTTCTACCATCTAAAATATGGAAGCCACACCGAAGAAGCAAATGCAAAAAATAAAAACATTCTTCAGAAAATGCTTCAGTGCAGTTAAGGAATCGCAAGTGTGTACTATAACATTATTTTGGACTTTGTCTTAATATTGGAAAATTCTTTTGAAAATTATCAAAACAACACTTTAATCGCAAGTGCGTACTGTAACTTCACTAAATCAAGACTAAGTATTAATGGCAAATTCTTCTTAAAATTATCATAAAAGAAAAATTGCTGGAATAAATCTTAGCAATCTTATCTCCTTCAATAATAATAATACAAATGCAAAGTGTGTATTTAATAATATGGTATGTAATTCGCGCATTCAGTTTTGTCTAGTAATAGCTAACGCCCTAAAAGGAACTCAACGCTCCATAAAAAAAGCAAAATTGAAAAATATACCTAAAGTATCGAGTTCAGTACCACTCAATGCTTCGACTAAGTTGACGAATCGTGCTTCAACGAAATTGAGAATCGAGCTTAAGTGAGGTGGAGGAATCGAGCTTTAACGAGTTGGAGGGATTGAGCTTAAGCGAGGTGGAGTAATCGAGCTTTGGCAGGCTGGACAAGAGAAGGACGATCATGAAGTTTGTGGATTTTTAAGCGAAGAGGGATTTGTGAAGTTCGTAACTTTGTAATTTTGGATTTGGAAGTTTTAGGTAAAAATAGGGGTTATTGGCGGTATGAAGGAGGGAAGAGTAAATTATACCGCCAATTTTTTGTTTTTATTAATAATAGCGTGATCAGGAGCCATCTTTTAACCTAAATGACCAATGACCGCCCAACCATAGCAATTTATGTTTCCGTGCTATCCTCGCTTGCTATTAATAGAACATTTTCTTATAGTGAATGACGGTTTATGATCAAGAAACTAGATCTGAGTCCGCACTAGGAAGTCGGGTGGACGATACTAGTTCGAAAATGAAATTTTGGATCGAGTGAGCGATCAGATTTGATATTGCATACGGATGATATGTGTACATCGTACGGGCTTAAGTTCAATAAATATTGGAAATTTTGAAAAGAAAGTGAATAAAATGATCTTGAAATCTGTAATTGGATATTATTGCTAAGTAGGATATACAGGTGTTTTAAAGGAAAGGAAATTGGTGTTTTGAATTCAGAAGATAAATTGAATTACTTGACAAAAAGGTACGTATTTAAATTCTATATGAAATTTGATGATTTTCTGGTCTAGCCACTTGGCTTCCTGTTTTCTTTTGAAATCTGGGGGTCCGTAGAGGCATTTTGTAGTTGTACCGAGCTAGCCGTGCAACGGAGACGCTGGCGAATTTTTGTTTAAAATTTAGGGAGTTAGAAAAATTTTGAGAAGATTTTGTAATTTAAAGTTTGGTTTAAAATTTAAATTTGAATGGTTGGGTAAGTGATATTGGTTGGAACCTATGGAAGAAGTTTGGAAAGTTAGTAAGGATGATAATGTCTTTATTAAAAAGATGGTTTTGGGTATTGTTAAAAACTATTTGGTTTTGGAAAGTAGTTAAAAACTAGTTGTTTGGGGAAAATAGGTGAACGGGTATTGGACCATTATTCTTAAATAGTAATTTCGGGGATGAATTTCTTATAAGGGGGAGGAATGTGACAACTTGAAATTTTTGGATATTTGAAATCGGAATATTCAATTGATTTTAGATATTCAAAAGTTAATTTTCAACTTGAATTTCAAATATCACTATTTGGTTGACAAATAAACTATTGAATTAAAACAATGAGAAATCAGGTAAAATATGAATTCTGGGATTTCGAGTCTGTTAAAAATAATTTGATGGCTTATAAAATTTATATTAATAGCACTGAAAATAATAAAATCTTTAAAATTGAATTTTAAGGTGATTTTTTCAGTTTTAAAATATATAGTTTAAATTGATATTTAAAAATAGCCTTCCAGGGCACAGTCTTGGAATTCATTGAAACCAGTTTCATTGGATCCGTAATAGTGTATTATTATCGAATTTCAATTTTCGTAGCATTCAGAGTTGTCGTATGATCATACGGCGAAATTTGATATTATAACTGGGTCCAAAAAGCTATCTTCTCCATACGATCGAATTAGGACTCGAAACCTTTTCCATTGTGTTTGGAATAGGTGTTTAACATTATAAACGCTTAGCTGTATGCCTCGATAGGAGGTCGAGACTTTGAGTTGCGTAATTGCAAACAATTTAAAATTTAAATTTAAATTCAAAATATAATATATATATATATATATATATATTTAATATAATAATGTTTTCACCAGATAAATTAAACACGTATCTTGCCTTTCAGCACGTGTCCTTCCGATTATACACGCATCTCCTTCTTCCTTATTAATCTACCCAAGCATTTCTTTTTAAAAAATGGTTTAAAAATACATATCGAACTCAAAAAAAATATGTCTTCCTTAATTCTTCAATCCAATCCACCTCAAGGAAAATGATGGATGAGCATTTTTAAAAACTTCAAATCGTAATCGAGTCTGCCAATTTCTTAAAAAAAAGAGAAGTATCCATTTACGAATCGAATCGCGAGCTCGTTTTCGAACTTCCATGAATCACGGTCTCGATCTGGGCTAGGGCTTGGGGCCATGTTCGAATCATGATGAGCTTGAGGGAGAGGCACGTCGTGTCTTGGGGTTTTGTTGTTATCTAAGGCACGTGTGCGCGCGCGGATAAGGAGGGAACATGGTGTTAGGCCAGGTTGCGAGAGGAGCTCGTGGACTTGAATAACAATAAGGTATTTTGATTTTATTTTAATTTATTAAATTATATGTAGGTATACATATTAGAGAAAACAGAAGAAAAATTATATTACAGTGAGGTATTATGTAACGACCCTGAATTTTTATTAATTAAAATTTGAATATTTAATTAATTTTAAATATTAATAAGTGAAATTTATAAGTGGAATAAATTTTATTTCGAATAATTGGATTTAATTAGATAAATTAAATCGATAGTTTAATAGTGGAAATACAGAAATAATTGCAATTTGGGTTAAATATGATTGAAAATGGTTTGTAAAATTTTATTATATCATATTAAAGTTAGAATGATGTTTTAGAACTTTTAAAATCGAATTAAGAGTTTATTTGTGAAAATTGAATATTTTAATATTTAATCGACTAGTGAAATTAGCCAATTTTTAGAACAGTCTCAGAATTGGACGAAACTAGTTCCATTGGATCTGTAATAGTTAGTTCTTATCGAATTTCAATTTTCGTAGCAATCGGAGTTTTCGTTTGATCGTGGGAGCTCGAAACGCATCGAAATTGTTTTAATATTAATTTGGCGAGTTAAAATAGTCATTTTTCAAACTGTCTCGGATTTCGACGAAACCAGTTTCATCTTGTCCGGTGCAAGCTAAAACGCCTAGAAAATCGTTTAATCAGTTTAATTTTAAATTGAACGTTTATTCCCATAGCTCGCACAGATGACCGAATTAGCTTCCGAAACCTGTTCCATTGTGTTCGGAATGCGGGATAAACCCTAGAAACGTCGGTTACCACGCGTAAATCGGAGTTCTGAAATTCCGGAATGAATAGTGTTTTCGTTTGATTTTCTATATAAGGAACCCCTTCTCTTCAACAATTTGCAAACCCTAGCCTAACTGTTTAGCCGCCAGTTATCAATGAACGGCCAGAAAACTTTCAAATTCATTCCTTAATCTCTCCAAATCCATCGACAATTAGAGGAAAGTGTCAACTACAAAGACGAAGAGTGTGACGAGGGCTTCAAATCCATACGGGGAAGTCGACGAATCGTCGACTATAGATGGAGAATTTTTGCCGCGTTTGTGCTCAGTTCCGCACGCACTTCGAGGTGGAGGCATCGCTTGGGTGGTGCGCACGTGGGCTGTGGATGCGGGGGGCTTAGGCGCATCTGTAGGTGGTGGTTGATCGAAGAATAAGCGAACGAGGATGGAGTATAATTCGAACTAGGGTTGGCGGCCGTATGGGTTCTCTTGTTCGTGAAGACCTGGGAAGTTTTCGCGTGGGGTAAGAGGCATTCGTGCACAGCTCTGATGGGAGCAAACAAATATCAACGGCTTGGATTCAAATTAGGTTTAGAAAATTTTAAAAATTATGTTGTAATTGGTTTATAAAATTCGTGTAAGTTTTAAAAATTCATAACTTTTTCATACGAGGTCGAAAATGCGCGAAACTAGTTGCGTTGGAATCGTATGGACGAGCACTATGCTATGGAATTGGATTGGAGTCATTTGGAGTTAGTGAAAATTTCGGATAAAATTAAACGCACTTTTAATTTTATTCGAAATAAATCGCTAAAACGAAATTGAAATCAAGGTGAGAACTTCTCACTCAATCGAATCGGTTTCAATTTTAATTTTAAATAGTTATATTTAAAATACTTGAATGCATGTTTGAATGATGATTGTTATCTATTGATTGTTAAAATAGACATTATGCACCATTAGTAAGCGGATGTTATTTATTAAAAACATATACCGCGAATATTTCATAAACAGTGAAATTGGTATTATATATAATAGCAATATATATATATATTGGCATATGTATATATTGCAGTTGTTGATTTCCCGCATTATATAGCGGATGAGACCCTACTGCGCCGTCTATTAAGCGGATAATATTTTAAATCTTATATACCGCGATAATTTCGTACTGGAACGGAATTGGTATTGTGCTAACATCTTTGGATGCAGGAAAACAGGTTGGAGGGATCCAACTGGATTCCTCAACAGTATTTATTTGATTATGGATATTTTGATATTCGTTGATTATCATATACAGATATATGATGTCGTTGTTGTCGTGATTGACTATTTGGTGTGTAGCATCATTGGGCCAAACTTTGGAATTTTAAAATGATTTTTAAAGTGATTTTTGAAAAGTATACTTTATAAAATATTTTTTGGAATTGATCCATTATAAATAAATAACGTTATAATTTTTAATGTTATAAAAATTATGATTTCTGAGAAATATAGTTAAAAGTTGATTTTTGAGAAATATGGGTTAATAATTTTATAAAATAGTTTAAATTGAGATTTCTGAATTTATTATAAAAAGTTAAATATAGGAATTATAAAATTTGATTCTTTTATAAATCAAAGAAAATGGTGAAATTATAAAGGAGTTCAAAAGACGTTTTAAAAGAAATATATAAATTGATTTATATAAAAGATTTATAAAATGGACATTTGTGAATTTAAAATATTGGGATTATAAAATGAGTTTTATAAGTGTTAGAATGAATTGTGAATGAATTTCATAAATGAATGAAATTCATAGGATTATAAACGGTGAAGTTATAAATGGAATTTGATAAGCAGTAGGTTTATAAAATTTGTGAAGTTATTAAAAGAATAGATTTGGGTAAATAAATGAATCTTATAAGTTATAAGATTTAAAATTTTGGAAGTTAAAAGGAACGATTTTGTAAACAAATAAATTATAAGTATTTGACTTATAATATGAATTTTTAGTATATCATTGAGATATGAATTGAGATAGGTTAATAAAGGAATTTATAAAAGGAGTTGATATAAAATAAATAGAAATAGAATTTATAAACGTTGTTTTATAAATCCGCAAACGACTTATTTCGATAAGTAAATTGTTATAACTTATTAATGGAGTTATATTCACGTTTTAGATAGTGAATAATCCTTTAAAATTAAATGTATAGAAAGGATGAAATTTGTTAACGAAGTATATTCACGTTTTTGAATAGTGAATAATATGTTAAAGAAAATGTTTTGGATGTGATGTTTTAAATAGAATTAAAATGATCTAACGATGTTTTTAAACGTTTTAAGATTCGAAACCATAGATTTCAACATTCATTGTTGAAATAAATGTTTCGAGAAATAGAAGGAAATGGTGGACTATAACACTGTTGTTATAGTAAATGATTTCCGAAAGGAAATGTTTTGTATAGTATTGGGATTTATATATCTATTTTAATTTCGAATCCCTATACTAGTGATTTTGGGTTGTCATAACGATGTTTTACGTAACATTCGTTTTGACCCAAATAAATATGTTTAAGAGAATGATTTCCTTAAAGAATGAAATATATACTTAATTTCAATTTAAGTATATTGAATATTTTCCAAGTGTAGAAAATAAAATTTGTGAATTACTTATTAAATAAGTATGGAAATGTTTTTTTTTCCAATGTGAAATGAAACGTTTTTGAGAATTTATCCTTTTGAAGATAAATTGAAAATGAATAATTGAAATCGTATATTCATAGATATTTTGGGAATATAAATTCATTATGGAATTTATAAATGGAAAGGGGAATTTTTTTAAAAATAAACGTTGATTTATTTTTGAAGTATTGAAATTATATATCTTATAAAGATATTTTTGGGAAAATAAATAATTTGGAAAATTATTTGGAATCTAGTGATGTTGTGCATACCTATTGATAGTTCAATAACCGACTATCAATATTTACCTTTGAATGGGTATTTGTTGTGATTTGCATGAATTTGAATGCCACACTTATTTTTAAATTATTGCGCTCGTTATTCGGATTACCCATTCCGAATAGTGATACGACGTAATGGATAGCATTGATGACCGGTGTTGAAGACCGGATATTTTTGAAAGCGAAAGGACAACTCGTCGAATGTCTTTGCATCGAATGGTCCCCGGTATAGAGACTCCATATGTGATGGGAAGTCCGGTCGTGATTAGTGAATATCCGGATTGCAAGGACTTCTTTGTAAGTGCCTTCGGTTCAGTTCGATCCCGGAACAGACTTGTATGGATAGTATGTCTGACGTTACAAATTGAGATATAAAGCAGATTTCTTTCAAATATATTTCTGTTGGTGGCGGAGAATTTATTCTCTTAGCTTAACACCCTTCTCTGAGACGTACGAGCTCAGAGTTTATGTAGTTGAAGGTTATCAGCGATATATTCCCAGTTTGGTAATGTGACATGCTGAGTGTTGCTGTGAAATGATCATTGTTTGATCATTTGTGATATGATCATTTGTTTGATCGTTTATCTTTGTGATCATTTCTATGATCATTTGTTGACCCAAAGCACAGCTTTTGTATAAAGCGTGGCTTTGTGGACGAGACTTAGTCGAGCCTCACACCCCGGAATGGTCAAAACAGGAAAGATGCAGCAAGGTTATGAGGGGTAGCTCCCTTTAGAGTATGTGCATTTCCTTCTGGAAAAGGGTGGTATCACGGTATGGAGCCCAGATGCTTACTCATGTTGAAACACTTTATTTATGATTGTGTGATGATGGTTACGAGCGCTCGGTTAAAGGTCCCAAAGGACCGGGGGGTGGCATACTCGTGTCAGTAGTTACCCAGTTAGGGGTAACCCGTCCTTGTGTTGGCAGAGATCCGGTTTGGTTCTCGGGGACGTCCTTCCAGAGGCGTTCTCATGTGGCAATGGGAAGTTCCTTGGCCTGACCATTCGTTGGAAATCCAAAGAAACAATACGATCCTTGTACGGTTTTAGTTGTATAACCTGCCATGGAATGTGGCGGTAACCTGCTATTGAACATGGTAGCTATAGTAGGCATAAGTGCGAAATGTCTATGCTGGCTAAGATTTATATCTTTTCTTTCGAAATGATTTTTTCCTACACTATGCACTAGTAATAATATCAAATGTTTCTTTTTAATGCGTATCAAGCATCTTTGACTATCATAAGGAGAAATCTCCTCCGATTCTGCGTTTGCATTGTGTGTGTGTGCGGGAGGCCTTATGGTAGTCTCATTTTTAAAAAGCATTGCTAATTGACTTTAAAAATATTCCTCTATTTTGTTTTTGAAGATAAAATAAACTGTTTTGAGTTCTCACACCAGTCATATGACTGACTCGGAGTTTATTGTTTTCCTTCCTAAACTCTGGGTGCCCACCAATTTCCACACGGGCAGTCAAGCGACAGGTTTATCGGGATATTTTGGAATTCAGGAGTTGCTGGAGGCAAGCTGGATGGCATGGCGTATTACTAGTATATAGTATATTTTTTCCGCTGTTTGTTGTTGTTTGATGTTGTACACTCTGATGTAATGTAATGTAATGTAATGTAATGTAATGTAATGTAATGTAATAACTGATATAGTTCTTTGTTTAAAGATTATTCATTTATCTATCATATGTTGTTCCGCGGCGAATTGTGAGATCCTGATATTGTTCTGTTGTTTTCTTTCTGTTCTATTTTTTTCTCTCTTCTTCTATCTTTTTTCTTTTTCTTAAACATTGAGAATTCGTATTTCTGTTCATCTTGAGTTAATCTATGGAGATTAGTGTATATTCAAGGAGTACGGATTTGCGGGTCTTCACATATTAGATAATTTGGTTTTTGTAATTAAATATAATATATATATATATATATATATATTACAGTGAAGGAAAAGTTCAGTAAAGTGGAAAATTTTCTGATAAGCAGTTTTCAAAATGTCTATCTTAATTTAATTTAATAAAAATAAATAAACAGTAAATATACATATGGATAAGGCTTTGAAGAAAAAAATATATACGTAGATGAAGTTTGAGAAGAATAGGAATTTTAGGTTTGAAAGTTTATAGAAAAATAGTTTTTTTAATCTATATATATGTAATTTAAAAATCAAAATAAATATACATATTTACATTTTAAATTTACCTGGTTATTTTAAAATAGTATGTAAGGAGATTAACTTAATCAATTATTTTTGTAACTTAAAATTTATTTGTTATAGGAAAAATTAGTTTAAATGGAATAATTAGTTAATTATATTTATTTAATGATAATTGATCATTCGATTAGTTCAAATATTAGTAAAACCATACAATGTTGTTACAAGGTCCAAAATCGTGAATAAAATAACCGAGATGGAATGGATTGCAAGCAAAATCAAAGGTGAGTTAATCTCGCTCATTCAGATTACCTTTTTAATTTAAATTTAAATTATTGGTTGAATAATTGAATTGACTGGATGTGATATTATATATATATATATATATATATATATATATATATATATATATTGGAGTGATTGATTTCCCGCATTATGTAGCGGATGAGACCCTATGCGCCCGCATAATAGCGGATGACCCTATATACCGCGATATCCCTCCCTGAAGCGGGATTGGTATTTCAAATTTGTTGTGCTAACATCTGTGGATGCAGGGAAACAGGTTGGAGGGATCCAACTGGATTCCTTAAATGTTGAATTTATTTTATATTCAGTAATGTGACATACGTGATAATCTGTGATGGATTATATTGATTTTATTTGGAATTCAAATTTTAAATGCTATGGCTTGGTTGAATATATATTAGTGTTTGAGAAAAATGAAGTCTATTTAAAGTTGGATTTTTAAAAGGAAATAAAAAGAGAAATTTTAAGTAAAATAATTCTAGTGAATTCAAATAAATTAAATGAATGAATTTGGAAAAGGGATAAAGGATTGAATTTAATTCAATGATGGCGGAAAATAAGGGTTTGGATAAATGGGAAAACGATTTTATTTAAAATAACGACTTAAGTAATATTGTTTGTAAAGTACGAAGAAATATATTTTTAAAATTTAAAATTTAAAATGAGTTTGGGAAAATAAAAGGAGAATTTGAAATAACGCATGAAATTGGTATTTTCGATTTAAATAAGAATTTAAATCATAAATAAAGGTGTAAATATGGGATAAATGAGTTTTGAAATAAATTTGGATAAGTAAAGGAAATTATTTTTAAATGGAGTTGGTTTTGGAAACCGATCTGAAATCCTACTAAGTGTTGAAACTGTGAATAACGAGAATGAGTTGTGAAATTTATAAACAGGGTTTATAAATAAAGTGAAATGTTATCAAAGGATAATTTGGAAGTATAAATTTACGGTAGGAATTTATAAAGGAATGGGTGATTTCTTTAAAAATAAATAGTGGTTTATTTTTAAAAGTGTGTAAAGGAAAGTGTATTTCCCTGAAAAGCCAAGTATATTTTCAAAGAAGATTTCCAAGTATAAGTTAGAAGTTTAAAGTGATTTTAAAAGAATGTTTTAGAAAGAAATTATTATTTAGTATTATTAAAATTTTAAAAGAAAATATTTATTATGAATATTTATTTAAGTAAAGTATTTTAAAGGTTTATCTAGTGTTATGGTTTAAAAATAATTATTTAATATTTATACATCATAAATTAACTTTTATTTTAAAATTAATTTTGGCTTAAGTTTTACATGACAAATTATTATAAATTTTTATAACTAGTATTTTAAATAAAATGTTTTAAGTAGTTTTTATTTTAAATGTTTGAGGTACACACTTTTTGATAAAGTGATTTAAATTATTTTAAAATCTAAAGTGTTAAGGCTTGGTGATTTTAGAGGAAATAAACAATATCTGGAAATTTATTCCACGAGAGGAAAATGTTTTGAAAACTATTTTAAAAGGGTTGAAGTGTAGAAAAATATCTTGCAAAGATATTTTGAAAATAATTAATTCGGAAAATTATTTAAATCTGATGGTTTTTTGTGGATGTTATTTGATAGTTAAATAACCAACTATCAATATTTGCCAATGCGTTGATCGTTTGGAAGAGACCGTGATCGGGATTATTTTTCGAAAACCATTTCGATCCGATTTGAATATTTTCGTGAGGAAGACAAGAGCTTGGAGTCGAAGATGGAGAAGTGAAGTGCAAGGGCTAATCACTACTAATCCTGAGGGTGATTCCAAAATGGATGTAGTAGAAGTAGTGCCTTCGGTTTCATTCGAACCCGGAACGGACTTGTATGGACGAATGCTATCAGAACATCTTCAGGAGGACGATGAGCATTCTGAGTGAATGTGTGCTAAAAAGGTAATGCATATCCTCGAGCCTCATCAACCGGGAATGGCTAAAACAGGGGAGGTGCACACAAGGCTATGTGGCTAGCAACCAATTAAGGTAAGGTCATCCCTGCCTAGAGGTCCCTTTTATTCGGCTGTGTGGGCGGTTGCTGATACCAACCGCGTGGTGATCTTACTCGGGCTATCCAGTAAGGGGTAGCTCTGGTCTTGTGTTGTAGGGGATCATGGTGGATCCTCGGTACGGTGATCTAGACCATGTACTGTGACAGGCGGTACCCTAGTAACCTTACCATTGATAGAAATCCATTCTTCCTATGTGCCTTTACAGTTTTGTTTGTAGAATCTAGTATTGCTAGAATTTAATGAATGTAACAATTTTGGCTATTTGAATAAGTATTTGTATATAGACACTACTATAATATCAGAGGATTTGATAAGACATGTTTTGGTTATCGCAAGGTAAAAACTCGGCATGTTTATTTATGGCGTGGTCTTACGAGATACCTTTGATTTCAAAGGATTTTGGAAAACTTTAATAATCCAATTGAGTGTGTTTTCTCACGCTGGTTTTCTAGACTGACTCGGGTGTTATTTAACTATAATGCTCGGGTCAGACCGAGTATTATAGAGTACAAATTCTGGATGGACTACTGTGGTGCTCAGGAGACGAGCTGGATGGCGAGACGTATCACTCGTATTTGATGAATATTCCGATGTGTATGATTAACTGCATAGTCAGTTTGTGAGGACAGGTTATGACAACTGTCCAACTGTGTACTATGAATTTGTTGAACTCTGATGATGTAATGTATAAACAGATATAGTTCTTTTGTTTAAAGATTAGTCATTTATCTATTATATATTGTTCCAACTGCGATTGTGAGATTCTTATATTTTTTCTATTTCTTCTTCTACCTCCTTCTTTAACCTGAATGATTCTATTTTCCGGCATTCGATTGTTCGACATTTAATACAATGGACGTATTGATGCCGATTTTCGGACGTTGAAAAATTAGGTCGTTACAACTGTAACAACCCAAAATCTGACCCATAATAATTAATTCATTAATTAATAAATTAATAAAATAACTTTGTGAATTTTTCACATTCGAGCGATGGAAGTTGCACCATTGTGTCCCTGGTAATTTTCAGATCAATTTCCATACATAGAATGTCAAAATCCGAGTTTATATGAGCTAGAAACAAAATTAACAAGAAAAGAGAAAAAAGAAAAAAAAAATTGGGCTAGGTCGACCAAGAGGTCGACCTAACCATGCCCTGAATCGACCCACCGATCGACTGAGGAGGAGGGGTGGTCGACCAACCGGTCGACTCGCATACGGGTATGGAACGAACAAAATTTTCTTCCTTCTAGAGGTTTTCGAACGCGTATTTTTCATTCTTTAGCCCCATTTGGTCCCTTCTTGCTTCCATCCAACGGCTCCTATTCAGCCTATGACGTGGTTGCATCCTATTCAATCTCTAAATCCAACGGTCTAAGATCCACTTCTACCACTATAAATAGAACCCTAGGTCTAACACTTCTTCTCATTCTAGATTTTCTCCGCTTGGGTTAACCTTTTCAGGAAGGACCCTAAAAGGAATAATTTTCCAAGGAGAGAATCTTTTTAATAAAAATATTTTAACACCTTCAAGTGGATCCGGAAAGACAAAAAGGGAAGAGCTTAGGACCATAAGTGAGTGAATGCAATTATTTAGATTTTTAAGTAATAATATAATAGGGTTTCCAATAGTTGTAGTTATACTATGATTTTTGGAATAACCTTTATAATAGTTTATTTACAGTTTTTAGAATTATTTTCAGTCTATTTCTCTTAGCTATTCTTTTCAGTTAATTTTAGTTTATTTCTATTTTTATAGCATTTCCATTTATTTACAGTTTTTAATATATTTACTATTATTTATGCATTATTTACATCTTTTTCCTATGCTTTGAATTATCTTCTCTTTCTAGTTTTCCTTCTTCTTCGCGTATGGATTAGAATAGATTAAACACAAACATGGATTAAAATTACAAGAATAATGAAATAACGGAAGATAAGATGTAAATTGTAAAGATTGTAATAAAAATGAAATTAAGACTGAAATTGAGCCTAATTATGATATTAATGTTAGAGTTTGACTAATTAAAGATAATTGGCCTAGTTATAACTTAGAATTATAACTAAAAAGAGTATAAGATGAATGAAGCTTATTTTTACACTTAGACCTTGGGTTAAGTAATAAGCATGATTATAACTTAGGTTATAATAAGAAATAAAACAAAACGAGGCTTATTTTAAGACTTAGGATAAATTAATAAGCAAAGAAAGTAGAGATAAATTGTAAAGGCTTATTTAAATAATTCATCTAAGTTAATAAGCAAAGATGAAAGTAGGACTTGTACCAAATAGTATTCCCTTATTATTTCTAAAGAAATGGTGTTTCACATAAACCTGAAGTGAGACGAGGGGCATGCTTATGCTAATAATGGTAGTAATTAGTCAATAAGTAGAAGTGCAGATCATGGGGAATTGGGCAAGGGGCACGGTGATCTCACATTAGCCTGAAGTGGGATGAGGGGCATGCTTTATGCTGGAGATTGATGTAATAAGAAGACCCAACGGGTAACATAAGCATGGTGGCGGTTATGCATGCGACTTCCATTCGGGTGCTTAGTAATCGTTTTGAGTTCCAAGCGCTTAGTATATGTGCCTTTCGTAGGCACCATTGCCTTATGTGCAGGGAGCTATATAATGTCTACTCTAAAGTAGATACTTTGCATGTCATTCGTAGATACCATTTCTGTGTAGGGAGTTATATAGCGTCTGGTCTACAGTAAGGTCTATGGAGTAGCAGGCCGATCAAAGGTTAGAATTAAGATTTCAACCTAATTATAGGATTAGGAGTTTAGCCTAATCAAAACAGCTATCAAAGACAAGTGCAAACAATCAAAGTTAATCAATTATATTAATTAAGTTAATTTGTATTCCTTCTCTCTACTTCCTTTGTTTCCTTTTATGTACTAAAATTTTTGTAAGGTCTATTACTCTTACTTTGTTAAAGATTCTACTAATTATAGTCGATCCAAAAACCTATCTTGTCGAATTGGCTTCTGATGTATATTCCATTGTGTTCGGAATAGGGGTAAAACATTATAAACTCTAGGCGGCACGATTCATTTGGAGTTCGAAAATATTTCGGGTGAATAGTGTCGTGAGATTTTCTATAAAAGGACGTTATTATTTCTATTTGCATCAAAACCCTTATTAGGGTTAAAGCCTCCATCGGTTTTGATTTAATGGCCGAAAACACTCCTCCTTCTCCTTCAATTTTCTTTCAATCCATCGACTTCCATAAAAAACTCTCAACTACAAAAACGAAGATCATATCGAGAACTATAACTTCAAAGGCCGCGATCGATTTTCGGTGAGCGGATCAACGGCAATTCGAGTGCAAATCTCATGCATTTGAGTTCATTTTTCTCTGCATGGAAGCGACCGATTCGAGTGTGGTCAACGGCGTAGGGAGAGTGAAGCTAGAGCTTTCGAATGGCAGAACTTGATCGATGTATCGTCGTTGTATGGAGGTGCGATTATTTGGCTTAGCGTTGGCTTCATGGGTTAGATTCGAAAGTGCTAATCTGGAGAAGAAGATAACCACGACCAGAATTTTCAAAAGCAAAAGAAACGGCTCTGATGTGATGAGGTTAAAAATAAAAAAATAAAAGTGAAATTAATTTTATTAAAAATCGTATAAAGTTCTAAATGCCATAACTGTGTTATATAAAGTCCGTTTTTGACGAAACAAGTTGTGTTGGTTCCGTATTGATGAGCACCACATTCTAGAGCAGGTTTAGAGTTGATTGGAGCTAGTGTAAATTTTGGGTAAAATTAAACGCCTGTTTAATTTTATTCGGAATAAAACACTTCAACTACTATCAGAACCAATGTGAGTACAACTCACTCTTTCTGACTTACTAATATTTTCATATAAGTGAGAATAAATTTTATTTATGATGATTGATGATTGTTTGGATGATATATGATATATTATATATATATTGATTAGTATTTGGATATAATCCTGCCTATTGGAGCAGACGAGACCATATACGTTCCCGTGTATTAGCGGATGACCCTTTTTACACGCGTCTGCCTCAAAGCGGACATTGTACTTGTATTTCTAATATGCATATTTGTTCCAGGTGACAGGTTAGAGGGATCCAACTGGATTCCTCACCAATGTTGGTTTATTTATAGATATTGTGATATATGTTGTTATCATATGATATATGATGATTTGGATGCCGTGATTGATGTATTTAGTGTTATTGCAACATTGGGCCTATTTTGGAATTTTAAAAATGTTAAAGTGATGATTTCCAAATTAAAGAAGGATTTTCAAGTGATTTTGAAAATAGATGTTTTATTGATTTTAATTGTAAAAAGAATGGATTTATTTTAAATAAATAAATGTTATAATTTTTAATGATATGAAAATTATGATATTTAGGAAATATAATCTGAATGTGATTTTTGAAATATGGTGTTGACTATTTTGGAAGAATAGTTTAAATTGGTATTTTTTTTTTGAATTTATTATAAATGGTTATATATAAGATTTATAAATTGATATTTTATCAATCAATATGTTGGAATTGTAAAGAAGTCTTATAAGTGTTAAAATGAAGTTATAAATGGATTTTATAAGCGAATAAGATTTACGAATTATGAAGTTATAAAATAAAAAAATAAACGATTTTTAAGTAATTAACTTATAAATTGAATTTTGGCATATAAACAAGATTGGTTAATACAGGGATTTTATAAGTGGAAGTTTTATAAAATATAAATGGAATTTATAAACATTGTTTTATAAACTCTGAAATCAATAGAATTTGATAAGTTAATTGTGAAAGTTTATTAAAGGAATTTCATCCACGATTTCGGACAGTGGATAGTCCTTTAATGAATATATAGAAGCAATTAATTTGGTAAAGAAGATATGTCCATGATTTTGGATAGTGGATTATCCTTTAATAAATGTGTAGAAATATTGGATTTGGTAAATGGATAATATTCACGATTTTGGATAGTGAATAATATATTAAATAAAATGGATCTTTTTGGGAAGTGATATTTTAAATAGAGTTAAATGGTTTGAAGATGTTTTAAAAATTTGTTAAGTATCGAATGCATAGATTTCAACATTCATTATTGAAATAAACATTTCGAGAAATAAAGAAATGATGGACTATAACACTATTGTTATAGTAAATGATTTTCGAAAGGAAATGTTTTGTATAGTTATGGGATTTATATATCCATCTTATATTCGATTCTCTATACTAGTGATTTTGGGTTGTCGTAACAATGTTTTACGCAACACTCATTTTGACTCAAATAAATGTGTTTAAAGAGAATGTTTTTCTTAAAGAATAAAATATATACTTAGTCCTTATTTAAGTATATGTAATATTTTCTAAGTGTTGAAAATAAAGAGATTTGTGAATATGCTTATATTGTTTAAATAAGTATTTGGAAATGTTTTCCAATGTTGAAATGGTTTTTGAGAATATATCTTTTTAAAGATAATTTGAGGTGAATATTTGGCAAGTGATTTAGTTAATAAAGAATTAATTAAAAGGGTCCAGTGGTTGTTATGGTGCTAAATATTTGTTTGTTACTTTGATAGTCAAATTACCGACTATCAAATTTGGCTATTTTAGTTCCTCGACTTGATATGGGAACTATTTAGTCGTACACTTAGTATGTAGCCTTCTGTGTAGGCTCGGTTATCGTTTATGCTGAAGGTGTTGATTAATATAGTGTGGATTATTACTCCAATCTATCGAGCTTCCTTCTTAACCCGAAGGAAGCAAGTTGAAAGTTGGAGACGTGATAAATCAATAATACTTATTTTCAATGTGAGGTTGAGAAACGCTTTTGCGTTGTTGGTGCGATGAGACCGGGATCAGATTTATCTAAAAACCACTTTGGACCAACGCATATGCGACTATTGTGTAGGTTGCTTGTGATGATATTGATATTCTATATTTTCATAGTGGGGGACTGCTTGTCGAACGTTTGGGGTTAAAATCCCAATATACATATAGTAGCAGTGGTCTCTTCATTATGAAATATCCAATGCAAGGACTATTCGCTACTAATCATAAGGATTTCCCAACAGGATGTAATAGGAAAGTACCTTCGGTTTGTCTTGTTCCTGGACAACTTGTAGGGATGTTTGTCTGGAATTGCATTTCTAAAGATTACGCACATTGGTTTTTACAAACGTACGTCAATTGTGATAGAGAAGGCAGCTTCTCTTAGCTTAACACCCTCCTTGAGACGTATGAGCTTAAGGGTTGTATTTTGTGGAAAACAATTAGTAGTCAACGAAAATGGTCATGTGGCATTCAAAGTGATGTGATATGTGATTGTGAAAGGTTATCGTTACCTCGGGCCTCATCAACCGAAAATGACCAAAACAGGGTTAGATGCAGTGGGGCTAAGTGGGTCACTCCCAAGTAGGATATGATCATCCTCTTCTAGATATAACTTTACACGCTATGACGTCGTCTATCTGATTATTGTGGTTTATATGCTCGAGGGCTCTCAGTAAAGGTCGGTAACGACCGGAGGATGATATATTCGGTACCATCTAGTTATAGAGGTGGGTCGGTCTTGTGTTGGTATAGGACCCTTTTTGATGGTCCTCGGTACATTCTTTTAGAGATGTACTACCGGAAGGTAATCCCTTCACCTGGTCATTTGTATGAAAATCCAAACTCCACTATATACCTTCCATTTTGATTGTATTACTCATTTTGAGATATATGCTGGAATTTAATTAATGTAACAATTTCGGCAATGATTAATATTATTTGTCAATACTAGACACTAGTATAATATCAAATGAATTTGATATGAAATGTTTTAGTTATCGTAAGGTAAAAACATGTCCGTGTTTATGTGTGGGCGTGTCTTATGAGATACCATTGTTTTGATAAAGAATTTTTTTGGTAATCTAATAAATTCGGTTGAGTGTGTTTCTCACGCTGGTTTACCAGACTGATCCGGATGTTCTTCCCTTTTAATGATCGGGTCAGATCGAGTATATTTACAGGTTCAATTTTGGTGCTTTTGGAGCTTCAGCAAAGGAGCTGGAGATCTTCAGTTTCGTATACACATATCTGTTTTATTTTTGATTATCTGATGTTCTAAGTTGTTGCTTATTATCAACAATTGTGAGGACATGTTATCATAACTGTCCAGGCTGATGATTAATGATTGATTGTTGAACTCTGATTGATGTATGTATATACAATTTCTATTTTGTAAATGACGCAGCGGATTTAACAAAAACTTGATATGTCGATGGAATTAGTAATCGGTGGATTGAGAAATACTGATATGCCCAAATTCGTTGATCCGAAGATACCGAATTCTAGCTATCCTTAATACGTTGATCGCGCACGATACCATGATGAAGGATCTACGATTCTTCGACGTTGATCAAGCGCACTTGATTCCGTGAATCGGCTTCAACGTTCGTTGATTCGAGCGCACTCGAATGACGAAGTGGAGATGGGAGATTTTCACTCGACTACCAATTTAAAGAAAGCACAAAGCAATCAAAATGGAATTTTATTCAATTTTCAACCACCAAAAATGTACAACACATGCCCTATTTATAGCTTGTCACAACCGGCCCCCTCTTAAGTCGTATACGACTTACGACTCATCCTGGGTCGGTAACGACCTATGACTCACGACTCAAAAACACACAGCTTAAAACCCTGCGACTTAACAAACTTCACGACTCATCAGCTACCATGACTCACGACTTATCATAACAAATGACTCAGAACATGTACAGACTCAATTATGGTACACGACTCAAGAAAACAAACAGTTTACAACACCCTGTCACGACTTACGACTCATCACACAACGACTCATCACTTAGGTCGTATCCCTTCCCCGACTTATGGCCTTCAATTACTGGAATTCCTTTTTGCTTCTTGATGAGTCGTGGACGACTCATAGCCATGTAGTTAGGTCATGTACGACTCATTAATCCAGAACTATTGAAACTCCCATTGAGTCGTAACTCGTGCCCTTCCTCTGACTCAAGATCTTTACTTGCTGAAACTTTATCCTTCTTCATGTTAAGTCGTAAACGACTTATGGATGAACCGTTGAGTCGTGTGCGACTCATCAAGCATGAACGACTTAAGCTGTTAAGAGTTGCCACTTTCCCATATGACTCTTTCACCTGAGTCGTGCGCGCCTTACGGGTTAAAGCCGAAACTCCTTTAGATCGTGCTACATCATCCTCCCCTGGTTGAGAAAAATTCGACCTCGAATTTGTAAATTCTTCCTCAACAATCTCACCTCCATGATATGGAATTAAATGTTTGACGTTAAAAACATCAGAAGTATAAACATCATCTGGTAGCTTTAATCGATAAGCATTCTCATTGATTTTCTTCAAAACTTCAACTGGACCAATTTTTCTGGCTTTCAGCTTATTATAAGCGCCCATTGGAAAACGATCCTTCGTCAACACAGCATACACCAAATCGCCTTTGTTAAATTCAACATTTCGTCGTTTCAAATCTGCAAATTTCTTATATTTCTCATTTGACCTTTCCAATCGTTCCTGAACGATCTTATGACATTCAGTCAATTCATCAACAAAACCAACAGCTCGTTTAACTGTCCCCTTCGGTTGTGGTACCACTGCTAAATCCAACGGCCCCCTTGGTAAATTTGAATATACAATCTGAAATGGACTGAATCCCATACTGCGATTCATGGCATGATTATGAGTAAATTCTGCTTGGCATAATTTCATGTCCCAACTTCTCAAATTATCCTGTACAAGACATCGCAACAAATTTCCCAATGACCTGTTTACAACTTCTGTCTGTCCATCAGTTTGCGGATGATAAGCACTACTAAATTTCAGCTTCGTTCCCACCATCTTCCACAAACTTAACCAAAAGTGACTCAGAAAACGAGTATCCCGATCAGAAACAATAGATTCTGGTAAACCATGCAATCGATACACCTCCTTAAAGAATAATTGTGCCACTCGAACTGCATCCAATGTCTTCTTGCAGGCAATAAAATGTGCCATCTTCGAAAATCTGTCCACCACAACAAATATAGAATCATTTCCCCTTTGAGTTCTCGGCAAGTGCAAAACGAAATCCATGCTGATATCAACCCATGGTCTGGTAGGCACAGGCAATGGCATATATAACCCCGCATTGGTCGCTGTTCCCTTAGAAACCTGGCATATATGACATCTCTCCACAAACTGTTCAACCTCCTTCCTCATTGACGGCCAAAAGTATGATTGAGCAATCAAATGCAAAGTACGGTCACGGCCCACATGTCCTTCCTCGTGTAATTCCTTGATAATCTTCAATCTCAAACTGCTTTCTGGAATACATAACCGATTTCCTTTAAACAGAAAACCATCAACCAACTCAGATTCATCAGTACTTCCTTCCTTGACTTTCTCAACAAATTTCACAAAGTAAGGATCTTCTTCAATCAGCTCTGGCAATAATTCAAACCCTGTCACTTCAACTTTCATTGTCGTTAATAAATGACTCCTCCTACTCAAAGCATCAGCTACCCGATTCGTCACTCCCGACTTATGTTTAACAACGAAAGTAAATTGTTGCAAATAGGCAATCCATGATGCATGTCTCGCAGAAATCTTGTCCTGCCCCTGCAAATGCTTCAACGCCTCATGATCAGTGTACAGAGCAAACTCCTTCTGAAATAGATAATGTCTCCAATGTTTAATCGCTTGCACAACAGCATAGAATTCAACGTCATATGTACTGTATCTCATCTTTGCCCCTGACAACTTCTCACTGAAATAAGCAACTGGCTTCCCATTCTGACTCAGAACTCCTCCAATACCAACTTTCGAAGCATCAGTATGCAATTCAAACAACAAATGAAAATTCGGTAAAACAAGAATTGGTGCTGTCGTTAATAGTTCTTTGATTCGTTCAAAAGCAACTCCCGCTTCCTTTGACCATACAAACTGTTTCCCCTTTATGCAATCAGTCACTGGAGCCATCACGCTACTGAAGTATGGAATGAATCTGCGGTAGAATGACGCTAGTCCATGAAAACTCCTCACCTCTGTAATTGTCTTTGGTGGTGGCCAATTTCTGACTGCTTCAACTTTATTCTGGTCAACTTGAATACCCTTTCCTGAAACAACATAGCCCAGAAATAAAACAATTCTTGTCATAAACACACATTTCTTCGTAGCAGCATAAAATTGTTCCTCACGAAGAATAATCAATACTTCCCTCAAATGTTGAACATGCTCCTCCATACTCCTGCTATATATCAGAATATCATCGAAATAAACCACCACGAACTTCCCAATGAATGGTCTAAAGATTTGATTCATCACCCGCATGAATGTACTAGGTGCATTTGATAAACCAAATGGCATAACCAACCATTCGTATAACCCCTCTCTTGTCTTGAAGGCTGTCTTCCATTCGTCTCCAGGTCTAATCCGAATTTGATGATAACCGCTTTTCAAATCAATCTTCGAAAAGATAGTAGCTCCACTCAACTGATCTAGCAAGTCATCCAACCTCGGCATTGGAAATCTATATCTCACAGTAATCTTATTCAAGGCTCGACTGTCAGTGCACATCCTCCATGTTCCATCTTTCTTTGGTACCAACAAAGCTGGCACAGCACACGGACTCAAACTCTCCTGCACTCGTCCTTGTTCAAGCAACTCTTCCACCTGTCTCCTCAATTCTTCATGTTCCTTCGGACTCATCCGATAATGTGGTCGATAGGGTAATGCTGCTCCCGGAACAAGATCAATTTGATGTTGAATGTCTCTCAGTGGCGGTAACTCCTTAGGAAACTCTTCTGGAAATACGTCTTCAAATCCTTTCAAAACTGGCTTCACTTCTTCTGAAATTTCAACCTCTTCGTTACACTCTCGTCCAATCAACAAGTACACTTCAGGTTCTTCTTCGACTTCCTTGACAAACTCCTTCAAAGTTAACAGAGTTTTCAATTCTTCAATTTCCTCCAGCTTGCTTTCTTTCTGTTGCTGCTTCTTGGGAAATAGCGTGATTTTAGTACCTTCAAACATGAAACTGTAGCTATTAGCACGACCATCATGTTGTACTGCTCGATCAAACTGCCATGGTCTGCCCAACAATAGATGACACACATCCATGTCCACTACATCGCACCAAATTTCATCTTTATATTTCTTCCCGATTGAAAATTTAACACAAGCTCTTCGTCCAACTTTCACCTCACCACCCTTCCTTAACCATGCTAACTTGTATGGTTTAGGATGTTTCTCAGTCTTCAATTCCAACTTTTTCACAGCCTCTGTAGAGATAATATTATCGCAACTCCCAGCATCAATAACAAATTTACAAACTCTTCCAAGGATAGTACAAGTAGACTGAAATATGTTATTTCTCAACCAACTGTCTTCCTCCTCTTGCTTCGGTGTCAAACAACTTCTCCTCATCATCAGTGAATATCCTTCGTCTCCCGACAACAAGTCTTCCTCCTCAACTGGTAAGGAATCAGAACACTCTGCCTCTTCTTCGTCTTCTTCAACCTCAGCTATCATAGTTCTCTTCTTCGGCTTTGGACACTCGTTGCTTTTATGACCCATCTCCTGGCAATTGTAACATTTGAAACCACTGTTAACCTTCGCCTTCTCACTCTCCTTTACTATGGGTTTACTGACAGGTTTAGGAACATTAGAACTTCCGCTAACACCCTTCACTTGATTGTTAGAATTAGTAAACACACCACCTCCACGCCTTCCTTGCTTCTCCCAAGCCAACGCTTTCTGATGTTCCTCTGCCACTGATCTAGGATCAAACATATTAACCATATCCTGGATCTGCATTCTCAATCCCCCAATGAATCTAGCAGTTAACTGTTCTTCCGTTTCCATAATATCATTCCTGGCAATGAGTTGGTAAAATTCGTCAGCATAATCACTAACAGACTTCGTCCCTTGCCTCAGATTCTGCAATCTCTGGTACATAAGTGATTGATAGTTGTATGGTAAGAATGTAGCTCGCATCAATTTCTTCATCTTCTCCCAAGATTCTATCTTTGACTTCCCCATTCGTTCACGAGTAAGTTTAGTTTGTTGCCACCATGCCAAAGCTCTTCCCCTCAGTCTTGTAGCAACTAACTTCACCCTTCGATTCTCCGGAACCTCCTTGAAATCAAAGATTTCCTCCACATTAGATAACCAATCTAAGAATTCTTCAGCTACCATCCCTCCTTTAAACTCCGGAATCTCCATCTTCATTCCTGATTCCCAACGTTGATCATCATCAATAACCAGATCCTGACGTTGTCCCTGATCTCGGTCTCTGAAATGAATACTTCCCCTCTCACCATCAAACTCCTCATCAAAGTCTGATGCATATCGTTGTCTTTCACGCCCCCCAACATCTCTACCACCACTCCTACTACCAACATCCCGTCTATCATGGTCATCAACATTCCTCCTACTTCGATTATCAACACTTCGATGATCTTGGTTCTCTCTCCTTTCCCGTTCTGAATGTGATGACACTCTACTACCCCCACCGTTGGATTCAGGTGAATTTCTTCTTCTACTTTGATTCATATCAATCATAAGCTTTTCAAACCTACCAATGCCTTCATCAATCTTCTCATGCATACGTTGCTCCATTTGATCGGCTTCTTCTCTTCGATACAAAGCTTCAACATTTTGATGGCGGTTAGCTCTCCTTGGCGGCATGATTGCATCAACACAACACTTCAACAAAACAACAATAAGTCACGGCTCAACCTTCAAAACAACTTCACAAGGCTCGGCCTAACTCCTTAGCTCGAAACAAGCTTCCTATGATCCTTCCTAGGCTCGCTACTTCACAAGTATACATGGCCTACTTCAAATTCAAACACCTTTCAACACTTCGATCCAAAATGGAATAGATCGAAAGTTCTCCCTCTTGTTGCAACTTCAAGATGACACAACGAACACAACTTCAAACTTGGCTCCAAGAATCAACTTAGCTATGATTGGCTAAGTCTGGCTCCGATACCAAACTGACGCAGCGGATTTAACAAAAACTTGATATGTCGATGGAATTAGTAATCGGTGGATTGAGAAATACTGATATGTCCAAATTCGTTGATCCGAAGATACCGAATTCTAGCTATCCTTAATACGTTGATCGCGCACGATACCGTGATGAAGGATCTACGATTCTTCGACGTTGATCAAGCGCACTTGATTCCGTGAATCGGCTTCAACGTTCGTTGATTCGAGCGCGCTCGAATGCCGAAGTGGAGATGGGAGATGTTCACTCGACTACCAATTTAAAGAAAGCACAAAGCAATCAAAATGGAATTTTATTCAATTTTCAACCACCAAAAATGTACAACACATGCCCTATTTATAGCTTGTCACAACCGGCCCCCCCTTAAGTCGTATACGACTTACGACTCATCCTGGGTCGGTAACGACCTATGACTCACGACTCAAAAACACACAGCTTAAAACCCTGCGACTTAACAAACTTCACGACTCATCAGCTACCATGACTCACGACTTATCATAACAAATGACTCAGAACATGTACAGACTCAATTATGGTACACGACTCAAGAAAACAAACAGTTTACAACACCCTGTCACGACTTACGACTCATCACACAACGATTCATCACTTAGGTCGTATCCCTTCCCCGACTTATGGCCTTCAATTACTGGAATTCCTTTTTGCTTCTTGATGAGTCGTGGACGACTCATAGCCATGTAGTTAGGTCGTGTACGACTCATCAATCCAGAACTATTGAAACTCCCATTGAGTTGTAACTCGTGCCCTTCCTCTGACTCAAGATCTTTACTTGCTGAAACTTTATCCTTCTTCATGTTAAGTCGTAAACGACTTATGGATGAACCGTTGAGTCGTGTGCGACTCATCAAGCACGAACGACTTAAGCTGTTAAGAGTCGCCACTTTCCCATATGACTCTTTCACCTGAGTCGTGCGCGCCTTACGGGTTAAAGCCGAAACTCCTTTAGATCGTGCTACATCAGTAAAGATCATCGATATGATATTATATGTTATTTCGCTGCGATACGAGACTCTGTATTGTTCTGTTTGATTCTATCTTCTCTTCTTCTCTCTTCTTTTCTTTCTCCTGACTTTCCGTCAGTCCGTGCTTTTTGGGTTGGACAGGTGTGGTTTATTGTCGATTCAAATGGTACGAAATTGCAGATCGTCACACGTGGTATCAAAGTTTAGATTTTGTATATTCCTAAGCTTTGATGTGTATTCAATATAGATATAGACAGTAGCAACCAAGATTGAGTTTAAGTGTATTATATTTAAAGCGCGTATTTGTTAGTGAATTTAAAAAATGTTTTATATAGTGTTTGCTTACCTGTTGAGCTGTTTGTGAATTCTAGTCGGTATGTGGGACGCCATATTATCGATAGGGATTTCTAAACACTTAAACGAGGCAAGTCGACATAGTCTCATTCTAAATTGGGTAAATGAAATAATTTTACCTCGATTATATTTTATGTATAAAGGAAACAATTTTTCAGAATTATTAAAGTGGAAATAAACTAATTGTTTGGTTGTTGAAAATGTAAATATATAAGTTAATAAAAGTTGTTTGAATAATCTTAATAAAAGCAACAATTGTAGAAGGATAAATTTTATAAGCAAATGAATTATAAGTAAGGAATTATAATTAATATGATTTACAATTGTGAAATAACCTTATATATAAGAAGTGAATCTATATGAATATATTTATAAATTTGAATTATAAATAAAAATGAATTTTAAACTAAGAATTTGAAAATTTGAAACCTGCTAATTTTGACAGTTATTTTTCATAGTTAAAGAGATTACATTATTATAAATATAAATAAGATAAATGAATTTGAAACGAATATTATATAAGTAAAGTAATAAGTTGAAATTATATAAGTAAAGATTTATAAATGTGATTTATAAATATAAAATAATTTTTTTTAAAAGAATATAAAGCACTGAATTCACTACTGTTGCTGGGAAATAATAAGGGTGTTGAGTGAAGCATCATTAGTATTATTTTTGAGTTCCTTTATGATTGATTTGCTACCAATAGTAAATTTAAAATTGAAGTTTTGCTTTGATAGACGAATTTGAATTTAAAATCCAAGTTGAAATTGATAATTATAAGTAAAATGATTTTTTGGACTTATAATATGAAATAAGAATTTATTTTGTAAAGTTAATGTGAATTATTATAATAAATATATGATTTGTAATTTAACTAAAGAAAAGTTAAATAAATTGAAGTGGATTAGAAAAATTATTGAAATGGAAATTAAAATTAAGTGGTAAATGATTATATAACATGAATTTGAAAGTTTAGATAAATAAGTGGTATAACTTATAAAGTGAGAAAAAGGTAAGTAAAACCAAATGTTAAAAAGGTTAAACAATTTTAGTTAAGCAAACAAAATCTAAATTTTGAATAAGTGATATGAAATTTGACTTAAGTAAAGTTAAATAAAATAGAATTTGAATTAAATTAGAAGTTAACTTAAGTTGTATGTGAAAATAAATTCAAGTGAAGATGAAATGAAACATAACTTAAGTAATGTTGAATGAAGATGAATTTGATGTCAAAATGAATTAATAAAGTGAATAATGAAATGAAGTCATTAAAGAATATGGACTTGAGTTATATAAATGAAATTCAACTTTAGTGGTAAAATGTGAATATAGTGAACACTAGAATTCAATCTAAATTGAATAATTAGATATTAAACCAATTGAAAGTAAAAGTGTTAAAACAAAATTGAAGTTAGCCAAATAAATATGGATGTTGAATGTAAATTAAATAAATTTGGTTATGTTGGTTTTACATTGGTTGTTAGATGGTTGTTAGTGGATTAAATGGAAATTCGTATGAACTTGAATTAATGAAACTGAAAGCTAAATAATTGAATTCAAATTGGAAGTGAAGTAAATCTAAATAGAATTGAATTTGATTTGAATTGAAAGTGAACAAACTAGAATGTAAATTAGTGAATGTAAACTAATTGAATATGAATAAACGAATGTTAGTAAAATCCAATGTTAATGAATCAAATGTGATTAAGTTGATAATCAATTCAATGAATATTAATAAGAATTGAATGTATATGGATTTGGTTATGGATTTATTGGATAGAGATTGGTTTGTTGGATGTTAGTTGGATGTTAGTTGGTTGATAGTGGTTGGATTTGTTGCTTTTGTTGCATTTTCTATATTGGCATATATAGTTGTTGTATTGGTATATGTTGTATATTGATATTATTTTCATATATACATTTTTCTCATTTGCTGTTGACTGTTTAGTAGGGGCGTATGGCGTTTGCTTCGCATTTGGAGCTCGCTTTCGCGTTATATTAGCCGTATATGCTTGCTAATAATATATAAAGTACATATCTCGGGTTACATATCGTTCTTTTACATTTTTTCCCTACGGGATGCACCATCCTCGAAAATGATATTTATATTCGTGATATATATATATATGTGTTGTGATCCTGCTATGATCGAATCGCGCAAAGGAGACACTGGCGATTTTTTTTGAAAATTTGAGGAGTTAAAAAAATTTCTGGAAATTTTTAGATAAAATTTTGATATTGAGTTAAAGTTAAACGATATTAGTTACTTTTGAAAAGATAACTATGAATGGATTTGAAAAGTTAAACAAGTTTTTATAAGAGTTTAACTAATGGATTTTGAGAAAAGTTAAAATTTTTAAATTGATTTGAAATCTAGTTTGAATGAATTGTTTTGAAAAGTTAATGGATTTTGTGACTTTTTCTTCCTTGGTAATTTAGAGGACGAAATTCTTTTAAGTAGGGAACAATGTAACGACCCAGAGTTTTAGTCATTTGAAATTCGTATATTTAATTTATTTTAAATATTCACAAGTTAATTTTATAAGCTGCATAGATTATATTTCGAATATAGTGATTTAATGGGGTAATTAAATCATTAATTTAATATTTGAAATTGTGAAAATAATTGAAATTTGGATTTAAAAAGAATAAAAATGATTCAAAAAGTTGAATTAAATCCTATTTGAACTAGAATGATGTTATAGCACTTTTGAGATTGAATTAAAAGTTAAATTACAGAAATCGAATAATTTAATATTTAATTGACATGTAAAAGTAGCCATTTTTCATATAGTCTCGGAGTTCGATGAAACTAGTTTCATTGGATCTGTAATGTTATATTATTGTAGGATTTCAAATTTCATGTCAATCGGATTTATGGTTTATCCGGGGCAAGCTAAAAACGTAGAAATCTGTTTAAGTGAATTTTAAATTTTAAATAGTCGACTCGAAAACCAATCTTCCAATTAACGAATTAGATTCTGATACATATATTACATTATGTTTGGAATAGGAGCAAAACATTATAAACACCAGGCGGCACGCTTCGTTTGGAGTTCGGAAATATTTTGGGTGAATAGTGTCGCGAGATTCCTATAAAAGGACGTTATTATTTTCTACTTGCATCAAAACCCTAGCTAGGGTTATAGCCGCCGCCAGCTTTGATTTAATGGCCGAAAACACTCCTCCTTCTCTCTCAATTTTCTTTCGATCCGTCGACTTTCATCAAAAACTCTCAACTACAAAAACGAAGATCATATCGAGATCTATAACTTCAACGGTCGCGATCGATTTTCAGTGAGTGGATCAACGACAATTCGAGTGAAAATCTCATGCGTTTGAGTTCATTTTTCTCTACGTGGAGGTGACTGACTCGAGCATGGTCAACGGCGTAGGGAGAGTGGAGCTAGAGCTTTCGAATGTCTGAGCTTAATCGACGTCTCATCGTCGTATGGAGGTGTGATAATTAGGGTTAGCGATGGCTTTATGGTTTAGTTTCGAACATGCTAACGTGGAGAAGAAGATGAACACGACCAGGATTTTTAGAAGCAAAAGCAATGGCTCTGATGTAATGAGGTTAAAAATGAAAAAAATTAAAGAGAAATTAATTTTATTAAAAATCGTATAAATTTATAAATGCCACAACTTTATCATTCGAGGTCTGTTTTTGACGAAACAAGTTGCGTTAGGTCCGAATTGATGAGCACTATATTATAAATCTGGTTTGGAGTTGATTGGAGCTAGTGCAATTTTTGGATGAAATTAAACGCCTGTTTAATTTTATTGGGAATAAAACACTGCAACTGCTATTGGAACCAATATGCGTACAACTCACTCTTTCTGATTCACTGATATTTTTATATAAGTGAGAATAAATTTTATTTATGATGATTGATGATTGTTTGGATGACATATGATATATTATATATATGTATGTTGATTTGAATTTGGATATATTCCTGCCTATTAGAGCAAATTAGACCCTCTACGTTCCCGTGTATGAGCGAATGACCCTTTGTACGTGCGTCTGCCTCGAAGCGGACATTGTACATATATTTCTAATATGTATATTTGTTTCAGGTGATAGGTTGGAGGGATCCAACTGGATTCCTCACCAGTATTGGTTTATTTACAAATATTGTGACATATGTTGTTATTATGTGATATATGATGATCTGGATGTCGTGATTGACGTATTTAGTATTGTTGAAGCATTGGGCCAATTTTAGAATTTTAAAAATGTTAAAGTGATGATTTCCAAATTAAAAAAGGATTTTCAATTGATTTGGAAAATAGATATTTTATTAATTTTGAATTGTTAAAAGAATGAATTTATTTTAAATAAATAAATGTTATAATTTTTATGTTATAAAAATTATGATATTTGAGAAATATAATCTGAACATGATTTTCGAAATTGGAGTTAACTATTTTAGAAGAATAGTTTAAATTGATATTTTATTAAATTCATTATAAATGGTTATATATAAGACTTATGAATTGATATTTTATAAATCAAAATGATGGAAGTGTAAAGAAGTTTGATAAGTGTTAAAATGAAGTTATGAATGAATTTTATAAGCGAATAAGATTTACGAATTGTGAAGTTATAAAATGAAAGGATTTTGTAAAATAAATGATTTTTAAGTAATTAACTTATAAATTGAATTTTGGCATATAAACAAGATTGGTTAATACAGGGATTTTGTAAGTGGAAGTTTTATAAAATATAAATGGAATTTATAAACATTGTTTTATAAATTCCGAAATCAAGTGAATTTGATAAGTTAACTATGAAAGTTTATTAAAGGAATTTCATCCATGATTTTGGTTAGTGGATAATCCTTTAATGAATATACAGAAGCGATGAATTTGGTAAAGAAGATATGTCCACGATTTTGGATGATGGATTATCCTTTAATAAATGTGTAGAAGAATTGGATTTGGTAAATGGACTATATTCATATTTTAGACAGTGAATAATATATTAAATAAAATGGATATTTTAAATGGAGTTAAATGGTTTGAAGATGTTTTAAAAATGTGTTAAGTATCGAATGCATAGATTTCAACATTCATTATTGCGTTTTGAGAAATAAGGAAATGATGGACTATAACACTATTGTTATAGTAAACGACTTTCGAAAGAAAACGTTTTGTATAGTTATGGGATTTACATTTCCATCTTATGTTCGAATCCCTATACTAGTGATTTTGGGTTGTCGTAACGATGTCTTATGCAACATTCGTTTTGACTCAAATAAATGTGTTTAAAGAAACGTTTTCCTTAAAGAATAAAATATATACTTAATCTTGATTTAAGTATATGTAATATTTTCTACGTGTTGAAAATAAAGAGATTTGTGAATATGCTTATATTTTTTAAATAAGTATTTAGAAATGTTTTCCAATGTTGAAATTGTTTTTGAGAATATATCTTTTTAAAGATAATTTGAGGTGAATATTTGGCAAGTGATTTAATTAATAAAGGATTAATTAAAAGGACCCAATGATTGTTATGGTGCAGAATATTTATTTGTTGCTTTGACGGTTAGATAACCGACTATCAAATTTGGCCATTTTAGTTCCTCGACTTGATGTGGGAACTATTTAGTCATACACTTAGCACGTAGCCTCTGTGTAGGCTTGATTAACATTTGTGTTGAGGATGTTGATTCGTATAGCACGGAGTATTAATCCAATCTATCGAGCTTCCTTCTTGGCCCGAAGGATAGCAAGTTGAAAGTTGGAGACGTGATAAATCTATAAGACTTAGTTTCTATGTGAGGTTGAGAAACGCTTTTGCTTGTTGGTGCGAAGAGACCAGGATCAGATTTATCTGAAAACCACTTCGGACCAACGTATATGTGATGATTATGTAGGTTGCTTGTGATGATATTGATATTTTGGATTTTCATAGTGGGGGACTTATTGTTGATCGTTTGGGGTTAAAATCTCAATATACATATAGTAGCGGTGGTCTTTTCATTACGAAATACCCATTGCAAGGGCCATTCGCAATTAATCTTGGGGATTTTCCGATAGGATGTGGTAGGAAAGTACATTCGGTTTCTCCTATTCCTGGATAACTTGTATGGATGTTTGTCTGCAATGCATTTCTAAAGATTACGTACATTGGTTTTTAAAAATGTACATCCGTTGTGGCGGAGAAGGCAACTTCTCTTAGCTTAACACCCTTTTTGAGACGTATGAGCTTAAGGGTTGTATTTTTGTGGAGGGAAATTAGTAGTCAATGGAAATGGCGTGTGGCATTCAAAGTGATGTGATATGTGATTGTAAAAGGTAATCGTTACCTCAGGCCTCATCAACCGGAAATAACAAAAACAAGGTCAGATGCCGCAAGGCTAAGTGGGTCATTCCCAAGTAGGATATGATCATCCTCTTCTAGATATATCTTTACACATTATAACGTCGTGTATCTGATTATTGTGGTTTGTATGCTATGAGGGCTCTCGATAAAGGTCGGTAACAACCGGAGGATGATATATTCGATACCATCTAGTTATAAAGGTTGGCCGGTCTTGTGTTGGTAGAGGATCCTTTGTGATGGTACTCGGTGCATTCTTCTAGAGATGTACTCCCAGAAGGTAGTTCCTTCACCTGGTCATTTGTATGGAAATTAAATCTCCACTACGTACTTGCCATTTTGATTGCATTACCCATTTCAGGCTATATGCTGGAATTTAATCAATGTAACAATTTCGGCTATGATTAATATTATTTGTATATACTAGACACTGCTATAATATCAGATGAATTTGATATGAAATGTTTTAGTTACCGTAAGGTAAAAACATGTCCGTATTTATGTGTAGGCGTATCTTACGATATACTTTTGTTTTAATAAAGAATTTTTTTGATAATTTAATAAATTCGGTTGAGTGTGTTTATCACGCTGGTTTACCAGATTGATCCGGGCGTTCTTCCTTTTCAACGCTCGGGTCAGATCGAGTATATTTACAGGTTCCATTTTGGTGCTTTTGGAGCTTCAGCAGGAGAGCTGGAGATCTTCATTTTTGTATACACGTATCTGTTTTATTTTGATTATCCGCTATTCTTAGTTGTCTATTATCAGCATTTTGAGGACAGGTTATTATAACTGTCCAGGCTGATGATTATTGCTTGATTGTTGAACTCTGATTGATGTATGTATATGCAGTTTCTATTTTGTAAAGATCATTGCTATGATATTATATGTTATTTTGCTACGATGTGAGATTCTGTATTTTTTTGTTTAGTTCTATCTTCTCTCTTTCCTCTCTTCTCGTCTTCTCTCTTCTTTTCTTTCTCCTGACTTTCCTTCAGTCCGTGCGTCTTGGGTCGGACAGGTCTGGTTTATTGTCGATTCAAAGGGTATGGATTTGCGGGTTGCCACATGTGGTATTAGAGCTTAGATTTTGTATAGTGGAAATTAGGTTGAAGGGCTTCTATTTGCAGGGTAATGAGTTTTAAGGACAACACTTTTGAATAATTAGTTTTAAGGACAATTTACAGCATAATGATAAGTACATTTATCTTTTTAAGTTATACAGGAAAATGATAATTTCTTTTATCACTGTTTCTGTATAACTGAAAATGAAAAATTCTTTTATCTTTTTTCTGTAAAATGTCCTTAAAGCTAATTTTTCAAAAGTAGTGTCCTTAAATCTTATTACCCTGCATAAATAAGCCCTTGAAGTGAAAATCCCCTTTTGTATATTCCTTACCTTTGATATGTACTAAGTACGGATAGGAACAGTAGCACCCTAGATTGAGTTTGAGTGTATTATATATATGAGCGCATATTTGTTAGTGAATAAAAAAACGTTTTATGTTGCGTTTGCTTATACGTTGAGCTGTTTTTGAATTCTGATCGGTATGTGGGATGCCATATTATCGATAGGGATTTCTTAACACTTAAACGAGGCAAGTCGACATAGTAGCATTTTAAATTGGGAAGATGAAATAATTTTACATCGAATATATTTTATATATAAAGGAAACAATTTTTCAGAATTATTAAAGTGTAAATAAACTAATTGTTTGTTCGTTGAAAATGTAAATATATATAAGTCAATAAAAGTTGATTGAATAATCTTAATAAAAGCAATAATTATAAAAGGATAAATTATATAAGCAAATGAATTATAAGTATAGAATTATAATTAATTTGATTTACTGAAATAATCTTATATATAAAAAGTGAAACTATATGAATATATTTATAAATTTGAATTACAAATAAAAATGAATTTTAAAAAAAGAATTTGAAAATTTGAATACTGTAACATCTCGAAATTTTTGAAATTTAAAATTTGATTAATAGTATGAACTTTGGGATCTAACTAGTAAAATTCAATCTAAATTTAATATTGATAATATTAATATTACACATTAATATAGGATTAAATAAAAAGAGATATTGATAGATGATCTTTTAATAGAATTTAAAATTTGTTAAAGTAAGTTATGATGAAATTATAAAATTTAAATAACATAATCATAATCTAAACAAACAAACAAATAAATAAACAAATAGTTAAATAAAAGATCAAACATATAAATAAACAAATAGTCAAATAAAAGATCAAACATATAAATAAACAAATAGTCAAACAAAAGAACAAACAAATGAACAAAAGAATAAACAAATAAATAAATGAACAAATAAACAAACAAGATAACAAAACAGTAAGAAAAAAATATAAACTGTAAAAAGAAAATGAAACTCTTCCATATAACAAAATAAAGTAAGTTTGTATATAAATAAAAATAAAAGTGATAAAGTAACTTACCTGTAGGTGTATAAGGAGACATGAAGCATTTAATGCTATGCACTTCAGCAAATATAAAGTAAGATTTCCTGTATAAGCATACAAGGAAAAGACTACAAACATACTTGCATTTAATGCTTTTACTTCCAGCATGGGTTATTCAGCCTGAACTTGTTTTAGTAAACTTCAATATACACACCACCTGTTATATATATATATATAGATATATCTACCTTCTCATATCATTTCATTCGAGCATAACTGTGTGAATCAGAAAAAAAAAATTAGCAAAGAAAAAAAAAAGAAATTAAAAGGAAGAGAAGAATCAGAAAGAAAAAGAAAAAAACCTGCAGATTTCAAAACAAACAAGTGAGTAAACTAAATCTTAAAAAGGGTTTTTTTTTATTTCTTTTTATTTAAAGTTATTAAAACCAGTGCAGACTTCATTTATAAACTGTTGATTCATGCTTCAGTATGAAAACCTGATTATGATGTTCTGTGAAAATTCCTACAGGGTTTGTGGTTGTTTCAAAACTAAAGTCCCCTTGCTGATAACCACTAACAAGCTATGGTTTTTCAAATAATCAAGTTGTTTAATCCACGAAACAAGTTTTGCAAAGTTGTTTAAATCTGCAGTGGATCATTACCACTAAAACTTTGGTTTACAGGCTTCCAACCAATAATGGACAAAAATAAATTGTTGCAAATTTTGAATTCAAGAATATTTATTACATCTATACATCAACTCATGATTTTTAAAAATAAAATGAGGATTTTTAGTTGGTTATTTCAAGAGTATTATGTGTTTAAATAAAAATGGAACTTTTATGAATTTATAACAATCGATTCCATTTTAAATGCTAAAAAATTGGTTTCTGGCAAGCTTGAACCTCTAGAATGTTGAGAAAATAGTTGAATTAATTTTCAAATACAAGGATTGTTCGAACGAGTTGGACTTAGGGTTTAAACCTGGGTTTTTGCATTGTCTGTAACGTGGAGATTTTTGCCACCACGAATTGATCGAGCTCATCGCGGCTTTGAGGGAAGATGGAGGGGAGGTAGACGAGGATATGGCCGAAATTTGGTAGCCTCCGGTGGTCGGTGCTGAGAGCGCTATGCGTTGACAGGGTTTGGGGTTGGTGGCTTCTTTTGTTCCAGGTTTTAAATTTGCACTCGATTTTGATTTCCTTGCGTTGGACTTGGATCAATGATGATGGTGGGTTGCTGGGTCGATTTCTGATGTGTAGTGATCATCGTCGATGGTCAATGGTGACTGGACTATCTGTACACGTATACGCGTATCATCGCGTGTCTGAAAATGGTGGGTTGTGGAAGAAGAATGGCATAGAGGAAGACTCGAAGCATGGATCGGGGAAAACTGAGCATGACTCGAAGGGAGACTCGGGGGGGTTTCAGCGTTGGGTCGTGTAACAGTTTGGACTTAAGTAAATTTTGAAAATTTCTGTTTTCACGGGTAGTTTTGGGAGGGAACTCGAAGCAGGAGGTGTTTGAACTCGAGCGTGACTCGGGGGAAGTCTCGGGTTGATCACCTGAACCATATTTCCAGTAGAATAATTTGTGGACAAATTAAGTTTAAACTATTTTTATAAGCATTCTTTATGAAATGATGATTGTTAATGAAATGTGAAGTTAAATTAAACAATGATTAAATAATTTATGATTTATAATTACTTTATAATTTATAATAATAAATAAATAAAAGCAATCAAAAATTAAAGTTGTAAATTAAGAATCGTTAAATTGATAATTGAAGTTGATTGATTCAAAATTTATAGTTACATTAAAATAATTTATTAATTAATAATAAATTAATATATTCAATTGAGATCTAATTGAATTGTAGTTTAAAATGATAATTAAAGTGAATAATTGTCATAAATCAATGATTTTGAAAAGAAATTTAAGAATGATTCACAAACTTGTAATTAAATTGATTTATAAACAATTAAGTGTTTAAATAAATTTGTAAGTAAGAATTTGTAAATTTTGAAACGATAAATTGAGTAATCAAAATGTAATTTATTTATCCAGATTCTTATCATTAAATTTAATTAATTCAGTGGCAAATGTATTTAAATCACATTGGAAAGTAATTAACTATTGTTGTTAACTTACATTGATATCTCTGTTCTGTTTGTAATTCTGTATGATGTAATTGCCATGTTATTACACTGTGATTATGATTTGTTCTGTATTGATGTGAAAACCCTGTTGTCCGTAAAACGGCATTTAAACTTCGATGCGACAGGGTATCGGATTTCAGTTGGTTATCCGAAACCCACATCGAACCTGTGAATATTTGTGAATGGCATCCACATGTTTTGAAATTTGACACCCACTATTCGAATTAGCCGGGAAAGGACCTTTGTGTCATAAAACCCATTTCGAATATGTGATTCGACGTTATGGATAGCATTTGAAGACCGGTGTTGAAGACCGGGTATTTGCGAGAGCGATAGGATGATCTGTCGATTGACTCTGCACCGAGTTGCTCCGGTATAGAGTTCTCCATATGTGATGGGGAATCCGATTAGGATTGTGGATATCCGGATTGCAAGGACTTCTTTGGAAGTACCTTCGGTTCTGTTCGAGCCCGGAACAGACTTGTATGGATGGTATGTCTGACATTACAAGTTGAGATATAAAACCGATTTCTTTCAAATATATTTCTGTTGGTGGCGGAGAATTTATTCTTTTAGCTTAACACCCTTCTCTGAGACGTACGAGCTCAGAGGTTATATAGTTGAAGTTATCAGCGTTATATTCCCAATTTGGTAATGTGACATGCTGAGTGTTGCTGAAATGATCATTGTGTTGATTATTGTGATAGGATCGTTTATTTGATCGTCTATCTTAGTGATCATTGTGTTGATCATTTGTTGACCCAAAGCATGGCTTTTGTATAAAGTGTGTTTTTGTGGACGTGACTTCGTCGGACCTCACACCCCGAAATGGTCGAAACAGGAAAGATGCGGCAAGGTTATTGGGGGTAGCACCCCTTAGGGTATGTGCATTTCCTTCTGGATAGAAGTGGTATCATGGTATGGAGCCCAGATACTTAACTTATGTTGATATCGCAGATATATATATATGATTTTGTGATTTGTTGCTGGGGCCCCGGTTAAAGGTTGGTTAGACCGGGAGATGGCATACTCGTGTCAGTAGTTACCCAGTTAGGGGTAACCCGGCCTTGTGTTGGCAGAGATCCGGTTTGGTTCTCGGGGACGTCCTTCCAGAGGCGTTCTCATGTGGCAATGGGAAGTTCCTTGGCCTGACCATTTGTTGGAAATCCAATTCCCAATACGAAACCCTGTACGGTTTTAGTTGTAGAACCTGCCATTTACTTATGGTGGTCACCACTGTTTAGATGGTAGCTATAGTAGGCATACGATAATGGTCGTATGTTGGCTAAGATTAATATTATATTTCCAAAATGATTTCCTTCACTATGCACTAGTAATAATATCAAAGAATTTCTTTTCTCGTATCAAGCATATTTAACTATCATAAGAAGAAATCTCCTCCAATTCTGCGTTTGCATTGTGTGTGTGGCGGGAGGTATTATGGTAGTTCCATTTTTAAAAGCATTCCGAAAATTCTTTTATAAATCTTGTTATTTAAATACAACTGTTTTGTTTACTCATACCAGTCCCATGACTGATCCGGAGTTTATTGTTTTCTTTCCTAAACTCTGGGTGCCCATTATTTTCACACGGGCAGCCTAGTAGCAGGTTTCTATATTTTGGAGTAGCAGTATTTTGGAGCTCTTATCTTGGAGATATCTTAGGAGCTATTGGAGATTGCAGGTGTTAGATTTTGGAGTTCGTTATCATCTCTCTCATTTGAGAACTTTTGGATATATGTTCACTGTTATATTATCATGATGTTGTATTTGGAGATTGTGGTGTATGTACTATGTACTCTGTTATAGTATGGATATTATGTTGATGTTATAACAGTGATATTATTTATGATATTGATTCTGTTCCGCTGTTTTATATTCATCTGATTGTTGTTATAAGCTCCGGCGATGCGAATTTGATGTCGTTTATTGGACATCGAGTTTGGGTCGTCACAAATTGGTATCGGAGCAGTTGGTTGAGTAAGAACTTTAGCTACGGAGTATAACACATTAGATGGCTCATTAGAGATAGGGTGAAGTATACCCTAGAATGAGTATAACCAAGATTGAAACTTTGAAATTTCTTAGTCTATTTCTTTTTACTGCTGATATTCTTTAAGATATTTCGTCTACATATCTAAATCAATTTTCTTACTAATCTCAGATAGTGAAAATGAGTGGACGCAGAGGAAGAACTAGGGGTCTAGGCAATGCTGCAGCACCAAATCAAATTCCTGCAGCCGCAGAAGCAGTAATAGAAATTCAGCAGCAGCCGGACTTGGCTGAATTATATAAGAAGTTTGAAAAGCTTGGTGGCAAACCATTTATTAGCAAGGAGTCAATTATTGACGCTCAAGCTTGGGTAAGATCGTGTGAAAAGATTTTTAAAGGGCTAAAATTGCAGGATGAGCAGAAAAGACTTATAGCTTCTTGGCAACTCCAAGGAGAAGCTTCAGCTTGGTGGGAAACCATCATTGTAGATGAACCCGAGGAAGAATTTACTTGGGATCGTTTTAAAGAAGTGTTTGAGAAACGTTACATGCCATCGGCAGGAGTTTCTAGAATGTATCAGGAATTTCTGGATTTGAAGCAAGGAAGTTTGTCGTTTGAAGAATACTTGAATAAATTCAGTGAACTATCTCGGTTTGGCCCGGAATTGCTAAATACACCTCTGAAGAAAAACGAAAGGTTTATCCGGGGAATGAACCAGAAATATCATGGAAGAATGACAGGTCATGTTAAAGAATCTTTCTCAGATTTAGTAGATATGGGTTACAGGTACGCTACTCTAGATATACAAGAAGCAACTGTGGAGAAAGGTAATTCAGGTAGTCAGAATTTTAAAAAGCGAAAATTCGGAGGCAAGAAACCTTGGCAAGGCAATGAGAAGAAGAGGAACACTCAAGGAAGAGCAACAGAAAATGTCACTTGTTACAACTGCAAAGAGAAAGGCCACTATTCAAATGACTGCCCAAAACCGAAGAAACCAGCTAGAGAATGTTACAATTGTCATAAACCGGGACATTTAGTTAAAGATTGCCCAGTGATGAAGCCAGCGCAGGTGGCAAAAGTTTACACGATAAAGGAGGACCCCTCATCTTCAAAAGCTGACAAAGGGAAAGGTGTTTTGGAAGGTAACCTTACTATTAATAATAGAACTGTTAGAGTTTTATTTGATACAGGAGCTTCACATAGCTTTATCTCCCAACAAACCGTAAATGAATTAGGACTTGAAACTAAATTTGCTGACGATCTTATTTGCGTGAAAAATCCGGTTGGAGGTCCCGCAAATCTTAGTTCATATTGTAAGAGAGTTCCTATTTCATATGCTAGCTATAAATTTCCTATCAACCTTTATGTCCTCGAATTTGACGAATTTGAAATCTTACTCGGTATGAACTGGTTAACGAGATACGATGCTAGATTGGAGTGTAGTAATCGGACAGTTTTAATCAAAACAAGTTTTGGAAATTTTATTGAAATCTCTTGTGAAAATCCTAGTCCAAGGAGCGACAGATTGATATATACTTTGGGAAATCTTGAACCCACTTTGCAGTCTATACCTGTTGTTCGGGATTTTTCCGACGTATTCGAAGAAGTGAAATCTTTACCTCCTCATCGAGAAATAGAATTCTGAATCGATCTTGTACCTAATACTCGTCCTGTTGTTCATGCAAGTCGCAGAATGGCACCTAGGGAAAAGATTGAATTGGTTCATCAAACTAATGAGCTACTAGCAAAAGGATTAATTCGACCCAGTGTTTCTGAATGGGGTTCAGCCGTCGTATTTGTTGCCAAATCAGACGGATCTTTGAGATTGTGTGTAGATTACCGCGATCTAAATAAACAAACTCTCAAAAATAAATTTCCACTGCCCAGGATTGATGATTTATTTGATTAGTTGCACGGCGCTCGTTTCTTTTCAAAAATGGATCTAGCCCAAGGATTCCATCAATTACGAATCGCCGAAGATTGTGTACATCTGACTGCTTTCAGAGGTCCTAATATGTTCTATGAATGGTTGGTTATGCCTTTCGGGCTAACCAATGCTCCAGCATAGTTCGTAGATCTCATGACTCGTGTGTTTCGAGAAGTTCTGAATAAATTTGTGCTTGCATTCATTGATGACATCTTAATTTTCTCCAAAACTGAAGATGAGCATGCCGAGCACCTTAGAATTGTCTTAGAAATTTTGAGGAGAAATGTTCTATATGCAAAATTTTCCAAATGCCACTTCTGGGTCAATGAAGTAAAATTCCTTGGCCATATTGTTAATGAAGAAGGAATTTCAGTAGATCCTAGTAAAATTTCCGCTATTCTTGATTGGAAACAACCCACTACTCCAAGAGAAGTTCGAAGCTTTTTGGGTTTAGCAGGCTATTACCGGAAATTCGTTCAAGATTTTTCTAAGTTAGCTAATCCGCTGACTAAGTTAACAATGAAAAATGCAAAGTTCATTTGGACTTCAAGATGTGAGGAAGTTTTTTAAGAGTTGAAAAAGAGATTGACCACTGCTCCTGTTCTCACTATTGTTAATGGGAACCGAGGCTTATCTGTCTATACTGATGCATGTGGTGAAGGGGTAGGTGCAGTATTAATGCAAAATGGAAAGGTGGTTGCCTACGCAGGTAGACAATTACGTCCGCATGAGAAGAACTACCCAACGCACGATTTGGAACTTTTGGCTGTTGTTTTCGCTTTGAAAATATGGCGACACTATCTCCTGGGTAAGAATCTTTTCAGCTTTCTTAATAATTTGCGAAATTGACTAAAGAAATATACTTAATAAACTCTCTTTATTTTAGGTGAAAAATTCGAATTATTCACCGATCATAAAAACTTGAAATATCTTTTCACCCAGAAGGATTTAAATTTGCGACAACAACGTTGGTTGGAATTTCTAGCATCGTATGACTTAGATATTCTGTATACACCCAGAAAGGCCAATGTAGTTGCAGACGCTTTGAGCAGAAGTTATGCTGTTCTTGCTTATCTTGTTATCACTCCTACTCTTCTTAAGAAAATCGCGAGCAGGCAAACGGAAGACAAGTTTCTTCGAGAAATGCGTAGAAGAATAGATCGAGGAAAGGATACTACTTTTGAAATAGATAATAGAGAAGTTATAAGGATGAAGGGCAGAATTTGTGTCCCTGACATTCCAGAATTGAAACGAGAAGTATTGGACGAATGCCACAAGACAAAATTCAGCATTCATCCAGGAGTCAACAAAATGTATCGTGATGTTAAAAGAACATTCTGGTGGAAAACGATGAAGAGAGACATATCTATTTATGTGAGTCGTTGTGCTACTTGTCAGCAGATCAAGAGCGACCAAAAGAAAATGGCCGGTTTACTTCAACCTTTAGAAGTACCGAAATGGAAGTGGGATCAAGTATCGATGGATTTCATCGACGGATTGCCACGAACCAAGAAAGGCAATGAAGCGATTTGGGTTATTGTAGATCGTCTAACCAAAAATGCTCATTTCATTCCAGTTAAATCTACTCGGACTGCGGCAAGCTTGGCAGGTATATATATAAAGGAAATTGTTCGCCTCCATGGTATTCCCAGTAGTATAGTGAGTGATCGTGACCCGATCTTCACTAGTAGATTTTGGGAAGCATTTCAGGATGCATTGGGAACGAAATTAAAATTCAGTACTGCTTATCATCCGCAATCTGATGGACAGACTGAGAGAGTTAACCGAATTTTAGAAGACCTACTGCGTGCTTGTGTTCATGATTTTGGTGGTTCTTGGGAGGACCATTTGCATCTGGTTGAATTCTCTTATAATAACAGTTATCAGGCTAGTTTAGAAATGGCTCCTTTCGAAGCTTTATATGGTCGTCCGTGTCGATCACCTACATGCTGGATCGAATCAGGTGACAGACTTGTTCTTGGACCGGATATGATAAAAGAAGCCACTGAGAAGGTAAATTTTATTCGAAAGAAGTTATTAACTGCCCAAAGCCGTCAAAAGAGCTACTATGACCGTCGAAGGAGAAATTTGGAATTTCAAGTTGGAGATTCTGTATTTCTGAAAGTATCTCCGATGCTGGGTGTATTGAGATTCGGGAAAACTGGAAAGTTGGCACCGCGTTATATTGGTCCTTTTCCTATTCTGGAAAGGATTGGTTCTCTAGCATATAGAGTGCAGTTACCCAGCTGGTTGTCTGGCGTACATGATGTGTTCCATATTTCTAATCTTCGGAAATATGTGCACGATCCAGATGATATTATTGAAGAAGCTGCTCAGCAGGATCTAGAAATCACTCCCAACTTGGCAGTTAGAAGGGAACCGATGAAAATTGTTGATCGTGATGAGAAGCGATTGAGGAACAAAATTGTGAAATTAGTCAAAGTTAAATGGAGTGGCGATCCAAAGGACTGTACTTGGGAGACTGAAGAGAATATGAAGAAGTCATATCCCAAATGCAGAATTGACATCTCGACTTAAAACTGTAAGTCACTTCCTTGTTTCTGAATTCGTATATTATTGTTTAAGTTTCTCTCTCTTTCAATTTCGAGGACGAAATTTTCTTAAGGAGGGGATATTGTAACATCCCGAAATTTTTGAAATTTAAAATTTGATTAATAGTATGAACTTTGGGATCTAACTAGTAAAATTCAATCTAAATTTAATATTGATAATATTAATATTACACATTAATATAGGATTAAATAAAAAGAGATATTGATAGATGATCTTTTAATAGAATTTAAAATTTGTTAAAGTAAGTTATGATGAAATTATAAAATTTAAATAACATAATCATAATCTAAACAAACAAACAAATAAATAAACAAATAGTTAAGTAAAAGATCAAACATATAAATAAACAAATAGTCAAATAAAAGATCAAACATATAAATAAACAAATAGTCAAACAAAAGAACAAACAAATGAACAAAAGAATAAACAAATAAATAAATGAACAAATAAACAAACAAGATAACAAAACAGTAAGAAAAAAATATAAACTGTAAAAAGAAAATGAAACTCTTCCATATAACAAAATAAAGTAAGTTTGTATATAAATAAAAATAAAAGTGATAAAGTAACTTACCTGTAGGTGTATAAGGAGACATGAAGCATTTAACGCTATGCACTTCAGCAAATATAAAGTAAGATTTCCTGTATAAGCATACAAGGAAAAGACTACAAACATACTTGCATTTAATGCTTTTACTTCCAGCATGGGTTATTCAGCCTGAACTTGTTTTAGTAAACTTCAATATACACACCACCTGTTATATATATATAGATATATCTACCTTCTCATATCATTTCATTCGAGCATAACTGTGTGAATCAGAAAAAAAAATATTCAGCAAAGAAAAAAAAAAGAAATTAAAAGGAAGAGAAGAATCAGAAAGAAAAAGAAAAAAACCTGCAGATTTCAAAACAAACAAGTGAGTAAACTAAATCTTAAAAAGGGTTTTTTTTTATTTCTTTTTATTTAAAGTTATTAAAACCAGTGCAGACTTCATTTATAAACTGTTGATTCATGCTTCAGTATGAAAACCTGATTATGATGTTCTGTGAAAATTCCTACAAGGTTTGTGGTTGTTTCAAAACTAAAGTCCCCTTGCTGATAACCACTAACAAGCTATGGTTTTTCAAATAATCAAGTTGTTTAATCCACGAAACAAGTTTTGCAAAGTTGTTTAAATCTGCAGTGGATCATTACCACTAAAACTTTGGTTTACAGGCTTCCAACCAATAATGGACAAAAATAAATTGTTGCAAATTTTGAATTCAAGAATATTTATTACATCTATACATCAACTCATGATTTTTAAAAATAAAATGAGGATTTTTAGTTGTTTATTTCAAGAGTATTATGTGTTTAAATAAAAATGGAACTTTTATGAATTTATAACAATCGATTCCATTTTAAATGCTAAAAAATTGGTTTCTGGCAAGCTTGAACCTCTAGAATGTTGAGAAAATAGTTGAATTAATTTTCAAATACAAGGATTGTTCGAACGAGTTGGACTTAGGGTTTAAACCTGGGTTTTTGCATTGTCTGTAACGTGGAGATTTTTGCCACCACGAATTGATCGATCTCATCGCGGCTTTGAGGGAAGATGGAGGGGAGGTAGACGAGGATATGGCCGAAATTTGGTAGCCTCCGGTGGTCGGTGCTGAGAGCGCTATGCGTTGACAGGGTTTGGGGTTGGTGGCTTCTTTTGTTCCAGGTTTTAAATTTGCACTCGATTTTGATTTCCTTGCGTTGGACTTGGATCAATGATGATGGTGGGTTGCTGGGTCGATTTCTGATGTGTAGTGATCATCGTCGATGGTCAATGGTGACTGGACTATCTGTACACGTATACGCGTATCATCGCGTGTCTGAAAATGGTGGGTTGTGGAAGAAGAATGGCATAGAGGAAGACTCGAAGCATGGATCGGGGAAAACTGAGCATGACTCGAAGGGAGACTCGGGGGGGTTTCAGCGTTGGGTCGTGTAACAGTTTGGACTTAAGTAAATTTTGAAAATTTCTGTTTTCACGGGTAGTTTTGGGAGGGAACTCGAAGCAGGAGGTGTTTGAACTCGAGCGTGACTCGGGGGAAGTCTCGGGTTGATCACCTGAACCATATTTCCAGTAGAATAATTTGTGGACAAATTAAGTTTAAACTATTTTTATAAGCATTCTTTATGAAATGATGATTGTTAATGAAATGTGAAGTTAAATTAAACAATGATTAAATAATTTATGATTTATAATTACTTTATAATTTATAATAATAAATAAATAAAAGCAATCAAAAATTAAAGTTGTAAATTAAGAATCGTTAAATTGATAATTGAAGTTGATTGATTCAAAATTGATAGTTACATTAAAATAATTTATTAATTAATAATAAATTAATATATTCAATTGAGATCTAATTGAATTGTAGTTTAAAATGATAATTAAAGTGAATAATTGTCATAAATCAATGATTTTGAAAAGAAATTTAAGAATGATTCACAAACTTGTAATTAAATTGATTTATAAACAATTAAGTGTTTAAATAAATTTGTAAGTAAGAATTTGTAAATTTTGAAACGATAAATTGAGTAATCAAAATGTAATTTATTTATCCAGATTCTTATCATTAAATTTAATTAATTCAGTGGCAAATGTATTTAAATCACATTGGAAAGTAATTAACTATTGTTGTTAACTTACATTGATATCTCTGTTCTGTTTGTAATTCTGTATGATGTAATTGCCATGTTATTACACTGTGATTATGATTTGTTCTGTATTGATGTGAAAACCCTGTTGTCCGTAAAACGGCATTTAAACTTCGATGCGACAGGGTATCGGATTTCAGTTGGTTATCCGAAACCCACATCGAACCTGTGAATATTTGTGAATGGCATCCACATGTTTTGAAATTTGACACCCACTATTCGAATTAGCCGGGAAAGGACCTTTGTGTCATAAAACCCATTTCGAATATGTGATTCGACGTTATGGATAGCATTTGAAGACCGGTGTTGAAGACCGGGTATTTGCGAGAGCGATAGGATGATCTGTCGATTGACTCTGCACCGAGTTGCTCCGGTATAGAGTTCTCCATATGTGATGGGGAATCCGATCAGGATTGTGGATATCCGGATTGCAAGGACTTCTTTGGAAGTACCTTCGGTTCTGTTCGAGCCCGGAACAGACTTGTATGGATGGTATGTCTGACATTACAAGTTGAGATATAAAACCGATTTCTTTCAAATATATTTCTGTTGGTGGCGGAGAATTTATTCTTTTAGCTTAACACCCTTCTCTGAGACGTACGAGCTCAGAGGTTATATAGTTGAAGTTATCAGCGATATATTCCCAATTTGGTAATGTGACATGCTGAGTGTTGCTGAAATGATCATTGTGTTGATTATTGTGATAGGATCGTTTATTTGATCGTCTATCTTAGTGATCATTGTGTTGATCATTTGTTGACCCAAAGCATGGCTTTTGTATAAAGTGTGTTTTTGTGGACGTGACTTCGTCGGACCTCACACCCCGAAATGGTCGAAACATGAAAGATGCGGCAAGGTTATTGGGGGTAGCACCCCTTAGGGTATGTGCATTTCCTTCTGGATAGAAGTGGTATCATGGTATGGAGCCCAGATGCTTAACTTATGTTGATATCGCAGATATATATATATATGATTTTGTGATTTGTTGCTGGGGCCCCGGTTAAAGGTTGGTTACGACCGGGAGATGGCATACTCGTGTCAGTAGTTACCCAGTTAGGGGTAACCCGGCCTTGTGTTGGCAGAGATCCGGTTTGGTTCTCGGGGACGTCCTTCCAGAGGCGTTCTCATGTGGCAATGGGAAGTTTCTTGGCCTGACCATTTGTTGGAAATCCAATTCCCAATACGAAACCCTGTACGGTTTTAGTTGTAGAACCTGCCATTTACTTATGGTGGTCACCACTGTTTAGATGGTAGCTATAGTAGGCATACGATAATGGTCGTATGTTGGCTAAGATTAATATTATATTTCCAAAATGATTTCCTTCACTATGCACTAGTAATAATATCAAAGAATTTCTTTTCTCGTATCAAGCATATTTAACTATCATAAGAAGAAATCTCCTCCAATTCTGCGTTTGCATTGTGTGTGTGGCGGGAGGTCTTATGGTAGTTCCATTTTTAAAAGCATTCCGAAAATTCTTTTATAAATCTTGTTATTTAAATACAACTGTTTTGTTTACTCATACCAGTCCCATGACTGATCCGGAGTTTATTGTTTTCTTTCCTAAACTCTGGGTGCCCATTATTTTCACACGGGCAGCCTAGTAGCAGGTTTCTATATTTTGGAGTAGCAGTATTTTGGAGCTCTTATCTTGGAGATATCTTAGGAGCTATTGGAGATTGCAGGTGTTAGATTTTGGAGTTCGTTATCATCTCTCTCATTTGAGAACTTTTGGATATATGTTCACTGTTATATTATCATGATGTTGTATTTGGAGATTGTGGTGTATGTACTATGTACTCTGTTATAGTATGGATATTATGTTGATGTTACAACAGTGATATTATTTATGATATTGATTCTGTTCCGCTGTTTTATATTCATCTGATTGTTGTTATAAGCTCCGGCGATGCGAATTTGATGTCGTTTATTGGACATCGAGTTTGGGTCGTCACAAATACTGTTGATTTTGACAGTTATTTTTCAAAGTTAAAGAGATTATATTATTATAATTATAAATAAGATAAATGAATTTGAAACGAATCTTATATAAGTAAAGTAATAAAGTGAAATTATATAAGTAAAGATTTATAAATTTGATTTATAAATATAAAAGATTTTTTTAAAAAAAGAATACAAAGCACTGAATTCACTACTGTTGCTGAGAAATAAAAAGGGTGATGACTGCAGCATCATTAGTATCATTTTCGAGTTTCTATGTGATTTATTTGCTACCAATAGTAAATTGAAAATTGAAGTTTTGCTTTGATAAACGAATTTGAATTTAAAATCCAAGTTGAAATTGATAAATATAAGTAAAATGAGTTTTTGGACTTATAATATGAAATAATAATTTATTTTGGTAAAGTTGAAATAAATGTAAATTATTATAATAAATATATGATTTAAAATTTAACTAAAGAAAAGTTAAATATATTGAATTAGATTAGATAAATTATTGAAATGGAATTAAACTTAAGTGATAAATGATTATATTATATGAATTTGAAAGTTTAGATAAATAAGTTTAATAACTTACAAAGTGAGAAAAAGGTAGGTAAAAATAAATGTTAAAAACGGTTAAACAATTTTGGTTAAGCAAAAAAAATCCAAAATTTGAATAAGTGATATGAAATTTGACTTAAGTAAAGTTAAATAAAATAAAATTTGAATCAAATTAGAAGTTAACTTAAGTTATATAGTGAAAATAAATGCAAGTGAAGATGAAATGAAACATAATTTAAGTAATGTTGAATGAAGTTGAATTTGATATCAAAATGAATTAATAAAGTGAATAATGAAATGAAGTCATTAAGAATATGGACTTGGGTTATATAAATGAAATCAAACTTTAGTGGTAAATGTGGATATAGTGAACACCAGAATTCAAGCTAAATTGAATAATTAGATATTAAACCAATTGGAAGTTAGAGTGTCAAAACAAAATTGAAGGTAGCCGAAGTAAATATGGATGTGGAAAGTAAATTAAATAAATTTGGTTGTGTTGGTTATACATTGTTTGTTAGATGGTTGTTAGTGGATTAAATAGAAATCCTCATGAAATTGAGTTAATGAAATTGAAAGCTAAGTAATTGAATTCAAATAGGAAGTGAAGTAAATCTAAATAGAAATGAATTTGATTTGAATTGAAAGTGAACAAACTTGAATGTAAATTACTGAATGTAAACTAATTGAATATGAATAAACAAATATTAGTAAAATCCAATGTCAATGAATCAAATGTGAATTAAATTGAAAACCAATTCAATGAATATTAATAAGAATTGAATGTATATGGATTTGGTTATGGATTTGTTGGATAGAGATTGGTTTGTTGGATGTTAGTTGGATGATAGTGGTTGGATTTGTTGCTTTTGTTTCATTTGCTATGTTGGCATATGTAGTTTTTTATTGGTATATGTTGTATATTGATATTATTTTCATATATACATGTTTCTCATTTGTTATTGAGTGGTTAGTAGGTGCGTATGGCGTTTGCTTCGCATTTGGAGCTCGATTTCATGCTATATTAGCCGTATATGCTTGCTAATAATATATAAGGTACATATCTTGGATTACATATCGTACTTTTACATTTTTCCCCTACGGAATGCCTCATCCTCGAAAATGAGATTTATATTATTAATATATATATATACACACATATATATGTTGTGATCCTATTAAGATCGAGCCGCGCAAAGTAGACGTTGGCGAATTTTTTTTGAAAATTTGAGGCGTTAGAAAAATTTCTAGCAATTTTTTTGATAAATAAAATTTTGATATCGAGTTAAAGTTAAACGATATTGGTTACATTTTAAAAGATAACTATGAATGGATTTGAAAACTTAGAAAAGTTGTTAAAAGAGTTTAACTAATGGATTTTGAGAAAAGTTAAAAAGTTTAAATTGATTTGAAATCTGGCTTGAATGAATTGTTTTGAAAAGTTAATGGATTTTGTGACTTTTTCTTACTTGGTAATTTCGAGAACGAAATTCTTTTAAGTAGGGGAGAATGTAACAACCCAGAATTTCAGTCATTTGAAATTCGTATATTTAATTTATTTTAAATATTCACAAGTTAATTTTATAAGCTGAATAAATTATATTTCGAATATAGTGATTTAATGGGATGATTAAATCGATAATTTAATATTTCAAATTGTGTAAATAATTGGAATTTGGATTTAAAAAGAATAAAAATGATTTATAAAGTTGAATTAAATCCTATTTGAATTAGAATGGTGTTATAGAACTTTTGAAATTGAACTAAAAGTTAAAATACAGAAATTGAATATTTTAATACTTAATTGACGTGTAAAAATAGCTATTTTTCATACAGTCTCGAATTTCGACGAAACCAGTTTCAATGGATCCGTAATGTTATATTATTGTTGGATTTTAAATTTCATGTCAATCGGATTTTCGGTTTGTCCAGGACAAGCTAAAACACATAGAAATCTGTTAGGTGAATTTTAAATTTAAAATAGTCGATTCGAAAACCTATCTTTCAAATAAGATCGAATTGGCTTTCGATATATATTCCATTGTGTTCGGAATAGGAGTAAAACATTATAAATGTCAGGCGGCACGCTTCGTCTGGAGTTCGAAAATATTTCGGGTGAATAATGTCGCGAGATTTTCAATAAAAGGACATTATTATTTTCTATTTGCATTAAAACCCCTAGCTAGGGTTATAGCCACCGCTGCCTTGGATTTAATGGCCGAAAACACTCCTCCTTCTCCCTTAATTTTCTTTCGATCCGTCGACTTTCATCAAAAACTCTCAACTACAAAAACGAAGATCATATCGGGATTATAACTTCAACGGTCGCGATCGATTTTCAGTGAGCGGATCAATGGTAATTCGAGTGAAAATGTCACGCATTCGAGTTCGTTTTTCTCTGCATGGAGGCGACCAAGTCGAGTGTGGTCAACGACATAGGGAGAGTGGAGCTAGAGCTTCTGAATGGCGGAGCTTGATCGACATCTCTTCGTCATATGGAAGTGCGATAATTAGGGTTAGCGGCGGCTTCATGGGTTAGGTTCGTACGTGCTAACCTAGAGAAGAAGATGAACACGGCCAGGATTTTCAAAAGCAAAAGCAATAGCTCTGATGTAACGAGGTTAAAAATAAAAAAAATAAAAGTTAAATTTATTTTATTAAAAATCGTATAAATTTCTATATGCCACAACTTTGTCATATGAGGTCCGTTTTTGACGAAACAAGTTGCTTTGAGTCCGTATTGACGAGTACTACATTTCAGAGCTGGTTTGGAGTTGACTGGAGCTAGTGTCGATTTTGGGTAAAATTAAATGCCTGTTTAATTTTATTCGGAGTAAAACGCTGCAACTGCTAGTTGAACCAATGTGAGTACAACTCACTCTTTCCGACTCACTGATATTTTTATATAAGTGAGAATAAATTTTATTTATGATGATTGATGATTGTTTGGATGATATATGATATATTATATATATTGATTTCCATTTGGATATATTCCTGCCTATTGGAGCAGATGAGACCCCATACATTCCCGTGTATGAGCGGATAACCCTCTGTATGTGTGTCTGCCTCGAAGCGGATATTGTACATACATTTACAATATGTATATTTGTTGCAGGTAACGGGTTAAAGGGATCCAACTGGATTCCTCACCAGTATTGGTTCATTTTACAGAAATTATAATATATGCTGGTATCATGTGATATGTGATGATTTGAATGTCGTGATTGATGTATTTAGTGCTGTTGCAGCATTGGGCCTATTTTGGAATTTTAAAAATGTTAAAGTGGAGATTTTCAAATTAAAAAAATATTTTCAAGTGATTTTGAAGATAGATATTTTATTAATTTTGAATTGTTTAAAGAATGAATTTATTTTAAATAAATATATAATTTTTATGGTGCTGAATATTTGTTTGTCGCTTTGATAGTTAGATAACCGATTATCGAATTTGGCCATTTTAGTTCCTCGACTTGATGTGGGAACTATTTAGTCATACACTTAGCACGTAGCCTCTACGTAGGCTTGATTATCGTTTGTGTTGAGGATGTTGATTCATATAGTGCGGAGTACTAATCCAATCCATCGAGCTTCCTTTTTGGCCTAAAGGATAGCAAGTTGAAAGTTAGAGACGTGATAAGTCTATAAGATTTAGTTTCTATGTGAGGTTGAGAAACGCTTTTGCGGTCTTCGTGCGAAGAGATCGGGATCAGATTTATCTGAAAACCACTTCGGACCAACGTATGCGACGATTGTGTAGGTTGCTTGTGATGATATTGATATTTCATATTTTTATAGTGGGGGACTGCTTGTTGATCGTTTGGGGTTAAAATCCCAATATACATATAGTAGCAGTGGTCTCTTCATTATGAAATATCCAATGCAACTATTCGCTACTCATCCTAGGGATTTCCGATAGGATGTGGTAGGAAAGTACCTTCGGTTTGTCCTGTTCCTGGACAACTTGTATGGATGTTTGTCTGCAATGCATTTCTAAAATTTTGTACTTCGGTTTTTACAAACGTACATCAGTGGTGGCGAAGAAGGCAACTTCTCTTAGCTTAACACCATTTTTGAGACGTATGAGATTAAGGTTTGTATTTTTTTGGAAGGCAATTAGTAGTCAACGGAAATGGCCATATGGCATTCAAAGTGACGTGATATATGATTGTGAAAGGTAATCGTTACCACAGGCCTCATCAAATGGAAATGACCAAAACAGGGTCAGATGTAGTAGGGCTAAGTTGGTCATTCCCTAGTAGGATATGATCATCCTCTTTTAGATATATCTTTACATGCTATGACGCCATGTATCTGATTATTGTGGTTTGTATGCTACGAGGGCCCTCGGTAAAGGTCAGTAACGACCGGGGGATGATATATTCGGTACCATCTAGTTATAGAGGTGGTTCGGTCTTATGTTGGTAGAGGATCCTTTGTGATGGTCCTCGGCGCATTCTTCTGGAGATGTACTGCCGGAAGCTAGTCCCTTCACCTGGTCATTTATATGGGAATCCAATCTCCACTGCGTACCTGCCATTTTGATTGTATTTCCCAATTCGGGCTATATGCTGGAATTTAATCAATGCAAGAATTTTGGCTATGATTAATATTAGTTGTATATACTAGACACTTGTATAATATCAGATGAATTTGATATGAAATGTTTTAGTTACGTAAGGTAAAAACATGTCCGTGTTTATGTGTGGGTGTGTCTTACGAGATATTTTGTCTTGCTAAAGGAAAAGTTTGGTAATTTAATAAATTCAATTGAGTGTGTTTCACACACTGGTTTACCAGACTGATCCAGGCGTTCTTCCCTTTCAATGCTTGGATCTCACCGAGTATATTTACAGGTTCAGTTTTGGGGCACTTGGAGCTTCAGCAGGAGAGCTGGTGATCTTAAGTTTTGTATGCATGTATCTATTTTGATTATTGATTATCCACTATGCTTAGTTGTTGTTTATTATCCGCAATTATGAGGACAGGTTATTATAACTATCCAGGTTGATGACTATTGCTTGATTGTTGAACTCTGGTTGATGTATGTATATACAGTTTCTATTTTGTAAGGATCATTGATATGATATTATATGTTATTCCGCTGCGATGTGAGATCCTATATTGTTCTATTTGGTTCTATCTTCTCTCTTTCTACTCTTCTATTCTTCTCTCTTTTTTTATTTGTCCTGGCTTTCCTTCAGTTTATGCCTTTTGGGTATGGATTTGCACGTCGTCACATGTGGTATCAGAGCTTAGATTTTGTATATTCCTAAGCTTTGATGTGTACTAAGTATAAATAGAGACAGCAGCACCCTAGATTGAATTTCAGCGTATTATATATATGAGCGCATATTTGCTAATGAATATAAAATTGTTTTATATTGTGTTTTCTTATCTGTTGAGCTGTTTATGAATTTTGGTCGGTATGTGGAAAGCCATGTTATCGATAGGGATTTCTAAACACTCAAACGAGGCAAGTCGACAAAGTATCATTTTAAATTGGGTAGATGGAATAATTTTACCTCGAACATATTTTATATATAAAGGAAACAATTTTTCAAAATTATTAAAGTGTAAATAAACTAATTGTTTGGTTGTTGAAAATGTAAATCTATATAAGTTAATAAAAGTTGTTTGAATAATCTTAATAAAAGCAACAATTGTAAAAGGATAAATTATATAAGCAAATGAATTATAAGTATATAATTATAATTAATATGATTTACAATTGTGAAATAATCTTAAATATAAGAAGTGAAACTACATGAACATATCATAAATTTGAATTATAAATAAAAACATATTTTGAACTAAGAATTTGAAAATTCGAATCCAGGATATTTTGACAGTTATTTTTCAAAGTTAAAGAGATTATATTATTATAAATATAAATAAGATAAATGAATTTGAAACGAATATTATATAAGTAAAGTAATAAGTTGAAATTATATAAGTAAAGATTTATAAATGAGATTTATAAATATAAAATAATTTTTTTTTTAAAAGAATATAAAGCACTGAATTCACTACTGTTGCTGGGAAATAATAAGGGTGTTGAGTGCAGCATCATCAGTATTATTTTCGAGTTTCTTTATGATTGATTTGCTACCAATAGTAAATTGAAAATTGAAGTTTTGCTTTGATAGACGAATTTGAATTTAAAATCCAAGTTGAAATTGATAAATATAAGTAAAATGATTTTTTGGACTTATAATATGAAATAAGAATTTATTTTGGTAAAGTTGAAATAAATGTGAATTATTATAATAAATATATGATTTGAAATTTAACTAAAGAAAAGTTAAATAAATTGAATTGGATTAGATAAATTATTGAAATGGAAATTAAACTTAAGTGGTAAATGATTATATATTATGAATTTGAAAGTTTAGATAAATAAGTGGTATAACTTATAAAGTGAGAAAAAGGTAAGTAAAACCAAATGTTAAAAACGGTTAAATAATTTTGGTTAAGCAAAAAAAAAATCTAAATATTGAATAAGTGATATGAAATTTGACTTAAGTAAAGTTAAATAAAATAGAATTTGAATTAAATTAGAAGCTAACTTAAGTTGTACAGTGAAAATAAATGCAAGTGAAGATGAAATGAAACATAACTTAAGTAATGTTGAACGAAGTTGAATTTGATGTCAAAATGAATTAATAAAGTGAATAATGAAATGAAGTCATTATAGAATATGGACTTGAGTTATATAAATGAAATTCAACTTTAGTGGTAAAATGTGAATATAATGAATACTAGAATTCAATCTAAATTGAATAATTAGATATCGAACCAATTGAAAGTAAAAGTGTTAAAATAAAATTGAAGGTAGCCGAAGTAAATACGGATGTTGAAAGTAAATTAAATAAATTTGGTTATGTTAGCTATACATTGGTTGTTAGATGGTTGTTAGTGGATTAAATATGAAATTGAATTAATGGAATTGAAAGCTAATCAATTGAATTCAAATTGGAAAAGAAGTAAATCTAAATAGAATTGAATTTGATTTGAATTGAAAGTGAGCAAACTTGAATGTAAATTATTGAATGTAAACTAATTTAATAAGAATAAACAAATGTTAGTAAAATCCTATGTTAATGAATCAAATGTGATTTAAATCGAAAACTAATTCAATGAATATTAATAAGAATTGAATGCATATAGATTTGGTTATGGATTTGTTGGATAGAGATTGGTTTGTTGGATGTTAGTTGGATGATAGTGGTTGGATTTGTTGCTTTTTGTGCATTTTCTATATTGGCATATATAGTTGTTTTATTGGTATATGTTTTATATTAATATTGTTTGCATATATACATGTTTCTCATTTGTTGTTGAGTGTTTAGTAGGTGCGTATGGCGTTTGCTTTGCATTTGGAGCTCGCTTTCACGATATATTACCCGTATATGCTTGCTAATAATATATAAGGTACATATCTCAGATTACATATCGTACTTTTACATGTTTTTCCCTACGGGATGCCTCATCCTCGAAGATGAGATGTATATTTGAGATATATATATATATATATATCTGTGTGTGTGTTGTGATCCTACTACGATCGAACCGCGCAAAGGAGACTTTGGCGAATTTTTTTGAAAATTTGAGGCATTTGAAAATTTTCTGAATTTTTTTTGAGAAATAAAATTTTGATATTGAGTTAAAGTTAAACGACATTAGTTACTTTTGGAAAGGTAACTATGAATGCACTTTAAAACTTAGAAAAGTTTTAATAAGAGTTTAACTAATGGATTTTGAGAAAAGTTAAAAAGTTTAAATTGATTTGAAATCTAGTTTGAAAGAATTGTTTTGAAAAGTTAATGGATTTTGTGACTTTTTTCTACTTGGTAATTTCGAGGACGAAATTCTTTTAAGTAGGGGAGAATGTAACGAACCAAAATTTCAGTCATTTGAAATTCATGTATTTAATTTATTTTAAATATTCACAAGTTAATTTTATAAGCTGGATAAATTATATTTCGAATATAGTGATTTAATGGGATAATTAAATCAATAATTTTAATATTTGAAATTGTGTAAATATTTGGAATTTGGATTTAAAAAGAATAAAATGATTTATAAAGTTGAATTTTTGAGAATAATGTGTGGTCCTCTACAAGAGATGAGAGCACACATGCACATATATATAGCAGCAGAAGTAAAGGAGCTGCCAGCAAGGCTGGCAGGTAGCAAATGAAACCCCCGTACAAAAGAAAAAAACAAACCCTCCCAAGCTCCTAAGAAACTAAAAACCAACACTAAGAGACAACGCCAACCAGAAACTCCAGTCAAGAGCGGCACCAAAAGAGCAGCAGCCAACTGAAAAACTTCCATGACTGCAACCTTAAGAACCAAGATGAAACATCACAATATACAACTTCTACATAAACCACAAACGAACTCCAAATCAACAAAAAACACAATAAAACTCCCAATAAATTGACAACCCTCAATCAAAAGACTTAAAAGCATTATGATTTAAACGAGGACTTCTCCCAATATTACTAGCTGAATAACTCTTACAATTTCTTCTCGTTAATCTGGCTTTATGAATTAATTTACCTTCACGAATTAATTATTTAGCATGGGTAGGTTAACGAGGAAATTTGCCTAAAGCCGCAAGAAAAAAATACATCACAAATCTATACCCCCTGGTCCAATAATAGACAGCTTGATCAGATTGCTGTAATTTTGAATTCTCCAAATCTCCGCTCACATTGCTAATAATAATATTTTCTCCAAACCACTTGCATCATGATCTACAGCGAATTCACCCACTAATCCATTCACTTCTCTAATAAAAATAGAATCAATCAATTCATCAACAACATTATCCAAATGATCAAATTTCTTCAACGCGAATTCTGATCCACTGACACATAATTGAATACCAAACTCAAAACCAATAACATCCAAAGGAATATCAGGTTGAGGCAACAACAAAATAGTGAAATCTAAAATAAAACTCCCCACTGCTTCTAAAATCACGAGACCTTCCTTGTAAAAAAAAATCGCTTGACTTTGTCTGAGGAAAAGATAAACCATCAGTAAATATAATAAAAAACCCTCTAGATTATGGAATTGTCTCATTAACTTGCAATCCTTCCTTCAACATCTTCTTACTGAATGACAAATTTTTTTTGTATAAAGTGTCACAACAAGCTCATGTGCACATTTAGATGCGGCAGAATCCTTCGTATCAAAGTAACTACTCATTTTTATCCCTAAATGAGCTTCTAAAAGAATCACTAACTCTGTTCATAGTAAAAACCCCGACTGCCAGATTTCCATCATCCATAATGCATCTGACATCCTCATCATCACTAGAAAGATCAATCATCTCCTCTGAACAAAAACCATACATGCTAGTTTTAACACTAAGATAATCTGATACTTGTATCTCTCCATTATTTATAGGATTACATTTAAAAAAATTAACATCTACTTCATCAACCCTAACATCTGAAAGCTCACAAATATCTACACCAGCCTCTGTACGAGAAACTAACCAATGGATCAAAAGCAACCAAATGATCACTATCTCCTTCCCGAGAACATACAACTAAGTCTGAATATATTGAAACCCAACTAACTTCAATTATAGATGAATTTAAAACATCTGAATTCATAAAAACCCAAGTGGATCCATCAACTAACTCGGTATTAAGAAAACAACATCCTCCAACATCAGGATCTAGTAAAAACATGTCAGCATGAGAAACCCAATTCCATTCATTCACATATAAATTCTTAATGCCAGACCATTGTAAATCCTCAAAATCCTAAACAACATTGTTATTCTTCGAACAATCATTAAATTGAAACTCATTCCAATTATTATTATCTAAATACTTACCAATGTTGTCTGCAGTTAGGCAATCGAAGTGCCAACAAGCTTTATTGAACATATAGTTACGATCCTTCTTATTCACTACATAATAATCCAAGACCAGATCGCTTAGTCTCAAGAATTAAATAACGAAAAAATAGTGGTGTTCTTTAGGACTCAAGGGCTCCGAGCAAATAGGATCAAAAAATGGAAAAGTAGGCTCTGAATTGAGGAATGGGTTGAAAATCGATGGACACGACGATCTCTTGTGACCAACAACTCCACATTTAAAGCAGTGAATTTGGTTAGAACAATTTTTAATCTTGTGATTTTTATCTCCACACCGAAAATAGTAAATATTCCTTTTCCACTTTGAATTGCGAGATTTTGGAAATTGATTCCGAGGATAATAAGATCTGTCTACCCCGTTAAACAAATTAGAGTTGCAGTCTGGGTATAGATGTTGAGAAGATGGAAATGTATTATTCAAATGGGAAAAGAAAGAAGTTGAATTGATTCGATCGCCATTTTCTTGAAAATGATAAAACTTCCATTCATTCGCCGTTGTTGTTAAGTGTTTAGGATTTATTTATAAACTTGAATTAAATCCTATTTGAATTAGAATGATGTTATAGAACTTTTGAAATTGAATTAAAAGTTAAATTACAGAAATTGAATATTTTAATATTTAATTAACGTGTAAAAAATGTCTCATACAGTCTCGGATTTCAATGAAACTAGTTTCATTGAATCCATAATGTTATATTATTGTAGGATTTCAAATTTTGCGTCAATTGGATTTACGGTTTGTCTGGGGCAAGCAAAAACGCGTTGAAATTTGTTTAAGTGAATTTTTAATTTAAAATAGTCGATTCGAAATCCTATCTTCCAAATAAGATCGAATTGGCTTTTAACATATATTCCATTGTGTTCGAAATAGGAGTAAAACATTATAAACGCCAGGCGGTTCGCTTCGTTTGGAGTTCGAAAATATTTTGGGTGAATAGTGTCGTGAGATATTCTATAAAAGGACGTTATTATTTCTATCTGCATCAAAACCCTAGCTGGAGTTATAGCCATCGTCGGCTTTGATTTAATGGCTGAAAACACTCCTCTTCTTCATCAATTTTATTTCGATCCGTCGACTTTCATCAAAAACTCTCAACTACAAGAACGAAGATCATATCAAGATCTATAACTTCAACGGTCGCGATCGATTTTCAATGAGCGGATCAATGGCAATTCGAGTGCAAATGTCACGTGTTCGAGTTTGTTTTTCTCTACGTGGAAGCAGCCGAGTCAAGCGTGGTCAACGACGTAGGGAGAGTGGAGCTAGAGCTTTCGAATGGCGGAGCTTGATCGACGTCTCTTCGTCGTATAGAAGTGCGATAATTAAGGTTAGCGGCGGCTTTATGGGTTAGGTTCGAACGTGCTAAACTGGAGAAGAAGATGAACATGGCTAAGATTTTCAGAAGCAAAAGCAATGGCTCTGATGTAATGAGGTTAAAAATAAAAAAAATAAAAGTGAAATTAATTTAATTAAAAATCGTATAAATTTCTAAGTGCCACAGCTTTGTCATACGAGGTCCGTTTTTTACGAAACAAGTTACGTTGGGTCCGTATTGACGAACACTACATTTTAGAGCTGGTTTGAAGTTGATTGGAGCTAGTGTCAATTTTGGGTAAAATTAAACGCCTGTTTAATTTTATTCAGAATAAAACACTGCAACTGCTATTGGAACCAATGTGAGTACAACTCACTCTTTTCGACTAATTGATATTTTTATATAAGTGAAAATAAATTTTATTTATGATGATCGATGATTGTTTGGATGATATATGATATTATATATATATATATATATATTGATTTGCATTTGGATATATTCCTGCCTATTGGAGCAGATGAGACCCTATACGTTCCCGTGTATGAGCGGATAACCCTTTGTACGTGCGTCGCCTCGAAGCAGACATTGCACATATATTTCTAATATAGGGAATTAGACTGAAGGAAAAACCTGAGAACACTTTTAGTCTGAAGGACAGAAGTTTTAAAATTTAGTCTGAAGGACAAAAAATGATATATTCATATAGCATTGCACATCCATAATGCTATATTCATATAGCATTACACAGCTGCTTGTTTGTGTATGCAGAAACTTATAAAATTGTGTTGTATATAGCATTATAGATGTGTAATGCTATATGAATATAGCATTATGAATGTGTAATGCTATATGAATATATCATTTTTTGTCCTTCAGGCTAAATTTTAAAACTTCTGTCCTTCAGACTAAAAGTGTTCTCAGGTTTTTCCTTCAGCCTAATTTCCTCTTTCTAATATATATATATATTTATTGCAGGTGACAAGTAAGAGGGATCCAACTGGATTCCTCACCAGTATTGGTTTATTTACAAATATTGTGATATATCCTGTTATCATGTGCTATATGATGAGTTGAATGCCATGATTAATGCATTCAGTGCTGTTGCAGCATTGGGCCTATTTTGGAATTTTAAAAATGTTAAAGTGATGATTTCCAAATTAAAAAAGGATTTTCAAGTGATTTTGAAAATAGATGTTTTATTAATTTTGAATTGTTAAAAGAATGAACTTATTTTAAATAAATAAATGTTATAATTTTTATGTTTTAAAATTAATGGTATTTGGAAAATATAATCTTAATGTGACTTTTGAAATACTGAGTTAAATATTTTGGAAGAATAGTTTAAATTGATATATTTTTTGAATTTATTATAAATGGTTATATATAAGATTTATAAATTGATATTTTATAGATCAAAATGATGGAATTTTAAAGAAGTTTTATAAGTGTTAAAATGAAGTTATAAATGGATTTTATAAGCGAATAAGATTTACGAATTCTGAAATTATAAAATGAATGGTTTTTGTATAATAAACGATTTTTAAGTAATTAACGTATAAATTGGATTTTGGCATATAAACAAGATTGGTTAATACAGGGATTTTACAAGTGGAAGTTTTATAAAATATAAATGGAATTTATAAACATTGTTTTATAAATTTTGAAATCAATTGAATTTGATAAGTTAATTGTGAAAATTTATTAAAGGAATTTCATCCACGATTTTGGAATTTATATACAGAAGCAATGAATTTGGTAAAGAAGATATGTCCACGATTTTGGATAGAGGATTAGGTTTTAATAAATGTGTAGAAATATTGGATTTGGTAAACGGACTATATTCACGATTTTGGATAGTGAACAATATATTAAATAAAATGGATATTTTTGGAAAATGATATTTTTTAATGGAGTTAAATAGTTTGAAGATGTTTTAAAAATGTGTTAAGTATCGAATGCATAGATTTCGACATCCATTGTTGAAATAGACGTTTCGAGAAATAAAGAAATGATGGATTATGACACTGTTGTCATAGTAAATGATTTTCGAAAGGAAATGTTTTGTATAGTTATGGGATATATATATCCATCTTATGTTGAAATCCCCATACTAGTGATTTTGGGTTGTCGTAACGATGTTTTACGCAACATTCGTTTTGACTCAAATAAATGTGTTTAATGAGAACGTTTTCCTTAAAGAATAAAATATATACTTAATCCTAATTTAAGTATATGTAATATTTTCTAAGTGTTGAAAACAAAGAGATTTGTGAATAAGTATTTGGAAATGTTTTCCAATGTTAAAATGGTTTTTGAGAATATATCTTTTTAAAGATAATTTGTGGTGAATATTTGGCAAGTGATTTAATTAATAAAGGATTAATTAAAAGGGCCCAGTGATTGTTATGGTGCTGAATATTTGTTTTTTGCTTTGATAGTTAGATAACCGATTATCAAATTTGGCCATTTTAGTTCCTCGACTTAATGTGGGAACTATTTAGTCGTACACTTAGTACGTAGCCTCTGTGTAGGCTTGATTATCGTTTGTGTTGAGGATGTTGATTCGTATAGTGCAGATTATTAATCCAATCTATCGAGCTTCCTTCTTGGCCCGAAGGATAGCAAGTTCAAAGTTGGAGAGGTGATAAGAATATAAGGCTTAGTTTCTATGTGAGGTTGAGAAACGCTTTTGCACGGTTGGTGCGAAGTGACCGGGATCGGATTTATTTGAAAACCACTTCAGACCAACATATATGCGACGATTGTGCAAGTTGCTTGTGATGATATTGATATTTTGGATTTTCATGGTGGGGAACTGCTTGTTGATCGTTTGTGGTTAAAATCCCAATATACATATAGTAGCAGTGGTCTCTTTATTATGAAATATCCAATGTAAGGAATATTCGCTACTAATCCTAGGTATTTCCTGAGAGGATGTGGTAGGAAAGTTCCTTCGGTTTGTCCTGTTCCTAGACAACGTGTATGGATGTTTGTATGACATTTCATTTTTAAAGATTACATACATTGGCTTTTACAAACGTACATCAGTGGTGGCAGAGAAGGCAACTTCTCGTAGCTTAACACCCTCCTTGAGACGCATGAGCTTAAGGGTTGTATTTTTGTGGAAGGCAATTAGTAGTCAACGAAAATGGATGGGTGGAATTCAAAGTGATGTGATATGTGTTTGTGAAAGGTAATCGTTACCTCAGGCCTCATCAACCGGAAATGACCCAAACAGTGTTAGATGCAGCAGGGCTAAGTGGGTCATTCCCAAGTAGGATATGATCATCAACTTCTAGATATATCTTTACACGTTATGACGTCGTGTATATGATTATTGTGGTTGTATGCCATGAGGGCCCTTGGTAAAGGTTGGTAACGACCGGAGGATGATATATTCGGTACCATCTGTCATAGAGGAGGGTCGGTCTTGTGTTGATAGAGGATCCTGGTACATTCTTCTAGAGATGTACTGTCGGAAGGTAGTCCCTTCACCTGGTCATTTGTACGAAAATCCAAACTCCACTATACCTGCCATTTTGATTGTATTACCCATTTTGGGCTTTATGCTGGAATTTAATCAATGTAACAATTTCAGCTATGATTAATATTATTTGAAAATACTAGACATTATAATATCAGATGAATTTGAGAAGAAATGTTTTAGTTATCGTAAGGTAAAAACATGTCCGTGTTTATGTGTGGGCGTGTCTTACGAGATACTTTTGTTTTGTTAAAGGAAAAGTATGGTAATTTGATAAATTTAGTTGAGTGTGTTTCTCACACTGGTTTACCAGACTGATCCGAGCGTTCTTCCCTTTTAATGCTCGGATTAGACCGAGTATATTTATAGGTTCAGTTTTGGTGCTTTTGGAGCTTCAGTAGGAGAGCAGGAGATCTTCAGTTTTGTGTACACGTATCTGTTTTATTTTTTATTATCCACTATTCTTAGTTGTTGTTTATTATCAACAATTGTAGGGACGGGTTATTATAACTGTCCAGGCTGATGATTATTGCTTGATTGTTGAACTCTGATTGATGTATGTATATACAGTTTCTGTTTTGTAAAGATCACTGATATGATATTAGATGTTATTCCGCTACGATGTGGGATTCTATATTGTTCTATTTAGTTCTATCTTCTCTCTTTCTTCTCTTCTCTTCTTCTTTCTTCTTTTCTTTCTTCTGACTTTCCATCAGTCAGTGCTTTCTGGGTCGGACAGGGGCGGTTATTGTCGATTTAAAGTGTACGGGTTTACGGGTCGTCACATGTGGTATTAGAGCTTAGATTTTGTATATTCCTAAGCTTTGATGTGAATCAGTATAGATAGGGACAGTAACATCCTAGATTGAGTTTGAGTGCATTATATATATGAGCGCGTATTTGTTAATGAATATAAAAATATTTTATATTGTGTTTTCTTACCCGTTGAGCTGTTTGTGAATTCTGGTTGGTATGTGGGACGCCATAATATCAATAGGGATTTTTAAATACTTGAACGAGGCAAGTCGACATAGTATCATTTTAAATTGGGTAGATGACTAATTTTACCTAGAATATATTTTATATATAAAGGAAACAATTTTATAGAATTATTAAAGTGTAAATAAACTAATTGTTTGGTTGTTGAAAACTTAAATATATAAGTTAATTATAGTTGTTTGAATAATCTTAATAAAAGCAACAATTGTAAAAGAGTAAATTATATAGGCAAATGAATTATAAGTATAGAATTATAAGTAATATGATTTACAATTGTGAAATAATCTTATATATAAAAAGTGAAACTATATGAATATATTTATAAGTTTGAATTATAAATAAAAATGAATTTTAAACTAAGAATTTCAAAATTTGAATCTGGTTGATTTTGACAGTTATTTTTCAATGTTAAAGAGATTATATTATTATAAATAAAAATAGGATAAATGAATTTGAAATGAATCTTATATAAGTAAAGTAATATAGTGAAATTATATAAATAAAGATTTATAAATATGATATATAAATATAAAAGAATTTTTCTAAAAAAGAATATAAAGCATTGAATTCACTACTGTTGCTAGGAAATAATAAGGGTGATGACTGCAGCATCATCAGTATCATTTTCGAGTTTCTATGTGATTGATTTGCTACCAATAGTAAATTGAAAATTGAAATTTTGCTTTGATATACGAATTTGAATTTAAAATCCAAATTGAAATTGATAAATATAAGTAAAATGATTTTTTGGACTTATAATATGAAATAAGAATTTATTTTGGTAAAGTTGAAATAAATGTGAATTATTATAATAAATATATGATTTGAAATTTAACTAAAGAAAAGTTAAATAAATTGAATTGGATTAGATAAATTATTGAAATGGAAATTAAACTTAAGTGGTAAATGATTATATATTATGAATTTGAAAGTTTAGATAAATAAGTGGTATAACTTATAAAGTGAGAAAAAGGTAAGTAAAACCAAATGTTAACAACGGTTAAATAATTTTGGTTAAGCAAAAAAAAAATCTAAATATTGAATAAGTGATATGAAATTTGACTTAAGTAAAGTTAAATAAAATAGAATTTGAATTAAATTAGAAGCTAACTTAAGTTGTATAGTGAAAATAAATGCAAGTGAAGATGAAATGAAACATAACTTAAGTAATGTTGAATGAAGTTGAATTTGATGTCAACATGAATTAATAAAGTGAATAATGAAATGAAGTCATTATAGAATATGGACTTGAGTTATATAAATGAAATTCAACTTTAGTGGTAAAATGTGAATATAATGAATACTAGAATTCAATCTAAATTGAATAATTAGATATTGAACCAATTGAAAGTAAAAGTGTTAAAATAAAATTGAAGGTAGCCGAAGTAAATACGGATGTTGAAAGTAAATTAAATAAATTTGGTTATGTTAGCTATACATTGGTTGTTAGATGGTTGTTAGTGGATTAAATATGAAATTGAATTAATGGAATTGAAAGCTAATCAATTGAATTCAAATTGGAAAAGAAGTAAATCTAAATAGAATTGAATTTGATTTGAATTGAAAGTGAGCAAACTTGAATGTAAATTATTGAATGTAAACTAATTTAATAAGAATAAACAAATGTTAGTAAAATCCTATGTTAATGAATCAAATGTGATTTAAATCGAAAACTAATTCAATGAATATTAATAAGAATTGAATGCATATAGATTTGGTTATGGATTTGTTGGATAGAGATTGGTTTGTTGGATGTTAGTTGGATGATAGTGGTTGGATTTGTTGCTTTTTGTGCATTTTCTATATTGGCATATATAGTTGTTGTATTGGTATATGTTTTATATTGATATTGTTTTCATATATACATGTTTCTCATTTGTTGTTGAGTGTTTAGTAGGTGCGTATGGCGTTTGCTTTGCATTTGGAGCTCGCTTTCACGATATATTACCCGTATATGCTTGCTAATAATATATAAGGTACATATCTCGGATTACATATCGTACTTTTACATGTTTTTCCCTACGAGATGCCTCATCCTCGAAGATGAGATGTATATTTGTGATATATATATCTGTGTGTGTTTTGTGATCCTACTACGATCGAACGGCGCAAAGGAGACATTGGCGATTTTTTTTGAAAATTTGAGGCATTTGAAAATTTTCTGAATTTTTTTTGAGAAATAAAATTTTGATATTGAGTTAAAGTTAAACGACATTAGTTACTTTTGGAAAGGTAACTATGAATGCACTTTAAAACTTAGAAAAGTTTTAATCAGAGTTTAACTAATGGATTTTGAGAAAAGTTAAAAAGTTTAAATTGATTTGAAATCTAGTTTGAAAGAATTGTTTTGAAAAGTTAATGGATTTTGTGACTTTTTCCTACTTGGTAATTTCGAGGACGAAATTCTTTTAAGTAGGGGAGAATGTAACGAACCAAAATTTCAGTCATTTGAAATTCATGTATTTAATTTATTTTAAATATTCACAAGTTAATTTTATAAGCTGGATAAATTATATTTCGAATATAGTGATTTAATGGGATAATTAAATCAATAATTTTAATATTTGAAATTGTGTAAATATTTGGAATTTGGATTTAAAAAGAATAAAATGATTTATAAAGTTGAATTTTTGAGAATAATGTGTGGTCCTCTACAAGAGATGAGAGCACACATGCACATATATATAGCAGCAGAAGTAAAGGAGCTGCCAGCAAGCCTGGCGGGTAGCAAATGAAACCCCCATACAAAAGAAAAAAACAAACCCTCCCAAGCTCCTAAGAAACTAAAAACCAACCCTAGGAGACAACGCCAACCAGAAACTCCAGTCAAGAGCGACACCAAAAGAGCAGCAGCCAACTGAAAAACTTCCATGACTGCAACCTTAAGAACCAAGATGAAACATCATAATTTACAACTTCTACATAAACCACAAACGAACTCCAAATCAACAAAAAACACAATAAAACTCCCAATAAATTGACAACCCTCAATCAAAAGACTTAAAAGCATTATGATTTAAACGAGGACTTCTCCTAATATTACTAGCTGAATAACTCTTACAATTTCTTCTCGTTAATCTGGCTTTATGAATTAATTTACCTTCATGAATTAATCATTTAGCATGGGTAGGTGAACGAGGAAATTTGCCTAAAGTCGCAAGAAAAAAATACATCACAAATCTATACCCCCTGGTCCAATAATAGACAGCTTGATCAGATTGGTGTAATTTTGAATTCTCCAAATCTCCGCTCACATTGCTAATAATAATATTTTCTCCAAACCACTTGCATCATGATCTACAGCGAATTCACCCACTAATCCATTCACTTCTCTAATAAAAATAGAATCAATCAATTTATCAACAACATTATCCAAATGATCAAATTTCTTCAACGCGAATTCCGATCCACTGACACATAATCGAATACCAAACTCAAAACCAATAACATCCAAAGGAATATCAGGTTGAGGCAACAAAAAAATAGTGAAATCTAAAATAAAACTCCCTACTGCTTCTAAAATCACGAGACCTTCCTTGTAAAAAAAATCACTTGACTTTGTCTGAGGAAAAGATAAACCATCAGTAAATATAATAAAAAACCCTCTAGATTATGGAATTGTCTCATTAACTTGCAAGCCTTCCTTCAACATCTTCTTACTGAATGACAAATTTTTTTTGTATAAAGTGTCACAACAAGCTCGTGTGCACATTTAGATGCGGCAGAATCCTTCGTATCAAAGTAACTACTCATTTTTATCCCTAAATGAGCTTCTAAAAGAATCACTAACTCTGTTCATAGTAAAAACCCCGACTGCCAGATTTCCATCATCCATAATGCATCTGACATCCTCATCATCACTAGAATGATCAATCATCTCCTCTGAACAAAAACCATACATGCTAGTTTTAACGCTAAGATAATCTGATACTTGTATCTCTCCATTATTTACAGGATTACATTTAAAAAAGTTAACATCTACTTCATCAACCCTAACATCTGAAAGCTCACAAATATCTACACCAGCCTCTGTACGAGAAACTAACCAATGGATCAAAAGCAACCAAATGATCACTATCTCCTTCCCGAGAACATACAACTAAGTCTGAATATATTGAAACCCAACTAACTTCAATTATAGATGAATTTAAAACATCTGAATTCATAAAAACCCCAGTAGATCCATCAACTAACTCGGTATTAAGAAAACAACATCCTCCAACATCAGGATCTAGTAAAAACATGTCAGCATGAGAAACCCAATTCCATTCATTCACATATAAATTCTTAATGCCAGACCATTGTAAATCCTCAAAATCCTAAACAACATTGTTATTCTTCGAACAATCATTAAATTGAAACTCATTCCAATTATTATTATCTGAATACTTACCAATGTTGTCTGCAGTTAGGCAATCGAAGTGCCAACAAACTTTATTGAACAGATAGTTACGATCCTTCTTATTCACTACACAATAATCCAAGACCAGATCGCTTAGTCTCAAGAATTCAATAACGAAAAAATAGTGGTGTTCTTTAGGACTCAAGGGCTCCGAGCAAATAGGATCAAAAAATGGAAAATTAGGCTCTGAATTGAGGAACGGGTTGAAAATCGATGGACACGACGATCTCTTGTGACCAACAACTCCACATTTAAAGCAGCGAATTTGGTATGAACAATTTTTAATCTTGTGATTTTTATCTCCACACCGAAAATAGTAAATATTCCTTTTCCACTTTGAATTGCGAGATTTTTGAAATTGATTCCGAGGATAATAAGATCTGTCTACCCCGTTAAACAAATTAGGGTTGGAGTCTGGGTATAGATGTTGAGAAGATGGAAATGTATTATTCAAATGGGAAAAGAAAGAAGTTGAATTGATTCGATCGCCATTTTCTTGAAAATGATAAAACTTCCATTCATTCGCCGTTGTTGTTAAGTGTTTAGGATTTATTTATAAACTTGAATTAAATCCTATTTGAATTAGAATGATGTTATAGAACTTTTGAAATTGAATTAAAAGTTAAATTACAGAAATTGAATATTTTAATATTTAATTAACGTGTAAAAAATGTCTCATACAGTCTCGGATTTCAACGAAACTAGTTTCATTAAATCCGTAATGTTATATTATTGTAGGATTTGAAATTTTGCGTCAATTGGATTTACGGTTTATCTGGTGCAAGCAAAAACGCGTTGAAATTTTTTTAATTGAATTTTTAATTTAAAATAGTCGATTCGAAAACCTATCTTCCAAATAAGATCGAATTGGCTTTTAATATATATTCCATTGTGTTCGAAATAGGAGTAAAACATTATAAACGCCAGGCGGTACGCTTCGTTTGGAGTTCGAAAATATTTTGGGTGAAGAGTGTCATGAGATATTCTATAAAAGGACGTTATTATTTCTATCTACATCAAAACCCTAGCTGGGGTTATAGCCACCGCCGGCTTTGATTTAATGGCTGAAAACACTCCTCTTCTCCCTCAATTTTCTTTCGATCCGTCGACTTTCATCAAAAACTCTCAACTACGAGAACGAAGATCATATCAAGATCTATAACTTCAACGGTCGCGGTCGATTTTCAGTGAGCGGATCAATGGCAATTCGAGTGCATATGTCACGTGTTCGAGTTTGTTTTTCTCTACGTGGAAGCAGCCGAGTCAAGCGTGGTCAACGACGTAGGGAGAGTGGAGCTAGAGCTTTCGAATGGCGGAGCTTGATCGACGTCTCTTCGTCGTATAGAAGTGCGATAATTAGGGTTAGCGACGGCTTCATGGGTTAGGTTCGAACGTGCTAAACTGGAGAAGAAGATGAACATGGCTAATATTTTCAGAAGCAAAAGCAATGGCTCTGATGTAATGAGGTTAAAAATAAAAAAATAAAAGTGAAAATAATTTTATTAAAAATCGTATGAATTTCTAAATGCCACAGCTTTGTCATACGAGGTCCGTTTTTTACGAAACAAGTTACGTTGGGTCCGTATTGACGAACACTACGTTTTAGAGCTGGTTTGAAGTTGATTGGAGCTAGTGTCAATTTTGGGTAAAATTAAACGCCTGTTTAATTTTATTCATAATAAAACACTGCAACTGCTATTGGAACCAATGTGAGTACAACTCACTCTTTCCGACTAATTGATATTTTTATATAAGTGAAAATAAATTTTATTTATGATGATCGATGATTGTTTGGATGATATATGATATTATATATATATTTATATATATATATTGATTTGCATTTGGATATATTCCTGCCTATTGGAGCAGATGAGACCCTATACGTTCCCGTGTATGAGCGGATAACCCTTTGTACGTGCGTCGCCTCGAAGCAGACATTGTACATATATTTCTAATATATATATATTTATTGCAGGTGACAAGTTGGGGGGATCCAACGGGATTCCTCTCCAGTATTGGTTTATTTACAGATATTGTGATATATCCTCTTATCATGTGCTATATGATGATTTGAATGCCGTGATTGATGCATTCAGTGCTGTTGCAGCATTGGGCCTATTTTGGAATTTTAAAAATGTTAAAATGATGATTTCCAAATTAAAAAAGGATTTTCAAGTGATTTTGAAAATAGATGTTTTATTAATTTTGAATTGTTAAAAGAATGAACTTATTTTAAATAAATAAATGTTATAATTTTTATGTTTTAAAATTTATGGTATTTGGAAAATATAATCTTAATGTGACTTTTGAAATACTGAGTTAACTATTTTGGAAGAATAGTTTGAATTGATATATTTTTTGAATTTATTATAAATGGTTATATATAAGATTTATAAATTGATATTTTATAGATCAAAATGATGGAATTTTAAAGAAGTTTTATAAGTGTTAAAATGAAGTTATAAATGGATTTTATAAGCGAATAAGATTTACGAATTCTGAAATTATAAAATGAATGGTTTTTGTATAATAAACGATTTTTAAGTAATTAACGTATAAATTGGATTTTGGCATATAAACAAGATTAGTTAATACAGGGATTTTACAAGTGGAAGTTTTATAAAATATAAATGGAATTTATAAACATTGTTTTATAAATTTCGAAATCAATTGAATTTGATAAGTTAATTGTGAAAATTTATTAAAGGAATTTCATCCACAATTTTGGAATTTATATACAGAAGCAATGAATTTGGTAAAGAAGATATGTCCACGATTTTGGATAGAGGATTATGTTTTAATAAATGTGTAGAAATATTGGATTTGGTAAACGGACTATATTCACGATTTTGGATAGTGAACAATATATTAAATAAAATGGATATTTTTGGAAAGTGATATTTTTTAATGGAGTTAAATGGTTTGAAGATGTTTTAAAAATGTGTTAAGTATCGAATGCAAAGATTTCGACCTCCATTGTCGAAATAGACGTTTCGAGAAATAAAGAAATGATGGATTATAACACTGTTGTCATAGTAAATGATTTTCGAAAGGAAATGTTTTGTATAGTTATGGGATATATATATCCATCTTATTTTGAAATCCCCATACTAGTGATTTTGGGTTGTCGTAACGATGTTTTACGCAACATTCGTTTTGACTCAAATAAATGTGTTTAATGAGAACGTTTTCCTTAAAGAATAAAATATATACTTAATCCTAATTTAAGTATATGTAATATTTTCTAAGTGTTGAAAACAAAGAGATTTGTGAATAAGTATTTGGAAATGTTTTCCAATGTTAAAATGGTTTTTGAGAATATATCTTTTTAAAGATAATTTGTGGTGAATATTTGGCAAGTGATTTAATTAATAAAGGATTAATTAAAAGGGCCCAGTGATTGTTATGGTGCTGAATATTTGTTTGTTGCTTTGATAGTTAGATAACCGATTATCAAATTTGGCCATTTTAGTTCCTCGACTTAATGTGGGAACTATTTAGTCGTACACTTAGTACGTAGCCTCTGTGTAGGCTTGATTATCGTTTGTGTTGAGGATGTTGATTTGTATAGTGCAGATTATTAATCCAATCTATCGAGCTTCCTTCTTGGCCCGAAGGATAACAAGTTCAAAGTTGGAGAGGTGATAAGAATATAAGGCTTAGTTTCTATGTGAGGTGGAGAAACGCTTTTGCACGGTTGGTGCGAAGTGACCGGGATCGGATTTATTTGAAAACCACTTCAGACCAACATATATGCGACGATTGTGAAAGTTGCTTGTGATGATATTGATATTTTGGATTTTCATGGTGGGGAACTGCTTGTTGATCGTTTGTGGTTAAAATCCCAATATACATATAGTAGCAGTGGTCTCTTTATTATGAAATATCCAATGTAAGGAATATTCGCTACTAATCCTAGGTATTTCCTGAGAGGATGTGGTAGGAAAGTTCCTTCGGTTTGTCCTGTTCCTAGACAACGTGTATGGATGTTTGTATGACATTTCATTTTTAAAGATTACATACATTGGCTTTTACAAACGTACATCAGTGGTGGCAGAGAAGGCAACTTCTCGTAGCTTAACACCCTCCTTGAGACGCATGAGCTTAAGGGTTGTATTTTTGTGGAAGGCAATTAGTAGTCAACGAAAATGGATGGGTGGAATTCAAAGTGATGTGATATGTGTTTGTGAAAGGTAATCGTTACCTCAGGCCTCATCAACCGGAAATGACCCAAACAGTGTTAGATGCAGCAGGGCTAAGTGGGTCATTCCCAAGCAGGATATGATCATCAACTTCTAGATATATCTTTACACGTTATGACGTCGTGTATATGATTATTGTGGTTGTATGCCATGAGGGCCCTTGGTAAAGGTTGGTAACGACCGGAGGATGATATATTCGGTACCATCTGTCATAGAGGAGGGTCGGTCTTGTGTTGATAGAGGATCCTGGTACATTCTTCTAGAGATGTACTGTCGGAAGGTAGTCCCTTCACCTGGTCATTTGTACGAAAATCCAAACTCCACTATACCTGCCATTTTGATTGTATTACCCATTTTGGGCTTTATGCTGGAATTTAATCAATGTAACAATTTCGGCTATGATTAATATTATTTGAAAATACTAGACATTATAATATCAGATGAATTTGAGAAGAAATGTTTTAGTTATCGTAAGGTAAAAACATGTCCGTGTTTATGTGTGGGCGTGTCTTACGAGATACTTTTGTTTTGTTAAAGGAAAAGTATGGTAATTTAATAAATTTAGTTGAGTGTGTTTCTCACACTGGTTTACCAGACTGATCCGAGCGTTCTTCCCTTTTAATGCTCGGATTAGACCGAGTATATTTATAGGTTCAGTTTTGGTGCTTTTGGAGCTTCAGTAGGAGAGCAGGAGATCTTCAGTTTTGTGTACATGTATCTGTTTTATTTTTTATTATCCACTATTCTTAGTTGTTGTTTATTATCAACAATTGTAGGGACGGGTTATTATAACTGTCCAGGCTGATGATTATTGCTTGATTGTTGAACTCTGATTGATGTATGTATATACAGTTTCTGTTTTGTAAAGATCATTGATATGATATTAAATGTTATTCCGCTACGATGTGGGATTCTATATTGTTCTATTTGGTTCTATCTTCTCTCTTTCTTCTCTTCTCTTCTTCTTTCTTCTTTTCTTTCTTCTGACTTTCCATCAGTCAGTGCTTTCTGGGTCGGACAGGGGCGGTTATTGTCGATTTAAAGTGTACGGGTTTACGGGTCGTCACATGTGGTATTAGAGCTTAGATTTTGTATATTCCTAAGCTTTGATGTGAATCAGTATAGATAGGGACAGTAACACCCTAGATTGAGTTTGAGTGCATTATATATATGAGCGCGTATTTGTTAGTGAATATAAAAATATTTTATATTGTGTTTTCTTACCCGTTGAGCTGTTTGTGAATTCTGGTTGGTATGTGGGACGCCATAATATCAATAGGGATTTTTAAATACTTGAACGAGGCAAGTCGACATAGTATCATTTTAAATTGGGTAGATGACTAATTTTACCTAGAATATATTTTATATATAAAGGAAACAATTTTATAGAATTATTAAAGTGTAAATAAACTAATTGTTTGGTTGTTGAAAACTTAAATATATATAAGTTAATTATAGTTGTTTGAATAATCTTAATAAAAGCAACAATTATAAAAGAGTAAATTATATAAGCAAATGAATTATAAGTATAGAATTATAAGTAATATGATTTACAATTGTGAAATAATCTTATATATAAAAAGTGAAACTATATGAATATATTTATAAGTTTGAATTATAAATAAAAATGAATTTTAAACTAAGAATTTCAAAATTTGAATCTGGTTGATTTTGACAGTTTATTTTCAATGTTAAAGAGATTATATTATTATAAATAAAAATAGGATAAATGAATTTGAAATGAATCGTATATAAGTAAAGTAATATAGTGAAATTATATAAATAAAGATTTATAAATATGATATATAAATATAAAAGAATTTTTCTAAAAAGGAATATAAAGCATTGAATTCACTACTGTTGCTAGGAAATAATAAGGGTGATGACTACAGCATCATCAGTATCATTTTCGATATGTGATTGATTTGCTACCAATAGTAAATTGAAAATTGAAGTTTTGCTTTGATATACGAATTTGAATTTAAAATCCAAATTGAAATTGATAAATATAAGTAAAATTAGTTTTTGGACTTATAATATGAAATAAGAATTTATTTTGGTAAAGTTGAAATTAATGTGAATTATTATAATAAATATATGATTTGTAATTTAACTAAAGAAAAGTTAAATAAATTGAACTGGATTAGATAAATTATTGAAATGGAAATTAAACTTAAGTGGTAAGTGATTATACAATATGAATTTGAAAGTTTAGATAAATAAGTGGTATAACTAATAAAGTGAGAAAAAGGTAAGTAAAACCAAATGTTAAAAAGGGTTAAACAATTTTGGTTAAGCAAAACAAAATCTAAATTTTGAATAAGTGATATGAAACTTAAGCTGTATAGTGAAAATAAATGCAAGTGAAGATGAAATGAAACATAGCTTAAGTAATGTTGAATGAAGTTGAATTTGATATCAAAATGAATTAATAAAGTGAATATTGAAATGATGTCATTAAGGAATATGGACTTGAGTTGTATAAACGAAATTCAACTTTAGTGGTAAAATGTGAATATAGTGAATAGTATAATTCAATCAAAATCGAATAATTAAATATTAAACCAATTGAAAGTAAAAGTGATAAACAAAATTGAAGGTAGCCGATGTAAATATGGATGTTGAAAGTAAATTAAATAAATTTGGTTATGTTAGTTATACATTGGTTGTTAGATGGTTGTAAGTGGATTAAATAGAAATTCGCCTGAAATTGAAGTAATGAAATTGAAAGCTACGTAATTGAATTCAAATCTGAAGTGAAGTAAATCGAAATAGAATCGAATTTTTATTTGAATTGAAAGAAAACAAACTTGAATGTAAATTAGTGAATGTAAACTAATTGAATATGAATAAACAAATGTTAGTAAAATCCAATATTAATGAATCAAATGTGATTTAAATTGAAAACCAATTCAATGAGTATTAATAAGAATTGAATGTATATGGATTTGGCTATGGATTTGTTGTATAGAGATTAGTTTGTTTGATGTTAGTTGGATGATAGTGGTTGGATTTGTTGCTTTTGTTGCATTTTCTATATTGGCATACATAGTTGCTGCATTGATATATGTTGTATAATGATATTATTTTCATATATACATGTTTCTCATTCGTTGTTGAGTGTTTAGTAGGTGTGTATGGCGTTTGCTGCGCATTTGGAGCTCGCTTCCGCACTATGTTAGCCATATATGCTCGTTAATAATGTATAAGGTACATATCTCGGATTACATATCGTACTTTTACATTTTTTTCTTACGGGATGCCTCATCCTCGAAGATGAGATGTATATTTGTGATATATATATATATATATATATATATATATATTTGTGTGTGTAATCCTACTACGATCGAACCGTGCAAAGGAGACGCTGGCGAATTTTTTTGAAAATTTGAGGCGTTAGAAAAATTTCTGGAAATTTTTTTGATAAATAAAATTTCGATGCTAAGTTAAAGTTAAACGATATTAGGTACTTTTGAAAAGATAGTTACGAATGGATTTAAAAACTTAGAAAAGGTTTTATAAAAGTTTAACTAATGGATTTTGAGAAAAGTTAAAAAGTTCAAATTGATTTGAAATCTAGTTTGAATGAATTGTTTTGAAAAGTTAATGGATTTTGTGACTTTTTCTTACTTAGTAATTTCGAGGTCGAAATTCTTTTAAGTAAGGAAGAATGTAACGACATAGAATTTCAATCATTTGAAATTCGTATATTTAATTTATTTTAAATATTCACAAGTTAATTTTATGAGCTGAATAAATTATACTTCGAATATAGTGATTTAATGGGATAATTAAATCGATAATTTAATATTTGAAATTGTGTAAATAATTGGAATTTGGATTTAAAAGAATAAAATTGATTTATAAAGTTGAATTAAATCCTATTTGAATTAGAATGATGTTATAGAACTTTTAAAATTAAATTAAAAGTTAAATTACAGAAATTGAATATTTTAATATTTAATTGACGTATAAAATACCATATTTCATACAGTTTCGGATTTCGACGAAACCAGTTTCATTGGATCCGTAATGTTATATTATTGTAGGATTTCAAATTTCAATTCAATCAAGATTATGGTTTGTCCGAGGCAAGCTAAAAAGCGTAGAAATCTGTTTAAGTGAATTTTAAATTTAAAATAGTCGATTCGAAAATCTATCTTCCAAATATGATTGAATTGGCTTTCGATATATATTCCATTGTGTTCGGAATAGGGGTAAAACATTATAAATGCCAGTCAGCATGCTTCGTTTGGAGTAAGAAAATATTTCGGGTGAATAATGTCGTGAGATTTTCTATAAAAGGATGTTATTATTTTCTATTTGCATAAAAACTCTAGCTAGGGTTATAGCCGCCGCCGGCTTTGATTTAATGGCCGAAAGCACTCCTCCTTCTCCCGCAATTTTCTTTTGATCCATCGTCTTTCATAATAAACTCTCAACTACAAAAACAAAGATCATATCTAGATCTATAACTTCAACGGTCGCGATCGATTTTCAGTGAGCGGATCAATGGCAATTCGAGTGCAAATGTCACACGGTCGAGTTCGTTTTCTCTGCGTGGAGGCGACTGAGTCAAGTGTGGTCAATGACGTAGGGCGAGTGTAGCTAGAGCTTTCAAATGGTGGAGCTTAATCGACATCTCGTCATCGTATGGAGATGCGATAATTAGGGTTAGCGGCGGCTTCATGGGTTAGATTCGAACATGCTAACCTGGAGGAGAAGATGAACACGGCTAGGATTTTAGAAGAAAAAGCAACGGCTCTGATATAATGAGGTTAAAAATAAAAAAATAAAAGTCAAATTAATTTTATTAAAAATCGTATAAATTTCTAAATGCCATAACTTTTTCATACGAGGTCCCTTTTTGATGAAATAAGTTGCGTTGGGTCCGTATTGACGAGCACTCTATTTAGAACTGGTTTAAAGTTGAATGGATCTAGTGTAAATTTGGGATAAAATTAAACGCCTGTTTAATTTTATTCGGAATAAAACACTACAACTGCTACTGGAACCAATGTGAGTACAACTCACTCTTTCTGACTCATTGATATTTTTATATAAGTGAGAATAGATTTTATTTATGATGATTGATGATTGTCTGTATGATATATGATATATATTGATCGGTATTTGGATAAATTTCTGTCTATTGGAGCAGATGAGACTCTATACGCTCCCACGTATGAGCGGATGACCCTTTGTACGTGCGTCTGCCTCGAAGCAGACATTGTACATATATTTCTAATATGCATATCTGTTGCAGGTGACAGGTTGGAGGGTTCCAATAGATTCCTCACCATTATTGGTTTATTTACAGATATTGTGATATATGCTGTTATCATGTGATATATGATAATTTGGATTGATAATTTGGATGCCGTGATTGATGTATTTAGTGTTGTTGCAGCATTGGGTCTATTTTCGAATTTTAAAAATGTTAAAGTGATGATTTCCAAATTAAAAAAGGATTTTCAAGCAATTTTGAAAATAGATATTTTATTAATTTTGAATTGTTAAAAGAATGAATTTATTTTAAAATAAATGTTATAATTTTTATGTTATAAAAATTATGATGTTTAGAAAATATGACCTGAATGTGGTTTTTGAAATATGGAGTTAACTATTTTGGAAGAACAGTTTAAATTGACATTTTTTTAAATTTATTATAAATAGTTATATATAAGATTTATAAATTGATATTTTATAAACCAAAATGATGGAATTGTAAATAAGTTTTATAAATGTTAAAATGAAGTATAAATGGATTTTATAAGCGAATAAGATTTACGAATTGTGAAGTTATAAAATGAATGGATTTTGTAAAATAAACGTTTTAAGTAATTAACTTATAAATTGGATTTTGGCATATAAACAAGATTTGTTAATACAGGGATTTTATAGGTGGAATTTTTATAAAATATAAATGGAATTTATAAACATTATTTTATAAATTTTAAATTTAATTGAATTTGATAAGTTAATTTTGAATGTTTATTAAAAGAATTTCATCCACAATTTTGGACAGTGTATAATCCTTTAGTGAATGTATAGAAGCAATGAATTTGGTAAAGAAGATATATCCACGATATTGGATAGTGGATTATCCTTTAATAAATCTGTAGAAATACTGGATTTGCTAAATGGACTATATTCGCGATTTTGGACAGTGAATAATATATTAAATAAAATGGATGTTTTTGGGAAGTGATATTTTAAATGGATTTAAATGGTTTGAAGATGTTTTAAAAATGTGTTAATTGTCGAATGCATAGATTTCAACATTCATTGTTGAAATAGAAGTTTCGAGAAATAAGGAAATGATGGACTATAACACTGTTGTTATAGTAAATGATTTTCGAAAGGAAATATTTTGTATAGTTATGGGATTTATATATCTATCTTATATTAAAATCCTTATACTAGTAATTTTGGGTTGTCGTAACGATGTTTTACACAACATTCGTTTTGACTCAAATAAATGTGTTTAAAAAGAACGCTTTCCTTAAAGAATAAAATATATACTTAATCCCGATTTAAGTATGTGTAATATTTTCTAAGTGTTGAAAATAAGTGTTTGCGGCAAAATTGGTCACAAACCCCGAATATCGTGAGAGCACCAGTACATGAATACAAATCAGCAGTATTCTAACACAAATCTCAGATCTAAACAGAGTAGAGAACAATAATTGAAAAATAACAAACAGAAACATAATATTTATAGTGGTTCGGCTATCTTCGACCTACTTTCCACTTTGAAGGATAATCTTTTTATTGATGTGCTTACTAGTTACAGTCAATTACAACAGTAATTTTCGAGTACAACAACTGAATTTGAGTGCAATCGTGATTTTGGCATAGTTTGGACGTTGCTGGATCCAAAATTCCTTTTTTCGTAAGCTCTAGGGTGCTATTTATAGGCTCTCCATGCAAATATCTCGCTCAAACTTCGGGAGACTCCTTCTGGCACGTGAATGGGCCCACGCGATCGATCCCATGCAATTTTGACTCGATCCATGTCGATCAAGATTTTGTCCAATGAAGTCGAAATTTGGCATGAACATTCCTTAGCTTGTACGTAAGCTCCTATGAAAATTTCATAGCATTTGGACTTATGGATTGTGAGATATGATCGATACGAATTGGAGTTTTCTGTAGGCTGTCACGTTCGAACCGGTATCTTTCGTATCGATCTATTCGACTCGATTTCGTGCACGTGCATGTAAGATGACGTGGTGCGAGATTCTTGGATCGATCCACTTTTTGTGCCAAACGATCGAGTCTTCCTTGTGCAGAGGTCTTGTTCGTATCGATCGATAGCACCCTGCTCGCATCGGTTGCTAAGGCGTAATTCTTGTCAAACTGTTTGCATCGATCGGTTGTGGTTTTGATCGTATCGATAATTCAAAGGCGCTTTGTATCGATCACCTCAAACGCCATACTTCGCATCGATTGTTTTAATAGTATTCTTCGCATCGATGAGCTAAGTGATAGGTATGATTTAAGCTGGGGCCAATCGATACGAACACGATAGGAGGATCGGTGCGAAACATTGTCTGCTGGTGGAATTCAATGGATATGAACCGGAGCGCATTTGCTCGATACGAACTGCCGATAATTCGATGGATACGAATAAGGCTTTGCTGGAACGATACAAACAGGTGGATTCGAACAGTGTGACCATGGATCGATTCGAACAGATCGACTCGATCATGGCTCTTTGATGGATACGAACAGCGTACTTCCTTAACTTGTATTGATCATATCTCGATCATACAAACTCTGTTTGACTTGAAATTTGAAATGTTGACTTTTAGCGCTTTGCTTGTGTGATAACCCAGATTTTGGGACGTCTGATAATTGGATTTTAAATTCAAATTTAATTTGAATTTGAATTTAGTCTGGATATTGAATTTCAAAGATATATGTCTTAATTTTAATTTTAATTTAAAAAGAGTGTATGTATATATGATTTTTTTTAAAATCATTCCTTTTATAAAAGATTATGTAGATTTTAAATTCATCTAAGGATTTTATACATTTTCTTTTAAAAAAGTTATTTAGAGAAAAATTTAATTTGTATATGTATAAAAATTTATATAAAATCATATCTTAACATTTAAAACATATAAGTACATATGTAAGCTAATTACACACTCGGATTACAAGTGTTAACATGGTATAATGTGATGTTACAAGTGGAAAACTAAAAATTTCATTTAGAATTTAATTTTTTTTAAATAAAAAAATATATAGAAAGAAACCTGCCCATAGATTCTCATTTCAAAAATTTTATTCCTCTAAAACTTCTTTCATGTTCAAAAACTAAAATAAAATGAAAACAATCTGTAACAAAACACAGTAAATTTCAAACTACTTAAATTTTCCTCAAGTTCTCAAACTTGAAGCAATCATCAAAGCAGATTCAACTCAACCCATAAATCAGGCAGATTCAAGATCATCATAAATCAAGCAAATTGAATTCAAACATCAGACACCAAATCAAGAAGAAGTCTGTTTACATGTAGCTTGGTTCTCTGTTTCCAGAAATCAGGTGAGTAAACCAAATCTTTAAAGACTTTAATATGGTTGAAAACTTTATGGCTTGTGATGACTGAATGTATTAGTGAAGTTGCATAAGTTTATGAATAAGAATGTATGTATAAATACCTGATTTCTTGTGATATGCCTGTATATATAAATATACCTCTACTCTGTGTTATTCACAGTCTCTAATTTCCTTCCAGAAATTTTTGCTATACCATAGATTCATTGTTAAAACTTGATCATTATAAGAAATGGTTTTAACTACCTAAATTTATCTTTTAAAAATAGTTTCAGGATTTTATGTTAGTAATTAATTAAATTTTGGAAAGATCAGTGAAAAATTAATTTGGGTCAAAAAATATACCATTTTAATTCCCTCTTTGGATTAGTCTATCTGATTTGTGATAGTGATTGATGAATTTTAAAGGTAATGACATGATTTTTACTTTACTAAATCATTGGGATAAGTGAGTTGAACAAGGCTTTTTGGTTGTTTGCCGTTGATCGGCGATGACTTGGAGGTCGTAATTTGGACTGGAGGTGGCTAGCGGACTGAGGATTAAGACAAAAATGATCAGGAAAATTATCAGTCGCCGTGGCGACGAGGTGGAGATATGTTAGGGTTTAATGGTGGGATTTGTATGACATTGATGTCAAGATGTTTCCAACATGGGTGAAGTGCTGGGCTCGATCGTGATAGGGGGTAACTGAAGCTGGGAGTGATGGTTATCCTCTAATTGAAGGTTGGTTGATCTCGTAGTCAAGATCATCGGAGAGAGGAAATTCTTCGATCATAGGTTGCAGATTCGTTCAACTTTGTAGGCTCGTTTTCGATTTTGAGCTTGATGCTCAGGGTGAATGGTCGGAATCGGTAGTGTGGGTAGCCGTCGACTTATCGAGGACGGTGGTGATGGTCGGAGATTCTCCGACCATTTGTACACGTGTACGAACATTTCTCGTATCAGTGTTTAGCTGGTTCGTCGTTCTCGAGTGCGATGGTAATGGCCTCGGGATTGATCTCGTGTATGTGAGGTTTCGTCTCGAGTTTGTTTTGTGTTGTGCGCGAGTAATTCTGGTTTAAGTACAGTTTAAAACTTAAACAAGTAAAGAAAAAAAAAGAAGGGAAATGGTTGAGCTCGGGATTGAGGCTGAATAACCCTATGTTTGTCTCGGGTATTTATAACAGTTTCAAATTTAATAAAGAAAAGATTTAAAAGTTTAAATGAATCTAGTTTAAATTATTTCTTGAATCTAATTCTTTATTAAATGATCTACTTTGATTTAAGAAGGGTAAGATTTGTTTAACTTAAAGTATCAAGATAAATAATTTATCTTAAAGGTAATTAAGGACTTGGATAATTAATGATTGATTAAATTAATGGAAGTGATTAAGGGTTAATCAGTTAGTGTTATTAATTAAAGGATTAATTAATAAAATTTATTAAAGGGTTAAAGTTAATTAATAATTACTTGTTAAGTTTAATAAAATAATAATAATAATAATAATAATTATTAATGGAAGTAATTAAGATGATCATTAATTAAGGAAATAATTTAAGAAATAATTTATAATGAAGGGATAATTAATCTAATATGAAGGTTTAATTTCTAGCTATAATTAAAGAGTAATTAATCAAGAAGTGATTAATTAAAAAAGGATAATAAAGGCGCAATTACTTAGTGTAATTAAAGAATAATTAATTAAGATGATTAATTTAAAATAACATCAAAGGTTAATTACTTATTGAAATTAAAGAATAGTTAATCTAGGAAGGTTAATTAAGGTAGATAATTGAGTGATGAATTATTTAATCAATTTGTAATTAATTAACGATAAGTAGGTTGGATTAATAGAAATCAAAGTGATTAATTAAAAATGTATCAAACTTTGTTTATGAAGGAGTAATATATTGGATGAGTTAATAATATTATATGATAAATAATATCAGATGATTGAATGTGTTATCTCTGATGTGAGAAATGTAACGCTATGTTATATAATATGTTTGGTTTAAATTATGGTAATGGGGTATCTTCTGATAATGAATTACTATGTGAAGGTGACACCCTGTATTTAAAGCTTTGAAAATATATTTCTCTTGAATAATTTGGTTTAGGATGACATTGGATTTGAAAAGACCAGAGTTGGGTATTAGTTAATACCCGAAACCACTTCGTTTCTTTATAAATTGCTAGGTGAAATCAATAAGCTGGAATAAAATGATTTAAGTGAATTGAACCATTTAATCTAAGTTTTGGTACTTAGAAATTGATGTGTGAAATACGTGATGTCTATAACAACTTGTGAAGTTGTGAATTGATATAAGTTACCCGGGTTTATATAGGTTGTATGCTTTTGTATTCCATATTAGTTGGGTTTACTCACGCTAGTTTCCAGCCTGAACCGGGTGTTATTTTGATGTGATTCTCGGGTCAGACCAAGTATTACAGATTTCCAGGTAAGGACGTTCTGGAGCTCAGGAGGCGAGCTGGATGGCAGGAACATATGGAGTATTTCCACTGTGATATAGTTGTATATCTAGGACATGTTGTTTTAAAACTGTCCAGTGTTGTGTAAATGTTGTAACTCTGATATATAAAAATGTAAATGTACTGATACAGTTCCTTTTTGTAAACCGTTATTTTATTGATATTATATTTTGTCCGCTGCGAATGTGAGATGCTGGTTTTTTCTGTTCTTCTTTTCCTTCTTTCTCTTTTCTTCTTTTTCTAACTATCTGGAATTTTCGGGATCAAAATTTCCAGGTCGTTACAGCTTGTCTTGGCTTGTCAATTGTAGCTCGATGCGGACTCGGACAAAATTCATCGATATCTATAGTAAACCTGTGATGTATAATCGATATTTGGGATGAGTAATCATTGATTTTCAGTTAACTTCTTGATATCTCGGCCTTGCTAAAATGTGGGATAACAATAAAGATATTTGTGAATATGCTTAATTGTTTAAATAAGTATTTGGAAAAGTTTTCTAATCTTAAAATGGTTTTTGAAAATATATCTTTTTAAAGATAATCTGAGGTGAATATTTGGAAAGTGATTTAATTAATAAAGGATTAAATAAAAGGGCCCAGTGATTGTTATGATGCTGAATATTTGTTTGTTGCTTTGACAGTTAAATAACCGACTATCAAATTTAGCCATTTTAGTTCCTCGATTTGATGTAGGAACTATTTAGTCATACATTTAGTACGTAGCCTTCTGTATGGGCTTGATTATCGTTTGTGTTGAGGATGTTGATTCATATAATGCATGGTATTACTCCAATCTATCGAGCTTCCTTCTTGGCCCAAAGGATAACAAGTTGAAAGTTGGAGACGTGATAAGCCTATATAATTTCTGTGTGAGGTTGAGAAACGCTTTTGCGTCGTTAGTGAGGAGACATCAGGATCAGATTTATCTGAAAACCACTTCGGACCAACGTATATGCGACGATTGTGTAGAATGCTTGTGATGATATTGATATTTTAGATTTTCATAGTGGGGGACTGCTTGTTGATCATTTGGGGTTAAGATCCTAATATACATATAGTAGCAGCGGTCTCTTCATTATGAAATATCTAATGTAAGGACTATTCGCTACTAATCCTAGGGATTTCCCAACAGGTACCTTCAGTTTGTCCTATTCCTGGATAACTTGTATGGATGTTTGTCTGACATTGAATTTTAAAGATTACGTACATTGGTTTTTACAAACGTACATCAGTGGTGGCGGAGAAGGAAACTTCTCTTAGCTTAATATCCTCCTTGAGACGTATGAGCTTAATGGTTGTATTTTTGTGAAAGGAAGTTAGTAGTCAACGGAAATGGCCGTGTGGCATTCAAAGTGATGTGATATGTGATCGTGAAAGGTAATCGTTACCTTGGGCCTCATCTACCGAAAATGACCAAAACAGGGTTAGATGCAGCAGGGCTAAGTGGGTCATTCCTAAGTTGGATATGATCATCCTTTTTTAGATATATCTTTACACGTTATGACGTCATGTATCTAATTATTGTGGTTTGTATGCTATTAGGGCCCTCGGTAAAGGTCGGTAACGACCGAAGGATGATATAATCAGTACCATCTAGTTATAGAGGTGGGTCGGTCTTGTGTTCGTAGAGGATCCTTTGTGATGGTCCTTGGTATACATGTACTGCCAGAAGGTAGTCCCTTTACCTAGTCATTTGTATGGAAATCGAAACTCTACTACGTACCTGCCATTTTGATTGTATTAACCATTTTGGGCTTTATGCAGGAATTTAATCAATGTAACAATTTCGGCAGTGATTAATATTATTTATATATACTAAACACTAGTATAATATCATGAATTTGATATGAAATGTTTTAGTTATCATAAGGTAAAAACATGTCTGTGTTTATGTGTGGGTGTGTCTTACGAGATAATTTTGTTTTGATAAAGGAAAAGTTTGGTAATTTAATAAATTCTGTTGAGTGTGTTTCTCACGCTGGTTAACCAGACTGATCCAGACATTCTTCCCTTTCAATGCTCGGGTCATACCGAGTATATTTATAGGTTCAGTTTTGGTACTTTTGGAGCTTCAGCTGGAGAGCTGGAGAACTTCAGTTTCATATACACGTTTCTGTTTTGATTATTGATTATTCGCTGTGCTTAGTTGTTGTTTATTATCAGCAATTGTGAGGACATTTTATTGTAATTGTTCAAGCTAATGATTATTGCTTTATTGTTGAACTCTGATTGATGTGTGTATATACAGTTTTTATTTTGTAAAGATCATTGATATGACACTATATGTTATTCCGCTGCAATGTGAGATTCTGTATTGTTCTGTTTGGTTCTATTTTCTCTCTTTCTTCTCTTCTCTCTTCTTTTCTTTCTCCTGACTTTCCATCAGTCTGTGCTTTTTGGGTCGGACAGGTGTGGTTTATTGTCGATTCAAAGGGTGTGGATTTGCGGGTCATCGCAAGAAACATCTTCAAATCAACAGTTTCCCCTATTTCCTTTCAATGTTTTCTTTCATGAAAGATTGCAACTTTTAATCTTTATAAATAGAGTTTAGAATCCAACAAACAATTAACTTAACTGATTTTAATATTCTTGAATTCTTATCTCTTATTCTCTATTTTCAATTTGCACTCAAACTGCATATAATCTCTAGACGTTGATCACTCCATCTTCCGCATTCTTCAAGCATGTTACACTATATATCATAAAGGATAAGATTATAGGAAGATTGTACTTAGTTGACTTATCAGTGCTATTTAAAGAGCATACTACAGTTAGATACTTTTGTTATTTGTAAAGAAGTCATGTTCGGTTACTCAGGCGGTGGAAGTCCTATTCGGTTGCTTAGGCGGTAAAAGTCCTATTCGGTTACTCAGGTTACACCTATTTCTCCAGATTAAGTGAGGGCTATTAGTTTAATTCCCGAAGGAGTCTGAGACTGGACGTAGAATAGGAGTTCGAACCAGTATAAAAATCTCTGGTGTCATTACTTTGCTGCTTTAATTGTTTACTTAGTTTATATTCTGCACAAGTAGTTTATCCATATCACACGATCCTATAGCACAGTGACTTTCATTTGGTATCAGAGCACAGTAAATTTCATTTGGTAGCAGAGCACAGTCACTTTCATTTGGTATAAGAGCCTGGGATTCTAGAGATCGTAACAACATCCTAGAACAAATGGCTACAAAGAGATCTAGTCAAGGCAATAAGAAGAGAAAGAGCAATAAAGAAAAATCAAAGGAGCAAACAAAAATTGCTTTGTGGCTAAACCCGGATCACAATAGGTATGCTTAAATTCTTTATATAAAGATCTTCTGTTAGCACATGATGAATTATTAAAAGATTGTAAAACTTTGAATAAAATTAATAGAATTTCTTTCGCTAAGTTAAAAGATTGTGAGCAAGAAATTTCCAATTTAAAAGAGGAAAATAAATTTTTGGTAAAACAAATTAAATGTTTTGAAAATACCATAGAAGAACTTGTTTTACAAAAAGATTTCCTACAAAAAGAAAATGAGCAGTTAGAAGATAAAAACAACGATCTTTTAGAGGAAATCAATGTTTTGCAAAATAAAAATACATTTTTGGAAAATTCGTTAAATAATTCTAGTTCTTTAATTTTGTCTCTTCAAAAAGTGAATGAAGTTTTAATTAAAAACAATTTAGAATTATCTAAATAATGTGAGATTTTAAAAGTTAATAATAATATTTTTCAAAAAGAAGTTTGTGATTCTAAAGCAAATTTTGAAAGATTAAATACAAAATCATAAGTTTTAACAAAGGTAAAGATATCTTATCATCCTTAGTTACTAATTCAAAAGCTCACAATGATAAAAGCGGTTTAGGCTATAAACAAGCTAAAAGTAAAAATAGTACTGGATATGCATTCTTATATACTAATTTTAGTGCGAGTACTAGTAACCAAGGAAGTTTTTAAATCAATTATAGTCATAATAGTACTTTGTTTAGAAATGGTAGAAAGTATTCTTCAAGTACTAAGCTAATGACTAATAGTATTAAGATATGGATTCCAACTAATATGATTGATCATGATAAACAACTTTATATTAGCAACTACTATAAGAATGTGATTTGTAATGAAAACTATATCATAAAGGTTCAACTATACCCAAATGGCTATAGTTTCCTAAAGATTAGGAAACTATAAGAAACTTGGGTATCGCATGCTTTATATCTTAAGTGTTTTTTTGATACCGTAGAATATAAGTAGTAGTTATTTTAAAATTGTCTCATTATTTTTTTGGATACAGCCACACCTATTTTGGTAAGGTTTTCATCCTATGATTAACCCCTCGGACCCTAACATGGTAAGTGGGTACCAAAAATGATTATTATTTATTGCAGGTACTCGGAGAAACAAAAGGAAAAGGATAGATTTTGGAATTTTAAAGGATGTTCCATACGTTTAATAGAATTACGTGCTTACAATGAAATATGGTCTTCAGCAAATATGGTAAAATCTATTTTATTTTTCTCCATAGTTAATATTGGGTTTATCCCACTATTTGCAAGATATTATAAAATTTATTATATTCCCACATTCTTTTTTATAATGACAAAGGGGAAGAAATTCATATGCATATTGATAGAGGGAGATATTATACTTACGAGGAGATGTTATACTTAGGGGGAGCTTTAAACATATTAATATTGTTTTATATATAAAATGAATATTTAAAAAAAATTATGTAGTTGTCATCATCAAAAAGGGGTAGAATGTTAGAACCTCAATTGTTGGATTTTAATGACAAAAACTATACAATTATTCCAAAGAATCTCAAGCTAATTTGCATGTACATAAGCATCAAAAAGAGACAAACGGATACATTCAAAATGAAGATACACAGTATAAAAAAGATGAAAGTATGTATATAGAGATACAAGAAGAGATATACATGATAGAGACAAGATGAAGGTGACAAACAAAGTATTATTAGTCATAGAGTGTCATGTCTAGAGTTTGCAAATGTTAAAATCTTCTCAAAATGGTATACACAATATACATTCTTATTTTAAAAGAAAAATCAAGTTTTCAAAAAATTGCGTGGAGCGAGACTTGAACCCGTGTTACTAGTTTAGAAGGCAAGTGTTCTAACCAAATGAGCTATGGTAACTTCTGTTTATCAATAGAATTCAACCGGCTGAATAATACCATTCAGACAGTTGAATGATGAAACATTTCATAAATTGATATGAAGTTTCACCCGGCTGAATTAGGCCTGAAAATGCATATTTCTTTACTATTTTCGAAATTATCAAATTTAGAAGGCTGAATTATATTTTCAGCCTGCTCAATATTTATTACGGCTATTTTTTTTTGAAAATACACTTCTCTTCATCGAAGAGAAACATCTTCAAATAGACAGTTGCACCTATTTCTTTTCAACGTTTTCTTTCATGAAAGATTGCAACTTTAATCTATTTAAATAGAGTTTAGAATTCAACAAACAATTAACTTAACTGATTTTAATATTCTTGAATTCTTATCTCTTATTCTTTATTTTCAATTTGCACTCAAACTGTATATAATCTCTGATCGTTGATCACTTCGTCTTATACATTCTTCAAGCACGTTACACTATATATCATAAAGGAGAAGATTATAGGAAGAATATACTTAATTGACTTTTCAGTGCTATTTAAAGAGCATATTACAGTCAGATACATTTGTTATTTGTATAGAAGTCCTGTTCGGATGCTCAAGCGGTAGAAGTCCTATTCGGCTGCTTAGGCGGTAGAAGTCCTGTTCTGTTGCTCAAGCGGTGTAAACCTATTCCTCTGGGTTAAGTGAGGGCTGCTAGTTTAATTCCAGAAGGAGTTTGGGACTGAACGTAGAATGGTGGTTCAAACTAATATGAAAATCCCTGTGGTCATTTACTTTACTGCTTTATTATTTACTTAGTTTATATTCCACACAAGTAGTTTACCATATTATGCGATCCTATGGCATAGTGACTTTCATTTGGTATCATAGCATAGTAACTTTCATTTGGTATCAGAGCACATTCACTTTCAATTTATCAATAAGCATTTGTCTAGAACATTAAAGAAAAAACTGATCTAAATAATATACGATTCATAAACAAAGGATTTTGTCTTAAATCAACTAAGTTGTTTGAAAATGAGCCGATGTTGTAAACCTCGCATGCATAGAACATATTCGAACTAGTATGATATCATATAGTGTTCAATCCACTTTGTTGCTCTACAATTCTATATACATCTTGTCAATCAACAGCATCATGATGTAGGTAAGCAAAGTGGCCATATAATGGTGGCTGAAAGGTTCTTTTAAAGAAAATCTAAGGTGTTCATGCATCACACCTTCAGCAACTACTGGTATCTAACATTGTACGCACATGGTAATATGGTAGAAACAAAGTGTATATACTTTAAATATTATAAAAAATAAAATTTCATACTACATGATAAATTCGAAGAGATAAATGAAATACTATTATTATTTATGTGAACAACCGATGGTATGTGATTTATATATTTTGTATAAAGGTGGAACCCAGTGCATGAGGCTCCCACACGATAGCGGACTCTAGAGCGGTTGATAATATATGCAGCATTTCTCTCGCGTTATAAAGAGGTTGTTTTCGGACTCGAACCTAGACATCCAGATCATCATGCGGATGACTTAACCGATGTCATGTGATTTATATATTTTGTATATGAACGAAAATTTAGATTTATCACTTTTGTCAGTATTAATATGGTAAAGAAATAGAGTTGTCTTTTTCATAATTTATTAGTTAAATTAATGAACATTATTTGAATTTATTTATATAGTTTAAATTTATGATACTAAATTAGGCCAAATGTATAGAATTGAATGTACAATAGTGTGAGAGAACTGAGTAGAGCTTTTTATATGATTGTAGAAATTGTAAAATATTGGTGTTATCCTACATTTAAACTAAGTGACATCTCAATGGATCTGAACTTGAGTACTCATGAGATAGATCGAGAATGCAAGGAAAACAACCCAAATTGGACAAGGCTATAAGGATTTGCACCAAATGTTGTAGGAGTTGATATACTTAGCTTCCTGGAAGAAGCTAGACGATGGAAGGAGTAAAAGAAAACTAGAGGATCCAAGACCAAGGAATAGCTTGATACTAATCCATATTGATCGATACCGAACCTCGTTGGTTTAGTGGTTGAACGGCATAGCTTAGTCAAGCGTGGAAACCAAGTCATAAGGATGAACTAGCTGGCATATGTGGATAACTTGGTGCCAAGTAATAACAATCAGTATTTATCATCTATTGTTCATAATTCATTTAGTTTTGACCAAATCTTCATGCTGAAACTTCGGATTAGGAATGGAGAATGTGTTTTAGGAGACTGTTGATGATTTTGTTGAACAATTTCATCTATAAAAAAACAAGGTTAATGCATTAAACAAAGATCTTCTTTTGGTATCTGATTTCTGCACCTAAATATTATAGAATTCATACCTGAATGGTTTAAACCTTGAGTGGCTGTAATTCTCTTGTAAAAAGAAAATGATTATCAGTAATAAAGCTAATATTAAATGCAGGTATTGATTTTGGCCGAACACTCTAAATTTATGTGTTATATTCTCTTTTAATTCTTAATTATTATTATTATTAACTTCCATTTTTGATTGATCAGATGTTTATCCCATTTTTAATGCAAACGATTTGATACTTTCACTAAAAAGATTAATCTTAGGGATAAATCTTTTCTTTCACTTTCGATGAGAAGAAATATAAAAGCTAGATCTAAGGTTTTGAGTTGCAGATCCATTATTACTTGGATTTAAAGGAATCTGCCATTGGATCTGAGGAATGGCTCCTTGAAAGTGTAAGGTGAATTCTATCCTATCAGGAGCCATTGTTGAAGGGTTGAACGAAGGCTCTCATCAAGGAAAGGATACAAATCAACTAGCTCTTTCAGAGGCCTTAAGTGCACCAAAGACTGTGACAAGGGTAGATTTGGATCGTATGAAGACCGAAATGAACAAGAGAATGGTGAAGGGCCATAATGCATCTTGGAGAGGATAGAGAAAGCATTGCAATGATCGTCGAGCTACCTCGAAAGCATAGGAAGAGCCATAGAGATTCATCATCTTTTGATTTAAGGAAGAGACTGTATCTTCGTCAAATCGAAATTAAACAGGTAGCGAGTAGAAGATGTAGAGCCAGGATGTTTGAATATCGAGGATGGGAGCTAGAATAGAAGTTCCACATCCTATAAAGATCAATGTCTATTTCTTAGTAACAATCATTCAAGTGGAATGGCCGAGGATAATTTTGAAGGTGAGGGTTCGAAGAAGGTTGAGATTGGTGCAGAGTAGGCTTAGTGGTCAGATTGGTGTTGTTTAGGTGAATGCCGCAGAGCCAACTAGGAGAGAACGTAATCCGACAAGGCATAGATAAAGAGAGTCTGGATTAATGACTTTCCAAGAGATAGAGGATCCTAGACGTCAGGCAACGAACTAAAAGCTCTTAGAGGGTCAAATACTCGAGGTTGTCCTTAACATTTTCTATCTAGCTGCCCAATCTAGCTAGGAGTTCATCACTGATATGATAAAGGGGGTTTTCAATTAAAATAAGCATGGGGTCGAGGAGCTTGGATCCAGTTCTTTTCTCCTAGCTAGACCCCATTCACCAATAACATTATGTAGGGAAGATATCCAAAAATGTTTGTAATACCAATGTTATCTAGTCTTTTGACCAGGAAATGTTCGGACGGACTCGATGGATCATATTCATAGTTATTGAGATAGGAAGCTCAAAGAGATATCCCTGGACTCTAGAAACCATGCATAAACAGGATCACAAGGTCAAAACCAAAACAACCCGAATCAAGGCAAGTGCAAATGTGCCCAAGTGAGAGGCTAGTACAGACCTGCCATATGGGTCAGTACTGAGTTCTACTTCTACCTCAGGTGGACCTCATCTTCTGCTATGCTTTCTACAAGATGCATTGAGCCTATTTTCAATGTTCTTTTGTTGATTCGATCGAATTCTCTATTGGTCTCCATGAACACTTAAAACATCAACTTTGCTCCACCATAACTCCATCGTTTGGACTTGGAAATAAGCTAATATTGGTGCAAACAACTACAGAATCATGAAGCTAACCACAAGATGATCCGAGATGAAGAGTCGAAGATAGCCATTTTGGCAAACTTGAGGATCGATACCAACCCCTACCTATGGATCGGTACCGACTCCTATAAATTGATGACGTGGCACCTTTTTTCTTGGGAGAATTAGTCTAAATCGTGTACAACGGTTAGGAGATTATTGTGCGAGATATTAGGCTCCCTACCTCTATAAATAGGAATGCAATGCTCATTTTTTGGGATCTTTTGGGTTCTAATTGATGCTAATGCTATATTCTTGTAATTCTAAAAATCTAAGTGTCAGAATTGTATTGACCCTTAAGAACTTCTACCCTTAAGTCAGAAATAAGCGATAAAATAGTTTGGTCGAACCACTATAAATTATTGTGTGTTCTCGTTTCCTCATTTTTCATTTACTTTCTTCATATTTTATTCACCATATAAACTCTTGGGTGTTTGAGCCATTTTTTATTCAAACATTTTAGTACTTTCATTCAAAGTTGAACTTGGGATGTTTAGATCCATCATCTACTATTGAATTTCTCATATCTAAGAGATAATTAAATTTCTCAACCTTTAACTATATAACTCAGATTTGCAAAGATCTACTATAAGCTTTCCACCATAGCCCAGCAAGAAGAGACCGTTATACCAACTCCAGAGCTACTACTGAAGCTGAGAACAAGAATACTTAGCAAGGGGATAGAGTTGTCTAGCCTGCTCAAATGGAGATCCAGACTCCAACTGATGTCATGGCAAGAGTGGAGATGGATATGATGATGAATTAGATGGAAGATGGGTTCCAAGCTAGTTAGAATCAAATGAATCAGATGATGCCGCAGAGCTTGAGACTGTTGAATGAGCTAAGCCAAAACAGCCATAGAAGGAGCATAAGTGTCTGTAGTTCTTCATCTGAAAGTTCCTCATCATCTGAGAAGACAGAGGGACCGAAAGCAGAAGAGGATTCAAAGAACTGCTGGAACATCGTACCAAGGAAGAGGACGAACCCCAAACTCGAGTTTAGGTATCGATACCGAGCCAAGATAAGGGGTCGGCCCTCCAATGGTGGACCCAGAGCCTATCTTTTGGAAGGTGATGTGGATTTGGCTTTAGGATGCACTGCTGGCGGTCAGAATCTGGAGTATCGTGCTGCTGCTGATGGTATTACTCACGCGAAACAAATAGGGGGACTGTTGGATGAATGGATCTCCCAGAGGATGGAGAATCTATGTATCGAGGGCCAAACCGAGAGCGTTCATCGTGTTAAACACTCGAAGCGAAACCAAATTACCGCCGTTCAATCGAATCTGTTGACCTGGACTACCTGGAGGATTTGGTCATGGGACTTGTTAGTGAGAATCATTTCACAGAAACGACGAATGGGGTACTTCTCCCAACCGAAATCCATTTATAGAGAACATTCTATGCCATAGATATCCGCCGGAGATTCGCAATGCCAACTATGCCATTGTACGGAGGAACGTCAGACCCTAGGCAGGACTTTATGCGATATGAATGGCATATGGGTTCAACCAGAGCTTTCGATGCTATAAAATGTCATTGTTTCTCTGTTTTCTTTAAAGGAGTAATTACAATGTGGTTCACCCGACTTCCGTCGAGTTTCGTATCATCTTTTGTTGAGTTATCGAAAAAGTTTGTAGAACAATTCTGTTTGCTACTACATGTCCAAAGCATGTGATGTCTTTGTCGAACCTCTTCCATGCCGAGGGAGAGTCACTAAAGAATTTATTGAATCAATTCCATACAGTTGTGATAAAAGTCATAGATCCCAAGGATGACATAGCGCTGATAGCATTGATTAGGGAGATTCATCCTAATATGGAGTTTGAGGAATGGTTTGAAAGGAAGCCCCCATCAATGATGGATATTTTCTATAGAAAGGCTAATGAATATTTACGCTTAGAGGAAGTGAAGAAACATCAATGGAGGATTGGTGATGAAAATTCCAATGAAGTGATACAAAGAAACGTTGCCATAAAGCAATCTGAGGAAGCTCTGGGAGTGGGGATGTAAGTGTTGGTAATCAAAAAAATAAACGAAAACGAAATGATAGTGGAGATAAGAAGAAGAAGACAGATAACAAGAACTGTATTAGGACTCCTAAATATGATAGCTTTACTGAACTAAACAACTCGATAGAGAATATCTATTTTGCAACTGAAAACACTGAGCAGTACAGAAAGCCGGTTTCGAGAGAGTCGACTAAGAAGGAGCGAAACTCAGGCAAGTTTTGTAGATTTCACGAAACTTATGGTCACAATACAAATGAATGCAGACACTTGCGGGATATGGTTGAGGAGTCCATTTGTAAGAAAAAGTTACAGTAGTATATGAAAGCCCTATAGGATGGCAGGCAAGGAATTCTAATGTCCCTGGGCCATCTTCTCAATGGAGGCGAGCTGAGCTTAGTGCTGATGCATTCTGGTGGTTAGAAAAACGATTGTTGATTAATACAATTATCTGTGGACCGCATCCTATCGATAAAAGTTTTGTGGAGATGGATAGATATATTGAAGATATAAAACATGCTAAGAATGAAAGTTGTTATATTTTTGAGGATGGAGCTTTGGTGAAACAATCTCGAACCATAATAGATGATATTATTTTTTAGAATAGAGATTCTGACAAAGTGGAAGCTCCAACAATCGACCCACTCGTGATATTAACCATGATTGGTCTTGCTAATGTACGGAAAGTGCTTGTTGACTGTAGAATTTCAGTCAATATCCTATTCAAGAAAGCTTATGATAAAATGATGTTGGAGGAGAAAGATTTGAAGCCTTTTAAGGGATGGCTACTGAAGCTATAGGATTTTTTCAATTACCGGTGGTACTTGATGAGGGCGACTGCCAACGAGTGTGAGTCTTTCCTTTTTTGGTGTTGGATATATATTTTGCTTATAACATATTTTTAGGTCGATCGGCCCTAGCGAAATTTAGAGCGGCCACTATTCCCTAGTGTTTAATTGTGAAGTTCCCTACAAACAATGGAGTGGGAGTTATGCACAGAGATCAGGTGGATGGCTACAATACGTCGCTGAGCTAAAGGAGGCAAGGCCAAAGGAGAAAGGAAAGAATGTAGCGGGGGCCCTTTATGTAAAAGCTTTTGATGCATAGCAGCTACAGCTTGATCCCCGGCTTGGGCAGGCTAATTAGGTCTATGATGATATGGACCAACAAAAGGAGCCAGAAGGTGGACAAGCAGCTCCCACAAAGTTGACAATCACTATTCCAGTTAGCGAGGATGATTCGAGCAAAGTCCTAAAGGTTGGATATTAACTCGACGATAATGTGATGAAGGAGTTGGTTGGATTTCTCTAGGCAAACCTAGATGTATTTTTGCCTGGACACACTCAAATATGTGTGGAATCTCACCCTAGATCGCGACCCACGCATTAAACATTAATCCCAAATGCATTCCAGTAAAACAGAAATGCCACAGCCTAGGTTCAGAGAAATCCACTACACTTAAAGAAGAAGTGGATAAGCTGAAGGACAATGGCTTCATCCGTGATGCCTTGTACCGAATTGGGTGTCAATTCCAGTCTTGGTGAAAAAAGAAAATGGGAAGTAAGTACATGCATCGCTTATTCCAACTTGAATAAGGCATGTCCGAAGGAAAACTTTCTCTTTCGAGGATAGATCAGCTAGTGGACTCGACTGTTAGGCACGAGTTACTTTCATTTATTGATGCATACTCCGAATATAATCAATTCCCGATGCACATCCTAGATCAGAAACAGACCTGCTTTATTACTGACCTCGGCTTCTATTGCTACATGGTGATGCTATTTGAACTAAGGAACCCAGGAGCGACTTACTAGGGACTCGTGAATTGGATGTTCAAAGACCAGATTGGACGATCTATGAAAGTTTATGTGGATGACTAGCTTATGAATTTGCAGTGTTCGAGAGACCACGTTGATGATCTGGCAGAGATGTTTGGTGTCCTTCGACAATACGGGATGAAACTCAATCCTTTGAAATGCTCTTTCGATGTTGTGTTAGGGAAGTTCTTGGGCTTTATTGTTAACTTCTGTGGGATTGAAGCCAATCCAAAAAAGATCAAGGCTTTGAGAGTGATTGAACCCCCGTAGATGATTAAGGAGGTCCAAAGCTTAAATGGGAGGTCGCTGGCCTGAGCCAATTCATCTCATGAGCCACTGACAAGTGCATCCCTTTCTTCGAAGTGTTCAATAAAGGGAAGAGAAATTTCAAGTGGAATCAAGACTATAAGAATGCATTCCAAGCTCTGGTGAATCATTTGGAGAAACCTCCCGTTCTCTCGAAACAGGTGATAATGAGGACTTTTTCTTATACCTAGCGGTGTCAATGCATGCCCAGAGCATCACACTTGTACTTGAGGAATTCTACATCCAGCGACTGGTCTACTATATCAGCAACATATTGACAGGATAAGAAAAAACTATTCGAGACTTGAAAATCTTGCTTACTGCGTGTTGATTGCTTTCAGGAAAATCCACCCCTATTTAGGCTCATCTGATAAATGTTCTCATTGATTAGCCTTACAACAAGTCTTACAACAACATGAGAGTTCTGAAAGCCTGTTAAAATGGAACATTGAATTGAGTCAAAACAATATCACCTATAACTCTTGAGAGCAATCCGGGGTCAGGTCCTAATAGATTTCATAGCTGAATTCACTGCACGAGATGATCTCAAAGAGTAGTGGAAAAAAAGAAGTTGGATGGAAGATGTACGCGGATGGTGCATCTAATGATCGGTGTTCTGATACTGGAGTTGTACTTGTCACTTCCAAAGAACACCCTATTAGTTATGCCCTGAAACTTAACTTTCCAGCAATGAACAATGAAGCTCAATACGAGTCCCTGATTGTAGAACTCAAAATCGCGAAGGAAATGAAAATAAAGACTTTTTGTATTTTCTATGACTCCCAACTAGTGGTATTCTAGGTTAGGAAAGAGTATTAGGCAAAAAGAACATGGTTAGCTCCTTATCTAAGCTAGGTTCTTGAGCTGCTCGATGACTTTGAATACTATAAATAGCATATATTCCCACAGACCAGAATGAAAAGGTCGACTCATTTGCAAAGCTCGCTAGGCCTGGAGATGCATAACTCATGAGTTTGTTCCAGAGGAAGTTCTTTTAGCTCCGATCATCAACTAGATGGACATTGATTGGATCTCGGAGATTGTCAAGGATGACTCCAATTCAGAATTATTTGCAAACAGGGATCCTTTCAAAGAGAAGGAATGAACGATGGACTTCTTTTAACACTTTGCGCTTATCAAACCACCCACAAGTCAGCGACTAATATCTCTCTATTCACCTTGCCATACGGATCAGAGGCTGTGATTCTGGTCAAACTATACCTTCTCATCAAGTGACCATTAAAATCCACATACGAACAAGTAGCTCATTCTAAAGTACCTTAATATGAAAAATGAGAAGCGGACTGAAGCTGAGTTGAAAGTAGTTGCACACTGACACTAAGTCGCTCGATATTATAATACCAAAGTTAGGAGTCGAACCTTTGAAATCGACGACCTGTTCCTTAAGCGAATCTTCCCCAGCCCTAAGAACTTGGGTTCGAGTTGGGAAGGTCCATACACAATAGAGGAAAAGCTTGGAGATGGCAGTTTCAAGCTGGCAACTGTGGACGGGATCTCACTCCCAAGGGCATGGAATAGCGGGTACCTACAATGTTATTTCACTTAAAAATAAGCTTGTAAATAATTGGCTAGAGCCTTGTAACAAGACAAATTCTATCATTTTTCTCCTTTTACGAAATAAAATGGTTTTTCCTGCCTAAAAATCCGTCTCTCCATTACCTAAGAGTTATGACTCAACCGATTCAAATTAATTTTTATATGATTAATATGGGTGTGCAGGTACCTAGAGGTAGGTGCCGATCAAATTTCTATAGCCCATGATCAGGCATGTGATTGATGCCAACCAACTCTTGCCTTTAGATTAGAGGCATGAGTGTAAAATCCAGTCGGACATAATAGACTGTCCGTACACTAACTCTCATCCCTAGACTGGGGGGAGGAGTACAAAAGGAAACGGATGTGACTCGACCATCCGTCAACTAACTCTTGTCCTTAGATTAGGGGCAGGAGTATAAACTTTAACTAGACGTGACTTGACCGTCCATTAGCCAACTCATATCCTGGGACTAGGGGCAGGAGTATTAACCTAAACCGAATGTGACATCCATGAACTAACTATTTCCTTTGGATTGAGGGCAGGAGTGTAAACCTAACCAGAAATGATATGATCATCTGTGCGCTAACTCTTTCCTTCGGATTGGGGATGGGAGTATAAACCGAAGTGAATATGATAGGACCGTCCAACTATGAACCTCTTACCCAAAGTAGCAAAAAAAAGATCCATACCTGGAGTAAGGTGGGACTTAACTTATAAGTCTTCAATTGATGTCCGGAATTAGGCACAATTAGGTGTAAATATCCTATATGAGGCTGTGCGGACTACAACCTTAAGTGGTTGATTTAAATAAGCACCCAAAGTTTGGAGCAAACAAAAATTATTATCCTAGACTATAATTAAGCCACTAATTCTATGTGACTAACCCTAACCTATGCCTAGCATTTGGAATTTCAGTGGTTACCTTCCGTTCGTTAAGATGGTGGAAGGCCGATGAACTATGAAACGGGCTAAGGATTTAGTCTAAAAGCAATCATTGAAAGAAATATACCACAAGTATATTGAATGGAAAGCGTATTTCTTAAGTACTTAGTAAAATCCAAACAAAGAGTTGATGAAGCAAAAAAAGGCTTTTATTATTCACATGAAATTCAAAAGCTAAGTACAAGGGTTATCAATATTGGAAACAGAAAGCAAAAGTGGGGGACAAACCCGCACTATATCGGCCAAACAAAACAAAAGAAAGGAACTAGAAAAGCCTAAGTACTACTATACAATCAGAAGGCACAAAGAAGACAAGCAACCACTTCTTGAGCCTCTTCTTTCTTTCTTTCCTATTTATCTTCTCCGTCCAAGAAAGCGCGCTGGATCCTTCCAATTGTTTTCTTTTTCTTCCTCCACTTCCTTTGCCTTTGGTGGAGTGCTCTACAACGATCCAACAAGCATGCTTTGAGCGCTACCAGATGAAGGAATATGGACCAAAGCAAAAATAGTTCGCCCGGGCAAGGCAATGGATAGAGGAGGACGAATAACTTCAAGTTTGTCTTGCTTAACCTCTATAGCAAGGAAGATGTCTTTCTCAAGTTCTTACTCGAGCCCGTGCTTGGTGGGACCCGACAAAGGCTTGGAGACTGCAGTAATAACAATGTCTTCATCAATTTGAGTTTCCTGAATCACACTGCTTCGTCATCCAACAAAGTATCGATCATCTTCTCATCAAAGATCGGGAATATCATTGACCGGGACGGTTGGAGTCGTTGTTGAGGTACTAATAGTAACTGTTCTGTTATAGGTATTTATAGTCCCGGTTGAGAGCTCTCGTCGAGAATCGGAGTAACACAAGTGGACCTGAGGCTTGAGAAATAAAGAGAGAAAGATTATCTATGTTAATCGATGGCACATCAACTTTCTAGAGTGAAGGAGAAGTTAATGAGGTACCTTCTTGTCTTTAAAGTTCTACATAAGCCGGAATGCCACAGGAGTTTCCCTCAAGAATCTAGGAGAGGACGGTAGGATGTGGATCTTAGGCCTTCTAGGATCGTACCCTGGTGTCAAAGTAGCTTGGGACCCAAGCATTTGTTTCGAAGTAGTATCATATGGCATTAATTCGAAGCCTTTGCCCAGTCTTTATATGTTGTTAAGGCAAGCTTCGAATGAAGGATAAGCTGGCCACCTTTTAGAATCTTGGGCTCATCTTCTATCAAGACTTCTCCCTCCAGCTACTCCAAATCCACCTCGCCACCTTCAAGGAAAGCTTTTTCTTCTTCAACGGTTCGCTCCCAGATGAGGGTGATGAATTTAGGATAATCATCTTTGAACCACTCTAGATTTTAGAATTTAAGCATGTTGGCATTATATTGGTTCAATAGCAGTTCAAACTTCTCAATCGCACGCTCTTATGCTCTTTGTTCCATGGCCTCAACTTCTCTTTTGACGACTGCGTCAACATTTTGACGCACTCAAGTGCTATGTCTCTTTCCCTCTAGAATGGAGCAACTCTTCACGATATGTTTGAGCATGTTGGAGCGCTTTGTTCTTTTATTTTATTTCACGATCTAGTTTGGTTTTCAAGGTCAAATGCATTTCTATTTGCGATATCCCTCCCTATTACCAGAGCATGGTTTCAGTGGAAAGCCTTCTGCATTTTATCTTGACGCATAATTCGCTTCTCTTTAAGTGCCTTGGTGACCTCCTCGGCCTTCTTCTCGGCTTTCGTTTGAGATATTCTAAGTTTCTCGACCTCAGCATCGAGATTAGCAATGATTCTCTTGTTATCGCTTGGATAAGTCTTTGATTGTTGATTTCTAATTGTTAGCCACTAGAGACTTTGGAAATTTTCTTGGCTAACTTCGACCAGTCGTTATACTGATTGTGAACGTCGATCACACAATAATGGTCATCTTTTGTATTTCAGCTGGGATCCTTTTTAGATTTGGCATAGACATAAGGCGATCAAAGAAAATGTTTGGAAATTCTTCTTTTAGTTTGCCCATTCGAGGATTAGCCGTAAGCTATTCCTTCAAAGAAATAGATGGGACTAAGGTTGTTTCTTTGCCTAGCTTGTGCTAGGAAGTTTCTGAGCCACTCTTGTGATGCCTAAGGTCGGAGGACCTGGAGTAAGATGGCACCGAAGGTTGCTGTAACATCCCACTTTCGGAGGCTCAAAACTAGCCACTATGGATGCTGCAATCATCCATAGGTGTTACTTCTCAGTGATTGAAATCAGAATCTTAAAACTATTGGCAACACTAAAACAGGAGAATATAAAAATTTTAAATTTCAACAAAACATAATTTCTCATTTCTTACGAATTTTAATTTAACATTTAATTATATAACCCCAAACGTTAACCACATTCAGATCGCATATGCATGTATAAAATATGATAAGAGCGACATATGAAGATGCCCCCTTATGATGATCAGAGAACTAATAGATATGAAATTTATGATTCTTTGTACATCACAACGAAAAACACAAAATAGCTCCTGTATAGCTAACACTGCCTCCTGCATGTCTTCGGAAGCTTATTCATCCAAAGTCTCCCTCTCTTAGACTACTCGAATTAACTTTGAGTACCCAAGAGTTGGAGAAACACAAACTTTGAGTCAGATAATAAGCTTGGTATGAATAATTCTCTATCATCTCTTATCATAAATGGATACTGGTCAGATCAAGCCGCTTAGCGGAATGGGTTTCCCTAAACTAGTATCTTAAGCAAAAAATGCAAATCATTTACTATACGCCTACACCCAAAATGATTAGTCTTAACATAATATGAAATAAAGCCATAAATCATATACCTTGGATATCTCATCCACCCATTCACTAGATATCTCACCTAAAAGAAATTTATTATATTTCTCTTCTAGTATCAATTTATTAGGGTTCCCTTCTAAAATCTTTAAGATGACCATCCTTCAAAAATTTAATAGGACTATCCATCCCAAATTCATTAAAATAAATGTGAAATATCCATCTTATATTGCTTTATAAAAGTTGGTGTGGGCTATCCACCGCACACTCCATAGTTTTTCTAGGATGGCTATGAAACCTTGGGAGCCAAAGTCAAAGCTAAGCACCTCTAGAAAAACGTTCTTTAATTTAGAAATTTGATGTGGGCTATCCACCGCACATTCCATGGTTTTCCTAGGTTAACCAAGAACCCATCACTTGGCCAATTAAAACAACATGATCCCATGATTATTTATAAAAATTCATGATCCCCATGATTAATTATTTTCCCAAGGTATACCACCTGTTTAACATATTCCCATTGGTGGCCCCGATTAGGTTAAATTAAATAAAAGCATATTGATAGCCCCAATGTATATTTTCGAAAGCATATTTTTGTTTATAACCCCAAATTATATATCGAAAACATTAAACCCACCCTAGTGTCCCCAAGGTTTATTACCATTCATTTTATATAAAGATCCCCCTTACGTATTCAAACAAAGATAAGTATTTTATGCCATAAACCTTTGAAGTAACCCCTTCGACTTAGCAAAATTTTACTTGAGAAAAATGGCTTAAAATAGCCCTTTAAAACCCTTTGAATGAAGTCCCATTTGAAAGAAAATAAATATCCAAAGTTAGCCCCTTTGAAAAAATTTCTTTTGAAAGCATCACAAAATCATACCTTTTAACCTTGTCGAAAGGTCCTACCTTTTGACATTATCGGAAGGTTTCTTTTCGACCTAGTCGAAAGGTTCTACCTTTCGACCTTGTCGAAAGCCTAGGATATCCCCCCTTATAAAACCATTTATAAACCTTTCGAAAGTAATGAAACTCAAAACTTTCGCAATCATTGAAGGTAATCCATTCAAAACTATTTGAAATCAAACTTTTCGAAACCATTCAAAAATAACAAAGTGTTAATGTTGAAACCAACCCTTCAAAAGTATACTTCCAACCCTGTCGGAAGCTTTATCCTTCGACTTTATCGAAAGGTATTAAAACTTTTACTTTAAAAACAATGGGAGGTTCAGAAGTAACCCCTTCTTTCCCTTCGGCATTGTCAAAGGCATCCCTTCGACTTAGTCGAAAGGATTAAAACACATTTTTAGAAAACATTTAAAAAAAATCCCTTGAAGGTTTAAGCTCTCGAAGATCCCCTTCGAAACCCCTTCGAAACTATATAAAAAATTTAGTTTTTTATAAAATAATAGAGTCGAAGGATACCCCTTCAACTTATTTGAAAGCAATTATGTTTCTATTCGATAGCAATTACGTTTCTATTTGAAAGCAAAGGAAGCAGCCTCCCCATCCCTTCGACCCTTAACATTTAAACACTTATGTCTTATCCAAACAAAGGTTTAAATGGCTATATCCAAACCAAAATCACAATTATGAGTCGGGTATAGCCGATAACCGATCCAAACATAGAAAAATGAGATGATAAACATGATTATTCACCTTGACTAGTTGATTGAAGAATGTGATAATTTCCTAGCTTTAATTCCTTAGCTTTTTCTTCAATTTAAACTCTTCTTAGAGCTTTTAATGGCCGGCCGAAAGTTGGTGAGGAGTTATGAATGAGAAAGTGAGAGTTTATTAAAGTGGAGGAAGAGATATATACTAAGAAATGTAACTCCATTTCGAAGTTTACCCCTTAGGAATATTCCTACTTCTAGATTTAGTTAAGTCTTATTTTAGTTCACTCATTAAGACACGGCCATTAATCTCATCTTCCTAGTTATTATCATTATTCTATTTAATTTATCCAATTAAATATCTCGAATAATGTTAATTAAAATTCTTGGGCATTACAGACTCCCCCTCTTAAAGAATTTCGTCCCCGAAATTTCTGTAAGGACAAAACAACAGGCATATAGACCCATGCAAGCAAAGCTAGTATAACCTACTAGCCAAATTCTATTTAAACCTTACATAGAACATACCATCTAAAACAACCTAGGAAATGTAGCCCTAATCATGCCTTCTATCTCCCTAATACAGTCCTTCACATTGTCACTCCACTGAACTTTCACCAACCAGACTCTCTTGTTTCTTAACCTCTTCTCATCTTTTACCCCAACATGAACTGGTTGTCTTAAAAAAGTCGTATCTAGTTCCACCACTATGTTCTCCTGTACCGTCGGAGCAATGGTATTTTCTGGATCATGAACGCTCTTCCTAAAATGAGAAACATGAAACACATTGTGGACCCCGACCAAACTGCTCGGAAAATCTACTCGGTATGCGAGTCTCCAAATCCTCTCTGGTATAGGAAATGGTCCAACATATCTCGGTGCTTGCTTCCCAGTTTTCCCGAACCGACCATACATTTCATCGGTGATACCTTGACGAAAACTCTATCTCCAACTGAGAACCTAGGTCCTTACGCCTTTGGTTGCATAACTCTTTTGCCTAGACTGAGCTTCCTTCATTCTTTCCCGTATCAAATCGATCTTTTCCATTGCCTCTCTCATCAAATCTGGACAAGGACCAACCTGTCTTCGGTCTCTAAACAACATACTGGTGATTTGCACGGCCTTCCATCCAAAGCTTCAAAGTTGTCATTCCTACAGTAGTCCGATAATTATTATTATAAGAAAACTCCATTAAGTGCAAGTGATCTTCCCTACTAAAATCAAGCACACAAGCTCTCAACAGATCTTCCAGTACATTGTTGACTCTCTCTGACTACCAATCTATCTGAGGATGATAAGCGGTACACATCCTGAGCTTAGTGCCTAAGACACTCTGCAGGCTCATCCAGAACTCGCTAGTAAACAAAGCATCTCTATCATTGATGATACTACTAGGAATTCCATGCAGTCTAACAATGTTCTTCATGAACAACTTAGCCAAAATAGGTGTCGTCCTGGTTGAACTAAATGGAATGAAATGGGTACTCTTGGTCAATCTGTCCATTATGACCCATACACTTTCATTACCTCGGTTTGACCTTGGTAACCCGTCAATAAAATCCATGGATATTGAGTCCCACTTCCAAACTGGAACATCCAAAGGCTGAACCAAACCACTTGGCTTTTGATGTTTAGCTTTTACTTACTGACAGTATTTTATGCTATAACCCTTCGAAGTAACCCCTTTGACTTAGCAGAATTTTGCTTCATAAAAATGGCTAAAAACAACCCTTTAAAACCCTTCGAATGAATTCCCATTCGAAAGCAAATAAACATCCAAAGTTAGCCCCTTCGGAAACATTTCTTTTGAAAGCATCACAAAATCATACCTTTTGACCTTGTCGAAAGGTCCTATCTTTCGACCTTGTTGGGAGGTTTCTTTTCGACTTAGTCGAAAGGTTCTACCTTTCGACCTTGTCGAAAGCCTTGGATATCCCCCCTTATAAAACCATTTATAAACCTTTCGAAAGCAATGAAAAACTAAACCTTTCACGATCATTTAAGGTAACCTCTTCAAAACCTTTCGAAATCAAACCTTTCGAAACCATTCGAAAACAACAAAGTGTTCGTGTTGGAACCAACCCTTTGAAAGTATACTTCCAACCCTGTTGGAAGGTTTACCCTTCAACTTTGTCGAAAAGTATTAAAACTTTTACCCTTCAACTTTGTCGAAAAGTATTAAAACTTTTACTTTAAAATCAATAGGAGGTTCAAAAGTAACACATTCTTCTTCCTCTTCTTTCCCTTCAGCTTTGTCGAAGGCATCCCTTCGCCTTAGTCGAAAGGATTAAAATACCTTTTTAGAAAACAATTTAAAAAAATTCTCTTAAAGGTTTAAGATTTTGAAGATCCCCTTCGAAACCTCTTCTTGAATATATAAAAAATTTAGTCTTTTATAAATGATAGATTCGAAGGATCCCCCTTCAACTTATTCGAAAGCAATTACGTTTCTATTCGAAAGCAAAGGAAGAAGCCTCTCATCCCTTCTCCCCTCTTCCCTTCGACACCGTGCCTACCTTTCGACTTAGGCGGAGGGTAATTGTTTACATTCTGTTTTAGACGAAAGGTATCTTTTGACTTTGTCGAAAGGGTAAAAGTGGGCTTCTTGGAGTTGATGGAAAAACTGGGCCTACTAAAGTGATGTTTTATCTTGCTTGTCTAATTTTGATTGGCTAAGGAGCCTTCTCCCCTTTCAAATAGTAAAAAGTTTACAAAAGTTTACCTTTTTCTCAAAACACCATTCTTCTTCCCCAGTTAAATTTTTGAATTGCAGCCTTCCCTCTGAATTCAATAACTCAAAGGCACTCTTGCATTTTAACCCTTAGGCTTAAATAGTTTAATTACCTTAGTAAATCATTAGGGAAAATCCCCAAAAATTTGATAAATCGTATACTTCGACATATTAAAATATCAAAGCATATGAAGATCAAGACAACTCAGAATTTAACCAAAACCGAATAAAAGTGTGTTAATTAGCCCATTAATATTTAAACACCTATATCTTATCCAAACAAAGGTTTAAATGGTTATATCCTAACCAAAATCACAAACATAAATCTGGTAGCCCATAATCGATCCAAACAAAGAAAAATGAGACGATAAACATGATCATTCACCTTGATTTTCACCTTGATTATTTGATTGGAGAATGAGATAATTTCCTAGCTTTGATTCCTTAGCTTTTTCCTCAATTTAAACTCTTCCTGGAGCTTTTAATGGCTGGCCGAAAGTTGGTGAGGAGTTAGAGAAAGCGATAGTTTATTAAAGTGGAGGAAGAGATATATAATAACAATTGTAGCCCCATTTCCAAGTTTACCCCTTAGGAAAATTCCTCTTTCTAAATTTAGTTAAGTCAAATTTTAGTTCATTCATTAAGACCATTGAATTTATTAATCTCATCTCCCTAATTATTCACATTATTCTATTTAATTTATCTAATTAAATATCCCGAATAATGTTAATTAAAATTCAAAGGCATTATAGTTTCATATGGATGAGAGATGGAGGAGGGGCATGAGAAGCGTGGGATGTCATCGTGATGATCGGGTTGCCAGTCTAGACCTCTAGAAGGAGGTGATCTAGACCTAGGGCGACATTTGGAAGCAGAGTCATGTGATGAGCGATCTCTGTCATAATTGCATTAATATTGATCATCTTTAACTCTGTTAGGATGATAGTCTGACTCATAATCATGACCGCTTCCCTAGTGGTATGAGATCGACTAAGGCCTTTTTACTTGGGATGCTTTCTCCTCCAAAGACCAATAAATGTATTTTCTTTTTACCATGGATACTACGAAGGAAAAAGGAACAACTTGGATCCAAAAACCGAGGACATAGGCCAAGTGTGAGTGTTGTGAAGTGCACGTGCACGTGAGTGTCCTAGTGTTCCCTCGATGGACCATGAGGTGGAGCTTTAATCATGGGAGTAACCTCTCCCATACCGGTGGGGATGCAGTCCTTATCAACGTGAATCGGGGATTCGATACCCTTAATACTAATATTATCGACATCGAAAGAACCAAACTCGATAGAAATTGGCCCTAAGCTAGAAAATGTGCTTGTCGAAGGAAAAGATTAAGTTTTTTATGCATCAATGATTAGTGGGGGCTAAGTAGAAGTCTACGCCTTAGAGATTTTCATGATTAACCTCTTCTACGGAGCAGGCGGTTATTCTTCCATAGATTTTTCAGGCTAAGACTCATAACCCACATTAATGTTACTTTGGCCAGCCTTGCCAATTTCACTAATAATTTCGCCTTCCTCGGCGTCTTCTAGTACTTATTCAATGTTTTCTTCAACTCTAGCCCTAGGATTGGGGAATGTGGGCAATTCTGGATCAGCCCCGCCTCCTTCGAGTAGATTGTTACCGTCATCATCGTTGTCATCATCACTGGAAGCTATTTGGACGACGCTAGTACTGCGGCCCTCTTCTAACAATCCATAAGCGAGAAGATTTTCATCTGATAGGAGAGTTCTAATATCTCTGATAGGAACTATCGTAAGAGTATTGACGGTGTCTGAAAGCGTCGAGTTATTAGGTCTCGCTGGAACATCAAAATTGTAAAGCAAGGATTTAAGTTAAGTCTGCATACTATTAAACAAGTTCTTACAATGCATATGGAAAGGAACTTACATCCGGATACCCATCTGCGTGCAAACCCGGGCAGACAGCGGAATAGAACCACTCAGTTTTGAAGTAGCTCAACTTGTTCCATGCCCCATTACAACTCTATAACCTCTGATTGGTTCTAAGTAAATCAAAGATAGACTTTCGTTTCGGCTTTTGAAACTGTATATATATCGAATCTCCTTGTCTAGGCACTCATATAAGTGTTCAGTGAAGACCATATATGTGTCGAGGACAAAGGCATAGCTATTCCCATACAATTGTGTAGGAGTAAGTGTCTTAAAATTCGATGGACGAATTGATGGAATGGTTGTACACAACCCACTAGACAAATGTATCTATTGTAGGCAGTATAACCTTGTAGGGGATTATGAGCTCTTTGATCATGAGACAAGACCAAGACATCATCGAATGGAATTCCATGCTTATTGCATATTCTTCGAAGAGATCCTTCATCGATTTTTGAAGCGACGGAATCACCAGGATCATTTAATATTACAACATCCTCAAGAGTGTCAGATGCATGGTCTATATTTGGACCACCTACCAGCTCAGTAACTTGTTGCTCGACTTCAGGATTCTCAAGATTTTGTTGTTCGGCTGGCGGGATCTCTTATTACTGTTCTTACTGAATTGGATTTTGCTATGTATGTGGAGTTGTGCTGAGCTTGACTCCGCATCATATTCGATATATCTCGAAGGTGATGTACCTATGGCTTGTGTAGCAAGACGTTTGGAACATCTCTGATCCATTTCTACAAAAAACTCGTTAGATAATTAACATTAGAAGATTAAGTGCGAACCATACCCCTTGTGTTAAAGTGGATTCCAGCGCAGTGTCGCATGGTTCAATTTTTCCAATATTATTTAACAGTCATTTTAGCAGTTCATTTTCAAACTTCGGATATCAATCAACATGACCGTCATCACTGACCAAGTTCTATGTCATTGGCCATGTTTTGGAAGAAGTCAAGACCAAGAAGAGATCTCTCGTTCACAAGGTGGATAGCCATGTGAATAAAAGTTTAGAAAATTTTCCTAAGTGTTGGATTTGAACAACCCCAAAACTTAAACAAAATTCTTCTTCTCCTTCCATCCTTATGACTTCATTAACCTAAACTCCATCCATGTCCTAACTAATCCATCTTCATCCACGCCCATATTTATAGCCGAATCTATCACCTACTTCTGCAATTCAAAACAGTACTTTACGTCGAGCCTATGTTTGGTTTGGAGGGCCTTCAATTGAGGTGAGGCAGGGCGAACGGTGTTGGGTATAGGTGGATATAAGCGACGGCGGTCCTAAGGAGGTAGATTGTGGTAGAGTTCAACTTCAGAATTGAAGTTTTTAATGGAAGGAACTAAGGATTTTTAACTCGGTTTGGTTGGCAAGAGTAAATTGAGGAAACGAAGTGAAGGGTTTGGGATATATAATATATGGAACCCGTATTCTCAGATTGACTTGAAAATATCTTCAAGTCTGGAGTCGGCATCGAATCCTAAGTTAGGGGTCGGTGCCAAGTCCTATTTTAAAAATAAATCAAAATAAAATACATATACATATATGTGTGTATGCAAGTATGTATGTATAAACAAATGTATGGTATAAGCATATATGTATGGATGTATACGCATGTACGAGCACGTGCTGGACCGCATGTGTGCATAATATTCGAACATCAGAACCAAAGGGAAATTAAGTTCGAACCTAAAAAATCCATGGATGGAATCGATTTAAAATCGTCAAGCTCAAAGTGACAGATTACAAGATTACGTTTCAAAATTATAATTCCAGATGCTAGTAGAGCAACGTGGTGGATGACTATGGACATAACTTTGCATGGAATCAATTTACATAAATGATAGCGACTATTTGAACCATAAAGTGGAGTCCTTCACGGTAATTCCTACTTGTCTCTATTCAAAGCACATCACGTTGGAAGGGAGATGTACTTTGGTGGACATGTTATCCAGCTTTTGACTAGGCAATGTTCGGACGGACTGGACGGATCACATTCGGAGTTACCGAGGAAGGAAGCCTAGAGAGATAGCCTAGAAGTCTAGAAACTAAGCATATACAGAATCACAAGGTCAAAGCCAAAATAACCCGAACCAGGGCAAGTGCAAATGTGCCCAAGTTAGGAATCAGTACCAACTCCACCCTATGGGTCAATACTGAGTCATATTTCCACCTCAATTGTACACCATCTTCTGCCTATGCTTTCTACAAGATACCTTGAGCCTATTTTCGAATTTTTTTTGTAGATTCAACCCAATTCTCCATCGGTCTCCATGAACACTTAAAACTTCAACTGTGCTCCTTCATAACTCCATCATTTGGACTCACAAACATGCTAATATTGATGCAAACAACTATGGAATCATGAAGCTAACCATAAGAAGGAAATTCAAATTTTAATAAATGATATTCAAGAGAAAAATGTTTTATAAAAATTCCTAGAATTAGAAGAACTATTCTTGTTGGATGAAATGGTACAAGGTGAAGAGTCGAAAATGACCATTTTAACAAACTTGGGGATCGATACCGACCCCTACCTATGGATTGGTACCGACTCCTATCAACTGATGATATGGCACATGTTTTCTCAGGAGAATTGGTCTAATCATATACAGCTACTAGGAGATAATTTGAATGAGATATTAGGCTCCCTACCTTTATAAGTAGGAAGGCATAGCTCATTTTTTAGGATTTTTTGCGTTCTAGTTCGTCTTAATGCTATATTCTTGTAATTCTAAAAATCTATGTGTCGGAATTGTATCGACCTAAAGAACTTCAGCCTCCATGTCAGAAGTAATCAATAAATGATTAGAATGGACGTAGGCCAAGCTTTTTTGAACCATTTTAAATTGTTGTGTATTCTCTTTTCCACATTTTTCATTTTCTTTCTTCGTATTTTATTCCCTACATTAACTCTTAGGTGTTTAAGCCATTTTTGGTTTGAATAACCAACAATGTCGTCTATGATGGAATGACCATCTAAGATAGCACGTACTGAAATATGGATGGCATATGGATAGTTCTCATGCTACCAATGTATTGGGATACAGGTGCTTTCCTACATTCTTAGACGGTGTAGTGATGACGTGGTTCACTCAACTAGCACTAAGGTCTGTATCATTTTTGACCAATTAGCGAAGAAGTTTATAGAGCAGTTCAGGCTTCATACCGCTCAACCGAAGGATGTGATGTCCATGCCAAACTTCACCTGAGTTTCAGATAGGCACTGAAAGAATTTCTGAAAAGGTTTAATGCTGCAGTGACTAAATTGAGTAATCCGAGAGAGGAGCTATTCTTAATGGTGTTTGTTAATGGAGTTGACCCCGAGTTGATTATGGTTGGTGGATGAGGCGAAGCAACCATCTACCATAGACGATTTTTATGGAAAGGTGTCCTAATTTATAGGCATGGAAGATGCTAATTTGCCTGCTCTTTTGGCTGGTGATGCTCATTAGAGGTCGAATATTGTTGTGCAAAGTAATGTTTCTATTAAATAGAGTAATGGTAGTATTATTGATGTAAACATTGGAATAATAATACTAAAATAAAAAACCAACGCATTGGTGGGAAGAAGCAAGACACCAAAAAGTGCACGAGGTATACTACATCTTTATAGAACACTTCATTGAATGATTCTATGGAAAATATCTACTTTTCCATGCAAGGCACTAAGAATTATAAGAAGCCGACACCGAGGGAGGCTATTGAGCAGGAAAAGAATTTTAGGAAGCATTGTCGCTTCCATGAAACTCATGGGCACAAAACCAATGAATGTCGACACTTGAGAGATGTGATTGAGGATCTTATTAGAAAGAAGAAGTTATAGCAATACGTTAGGGACCTGCAAGCTGGCAGGTAAAAGAATAACATACACTATGGGCAGCCTACCCAAGGGAATCAAGTTGGGTTAAGTAGAGAGGGACTAAGGCAATTTGAGAGGAGAATAGTGATAAATACCATCTCTAGAGGACCTCCTCCTACAGAGAAATGCTAGAACGAGATGGAAAAGTATGGTGACTCGTTCAATCATTGCCTAAAGAAACGTGTTTCATAATAGAAGACGAAACTTCGACAAAGCAACAAAGAAAGATGAATTATGATATTATATTCGTAAGTAGACATGACGATAGCGTAGAAGCATCGATGCTTGACCCCATAGTGATTACGCCCGTGGTTGAGCAAGTGATAGTGCACCGAGTTTTGGTTGATTAAGGAAGCTTGATAATATTTTATTTAAAAGAACCTTTGATCGGATGCAGATCATTAAGAAGGATTTAAAGCGTTATAAATCTTGTATCCAGGGATTTAGCGGAAAAACCAAGGAGAATGTTGGCTACATTAAGTTTCCTATGGAATAGGGTGGTGGCGACCACAAGATAGTGTGGTTATAGATGTTTGTCATGGTTAATGAATTTTTGGCCTATATTGTTTTCTTATGCCATTTGGCCCTTTCTAGTTTTAGAATAGCACTTGCTTTATGGTATTTGATAACCAAGTTCCCTACCAAGAATGAAGTAGGAGCTATACAAGGTGACCACTCGGAGAGTTAAAGCAACGTAAGAAAGGAAATAATATAGAAAAGTTTCTCTATGTCAAGGTTGATAATGCATAACAAACACGTCCTAAGCCTTGGCTTGGGTCTTGCAGCAAGTTCTACAAACTTATAGACCAATGATAAGGGTCAGAGGATGCGAAAGCACCTTCGATGGAGCAGATGATCAACATTTCGATCGAAGATGATCCCATGTGAACTCAAGGTCGGGTCTCATCTTGGCATAAAGTTTAGAAAGGATTTGATAGGGTTTCTTCAAGCATACCTAGATGTGTTTGCTTGGACACATTTTGATATGTGTGGGATTTCATCGAAGATAGTGTGCCATACATTGAGCATGGACCCAAAATACCCTCCTGGGAAGCAAAAGAAGTTTAATATGGAACCGAAGAGATCTGCTATGTCGAAAGAAGAAATGTATAAGTTGAAGATTAATGGATTTATCCACAATGCATTATACCTAGAGTGGGTATCAAACCCAGTGTGGGTCAAGAAGGCGAATGGAAAATGGCAGGCATTCATTGACTATTCGGACATAAATAAAGCATGTCTAAAGGATAGCTTTCCAATACCAAGGATAGACCAACTTATGGATGGAACATCCGGGCACGAACTATGATTCTTTATGGGTGTGCCACTCGGCTACAATCAGATAACGATGCACTTTTAGATCAGGAGCACACAAATTTCATCATTGATTTAAGGCTATATTGCCAGCGAGTTATGTCATTCTAATTGAAGAATTTTAGAGCCACTTACCAACGGTTGGTGAACAGAATGTTTAAACAACAAATGGACGAACTATGGAGGTTTATTTAGACAATATGCTTATGAAGTCACAATAATCAATAAATCACATGGACAACATTGCAGAGATGTTTGATGTCCTTTAAAAGTACGTATGAAGCTCAATCCACTATAATATCCTTTTGGAGTTGCACCAGGCAAGTTTTTTAAGTTCATTGCAAACTCTAGAAGCATTTAAACCAACTTAGAGAAGATCAAATCATTAAAAGTGGTAATTGCCCCAAGGAAAAGTAGGGAGAAGCATAACTTGAACGAGAAAGTCGCTGCATTTTGTCGATTCATTTCGAAAGCGATTGATGAATGCATCCCTTTGGATGAAGGAATTCTAGGATGATTTTTATAATTTGCTAGAGCATATAAAGTAACCACCAATTTTGTGAAAGCCTTTAGAAGGGAAGGATTTGTTTGTTTACTTAGAGATGTCAGCTCACGCACTGAGTGCAGCCTTTGTATGTGAGGAGAGCCGGATCCAAATGTCAGTATATTATTTCAGCAATTTCCTCACTAAAGCATAAAAGAATTATCCAGAACTAGAGAAGCAAGTATATTATTTGTTGATTACTTCGACAAAGTTGCACACACACTTCCAAGCTCACCCAATAAAGGTGCTTACTAATTGGGCATTGATGCAAGTACTACGTCAACCCAAGACTTCGAGAAGATTAATAAAATGGAATATCAAGTTGAGCTAATTTAATATACCATCCTAGGAAAGCAATCAAAGGTACATTTCATTGTCGGGTTCACCGTTCGGGATGGTGAAGTGAAAGAAGATCTAGTCTGGTTGACTCAATGGAAATTGTTCATCGATGGAGCATCAAATGAGCATCATTCCCAGGCAAGAGTAGTTCTTATAACCCTAAAGGGATGGAAGATGTGCTAAACTTGGAGGCTAGAGTTCCCGATGACAAACGATGAAGATTAATACAAAGTGTTGATTGTAAGCCTCAAGATAGTGAAGGAACCAAGAGTTAAGATATTGCATATATCAACGACTCTTAATAAGTGATCTATCAAATAAAAAAGGAATTTCAGGCTAAGGGAGCGAGACTTGCCCTTTATCTAAAAAAAGTAATGGAATTGCAGAACGATATCAATAATTATACGATAACATAAATCTTTAGGGAAGAAAATATGAAAGCTGATTTGTTGGCTAAGCTGGCCAACATTGGGGATGCACAACGTTTGGGAATCGTTTTTGTATTAGCTCCGAGCATCAATGATATGGACATCATTTGGATCTTAGAGTCCAATGAGGAAAATGGGTCATGGATGAATCTTATAAAGAAATATTTGCTAAAGGGAGCTATCCTGAGTTGAAAGAATAAGCCGCGAAAACTTCTACATTGTGTGTCATGATTCATTATATGGGAAGGAATACTGTATAAGAGAGGAATCTCAACCCTATTGTTATGGTGTGTCACCAGAGATGAAGCTATGAAAAACCTTACTGATGTGCATGAAGGAAGTTGCGGTGATCACAATGGGAGGCAAATGGTGGCAAAAAAGATTCTTCGCTATGGATAAATTTGGCTGATGGCCAACTAAAATGCGGTTGATTACATTAGATGATATGATAAACGCTAAAGATTTGTGAAGATACTAGGAGCCCCATCAACTAAACTAACGCAAATTGTTAGCCCATGGCCATTTGTGTATGGGATGTTGATATTATCGATGGCTATCAATGTTGGAAGGCGGAGCGAAGTATGTAATTATGGTTGTGGACCACCTCACAAAGTAGGCTGAAGCAAAACCACTTACAATGATCACTATGAAGAAAGTGATCGACTTTGTGGCGAAGAATATCCTATGTAGATTTGGAGCTCCACAAGATCATTATTAATAATGGAACTTTATTAAAGAGTATCATGTTCAAAGAATTCTGTAACCGATACCAAATTGAGAAGAGCGTATAACATCTTAAAGGCTTACCAACTTGACTTGTCTATCGCTGATGTTTATACTGGGACAGGAATAAAGCCAGACGTAGGCCGCACTCGCCTCTCCCCAACTCTATCTCAAAAACTAGGTCCGAAGTTACTAAATACGCAAGCGGTGGTTCGGTATCAGCTGTCTCATTTGGTTAATATCCCGCACAAACAAGAAGACAAGCACCTGCCTGCACTGTACCCGGAGAGAAAGAATGATAGATTATCATTTTAATTGGGAAAATTTAATTAATTTCAAATATTTATTTAATTAGTTTATAGAGTTTAATAACTTATCTTCAAATATAAGGATTATTTAAATATTTGAATTGTGAATTCAAATATAAATTAAATGGATTTAATGGCCTTATTTTACTACTTTAAATCAATAAATAATATTGGTGAACTCATTTTGTAAATTTATCAACATATAAGTAGTTCGAATAAATAATAAGAAAATAAATTGTTAATAAAAAGGACTTGATTTTTGTTGTAGTATTTTTAACTGAATTTATTTGATTTTTCCATAATATTTAATTGGAAAAATATTTAAATTATCGTTTGACATATCTCACGGATGATTTTTTTTGGATTTTGCAGAATAAGATAACCTGTGCGTTTTATTTTTGTTTTGAGATAGTATCGCATGTTTGAGCGTGACCGTATATTATTTTTTTCGTTCGCGGTTTGTAAACGAATGGAATGATGTGTAGCAAGATGCCATAAATTATGATATAAACTAAATCAAAACACTTAGATTGTTCAACACACTTTTACTTTTCTTCCTTTCTTCATTTAACCTTCTTGTAAATAAAAAAATCATCCTCTCTATTTAAAAATCAAAATAAAAATATTCCCTCAACGCAAAATTATAAAGCAAGTTTCTTTGAGTTTGTTTAGGCTAGATCTACAAATCTGTGGCCTTGTTGTTGGGTGCGATCGTGTTTTGGTGGAGGTCGAAGTTGGACAACAGCTAGGGTTGTTATTGGTATGATATCATAGTGATGATCGAGGAATCGGAGGTTGGTGTTGTGATTCTTGTTCTAAGAGGCAACGGTTGGAGGAGTTTGGAGTGGTCCGATCGCTTTCGATGGAAAGCGACTATTGGTTTGTCGTTAGCTAAAGTTATAGGTCATAATAAGAAAGGGAATGTCAAGTTGAACTTCATGGTGTCGGGGAGGTAAAGTTCGTGGAGAGGAGTTCGATGGCAAAAAGGACGTTCAATTTCATGGACTGTAACTCCATGTCACTGTAATTTGTGCACGGTTGTGAGTGGGTTTATGCATGTGTTCATGTTTTAGAATGAAGATTGTTCGGGAGACGAAGAAGGATTAAGTTAATAAATTTGTTTGTTAATTTAATTATTATATTAACTAATTGAAGTTTTAATTTCAAAACTTATAAATTCAATAACTATCTCATACGAGGTCGGATTTGGACGCGGTCTTTTGCATTGGACATATATCGAATTATCTACACGTTGGAGCTGATTTTATTGGATTTGAAGATAGTAAAATTTTGAGCTAAAATTGAACGTCATTCAATTTTTGATAAAACTGGGACGCGAAAGTGAAAAATGGAATTTTGACAAGTTTATTCGCCTCCAATTAAACTATATGATATCTATGTTGTTATAAATTATTGTTGAATGCATGGATGATAGTTGATGGTTTTAATGAAGTATAAATTAGTGATACAATTATAGTGATTTAATGTAATTACATTTAACATAGTTAAATTAGTTATACTTCGTTTGTGAAATCTATTTAGCATAATAAAACACCATTCTGCTATAATTAAATTGAATAGATTATTTTGGACATTTATCGAGCAGAATAAATCACCGTTCTGTGCTTGTAAAGTAAAAAAGATTATTTTTGAAGCTAATTTGTATGTGGATTACTTAATAAATGATATCTCGGTTATTGATTGCTAATTGTTGATAATATTATATTTGTTATTATTGTTTGATTGTTTGTTTAGATTTGAATTCCCTCTCGAAAAGTGGATTGCATAAATAACCAATGTTTTGCAGGGGACTTTTGTAGAGAGACCCTAAGGGGTTTCTCACCATTATTAATATTATGTGCATCTTAATCATATTTTTATGTGACTTATAATGATGTTTGGTTGAAATAATTATGATATACTGTATGAAATATCATCCCCTTAAATCAATGTTGTGTCTTGAACTTGAGCTTGTATTTTCACAAAATAAATGTTTGTCGTGTTTTTGCACTTTGAAAGTTGTTTAAACTATATTTTCAAGTATTTTGAAAACAAAGAATAAGTGTTGACTAAAATTTATAAAAGGAGTTATAAATTAATTAATTATATTTGAGAATAATTAATGCTGTTAAAATTTATAAAGAAATTATAAATTTGATTAACTATCTTTCGAGATAATTAGTGTCGTTTTAAATTTATAAAAGATTATCAATTGGATTTAATTATCTTTTGGGATATTGTTTAAATTTATGAAGGTTATTTACTTTAAAAAAAATTATAAATTCTTTTCAAATGGGTTTGTAAGGATTGTAAAAGCATTTGAAAAGAATTGAAGGTTTAAATATATTCTTAATTATTATTTAACTATAATAAATTATTAATAAATTTATTAATGATGTTTAAAGTTAATTAATTGACTTAATAAAAGCATTTTAAAGTCATCTAACTGATTTCATAAAAGTAACTAAAGTTAATTAACTGATTTAATATAGATGTTTAAAGCTAATTAATTAACTTATTAAGGAGTTACCAATATGATTAATTGTCTCTTGGGATACTTAATATGGTTTAAATTGATAAAACAGTTATATCAATTATATTTTAGGATGATTAACATTATTTTAAACTTATAGAGATTTTTTAAATTGATTTATTACCTTTTGGGATAATACATGTTATAAATGATAGTTTATAAATGACAAAATCAATAAAAAGGAATGGTTAAAAATAAAGCTAAGTGTAAATTGTTTTGGGTCTATGGTAAATGATGTTTTAATGACATTCATTTTTACCCTTCCTTTTAATACACTTAGAAATATATTTTCTTTTCAGAAAGAATGTTTGTAAGGAGTGTTTTTTAAATCGATTTACAAATATTTATGATGTGAAAATCAAGCATAAGTATGAGTCGGTGTTTTAAAAGCTTGATTCAATTATTAAGGGTAAGTGTATGCGATTTAATTTCCATATACAATCAATTTGCTATTCTCGATAGTTGATTTATTGACTATCGATTTTGATTCTGTTATGTACTTTGTGTTTCGTCTATTTAAGACGATTTGTTGTTCATTTGTGCACTAATATCCTTTGCCGAAAAGTGACTAAATCTGGAAAGTGAGTGGATGTCAAGCTATGTGTGGTTGCTCCCATTAGGGTATCTTCACATCTACTCTAGATTGGTTTCATTTATATGCGCACTAAGATGTGAAATACTCGAATTCTCAGTAAGATTAATGGGTTTCGGCCTGTACATTTCCGAGAGAGTTAGGGAAAAAATGACCTTCTCAAGTATATTGCCTAAAGGTATACTTTCGGTAAGGGGGTGCACCCTCCTTGTCATTGGTGGAAAATTTTATTTTCCTTATTTGATTCAAATCTATGAATCATTTTCTTAATTGCATCGAGAAGTGCCCGAAGTTCTTCTCGATGTTTAATTATTTGTTGCCATTCTTTTAAGTCTGATTTTATTCTGACTTGTTTCCATTCTTTCATCTATGGATGTTGTTCTTACAAGGTAAAACCCGTTTCGTGTTTAGTGGCATGGTCTCACTGAATTATTATATGTTCATTATATTGCTCGAGTTTTCTCATGCTGGTATTCTAGACTGATTCAGGTGTTATTTTATTATAATGCTCGAGTTGGACTAAGTATTTTTCTAGGTTATGTTGGCGAGACCTAGAGATCATAGAGTAAAGTTGGATGTTCACCTACTGTTGTATTTTTATCGTCCACTGTATTAGCATATATATCCATCAACAATTGTAGGGTCAGGAAGTCAAAACTGTCCAGGCTGATGAGGTTTGTTTTTAACTTTGATATACCATGTATCTTAGAATGGCTGCTTTTACTGTCTTTGTTATATTTTATGTTGTCATTACGATGTGAGATTATGTTTTCCCTATTTTTTTTCCTTTTCTTTTTACCCTATAAATCTGCCTTTCCGACACTTGGATGCTAAGCATTTGAATACCGTGGATGTACTAAGTGTAGACTTTTGAGGGTGGAAAAGGCGGGTCGTTACAAAGCTTTTCGACAGTAGAAAATCTACACGTGAATGGATAGGTGGAGATGGTAAACAAGATCATTCCATCATTATGAGAAAAATGATGAGAGCCGAGGGCAACTGGGTTGATGAGTTACCACTAGCATTATGGGCTTATCGGACAACCTACAGGTCCGCAGCTTGCCATGGTCTATTTGCTTTGGCCTGCAGAACTGAGGTTATGGTTTTGATTGAAGCAAAGTCCCTTCTCACCAAACACTACATTATAACCCTAAGATAAATAAGGAGTTCTTCCTTGAGTCCCTCGACTTGGTGGAATAGAAATAAGTAGATGTTGACTTGTAGGTGACTGCTCATTAGACAAGAGTAGCAAATCATTTAAATGCCAAGGTCAGAAACTTTATCTTTCAGATAGATGACCTTGTTTTGAAATGGATTTTTTTTGGTATGGAGGCATCTTGGTCTTAATTGGGAAGGTCCCTAAATGATCGAATAGAAGTTTGCAGATGGAACTTTCAAGCTATCGACTATTGATGGGATCTCAACTTTATGGGCTTGGAATAGTGAGCACTTACAACACTATTTCACATATATTTACTTTTTGCAAATGAGACATCCTGGTTGATGTGGTGATATGTAATAATGTAGAGTCTGTCATTCTTTCATTATAAATAAATTTATATTTTGGAATCAATGGGTATTCTTAAAAGTCTAACTTTGTATCATGTGATTAGCATTCAAATTAGATGTTCTATTTTTAAAAAACCATATGTCTAGGTACCGGGAGATAGGTACTGATAAACTCCTTCGGTCCATGATTGAGTCAGAGTATAATCCAATCAGGCTCAATTAAATGATTTTCCTTACACGTCTAATTTTTGACGCTCGGAGATAGGCAATGTCAGGGATTGATGCTCGATGATAGGCATCCAGGACATCGAATCTTGAAAATAGGAACCAATGTAGAGTTATATCTATTTGTAGGGTAGGCCTAACTTACGGCTCGTCACACATGGTCGGCAGATGGTAACCGAAGATGGCTGACATAGCATCTTTGATCGACGCCCAAATATAGGCAGGGTCAAAGAGGATGTCCAGAGACGGACATTTGACACACAAATTTCCAGAGATAGGAGTTGTTGTATAATTGAATATTTTGCTGGTACAACCCTATTTAAGGCCTAATGCAATCCCTCAGCTAATGATAAAAGAGTTTGGTTGACATAATATCTCTGGCTGTCACCTGAAAGAAGGTAATAAAGGGTGGGTGTCCAAAGATAGACATCTGAGACATTGATTCTTGATGATTGGAATCAGCGTGAAACATGGTATTTTGCGATTCTGACATCATTTACAGTATGGTAGAATAAGTTCGGCTGAAGATAAATGGGGTTGGCCAAGGAGTTCGCCACAGAAAATTAATTTTATTTAGCCAAATCGAGAAACATTTTGGCTCATAATAAACGAAACTAAGTATTGAGATAATATTGAACAATTGCATTAACTGTTTATGCACATATGGTTACACTAAACAGTTGCATTGCATAGATTATAGACACAGGTATAAATAATGTAAATGTAATTGAATTACAAGTAATTATTGGTGCACGTGGAAAAGTATATGGGAAAAACATTAGAAGTGCAGAGAAGTAAATAAGATAAAAATTAAAAAAGGACTTTGATTACTTCTAAATGTTTGATTACAAAAGTACCCACACATTACCGACCTATATACATAGTCAAGAAACAAAAAAGAACTATCCTCAATAGCTCTTCCCCATTCTCGCTTTCTTATTCTCCTTCATTTCCTTCTAGGAGGAAGAGGAATTTCTCTTCGAGCCATCCGGCCTCCTTTTGTGGTGCGAGACCACCTTTGGTTTCCTCATCCAATTATAGTCACTCTTTGAGTCGGTGTGGGATCTGGGAGTATCGACAGTTATACAAACTGCAAGAAGAGTGGAAATTGGAATAATTTAAGGGAAAACAAGGATACATAGAGGGGATGTGGAACATCTTATAAGCCATTCTACTTCTTTAATCCTTTAACTTGAACAGGTCAACAGCCCTCTTCTCTGCCATAGAGGACCCAGCATTAGGATACTTTATTTCAGTGATGACCACCTCCTTTGCCCACCAAGAATTTAGGATCATTTGTACCTTCTTCATTTAAAACATTAATTTTTTCATCATCGGGCCTCAAAGTGGACCCGATGGAAGAGATCAGGACGGAAAATGGTGCTAAGACAATGATGGACTCGGTGGTAGGAATATAAGGGTCCAAAGTAAAGGTCACATCCAATAGGGGGCCTACAGTAGGCTGATGTAAAAGTTTAATAGATAGAAAATAGAAGTTTAGAAATATATCTGGGTGTCATTTAAAGTTTCTTAAACATAGAAGAGACCAATGATATCCCTCCATGGGAGGTAGATAGGGTCTGAAATGGTGTCTCAATCTGCCCTTCCTCTAAGATAGGGATAGAGCAGGAAATTTTGGAGTAGTCTTTGGTGGAATGTAGCAGGGATCCTTAGGATTGTACGACCCATGAATCAAGGACGATGTTGATGTTACTATAGTTGTAACTTCAGAACAAGGGATGATAGGATTAGGTATAATAGGCCTAGATGTAGGAGGTACGATGGCCTAGATTTGGCCGCGATCGGATTAACGTCCTCTACAAAGGGCCTTAGTGAGGTAGGATTGGAGCTTTCAACCAAATCCTTTGATTTGGATACGGGAAGGGCCCTAGGCAGCAGGAACCTGGGTGGAAGTTGAAGCTCTTCAGGCTAGTTCTACATGTACCTCGACTAAGGCCAGAAGATCTTCATTATTATAGAGGTCAGCTTTAATCTCTTCCTCATCAACCTTGTAACATACCTCCCCTCTTATCTAAGAATTTCATTCTAGGCCAGAGCTAGCACCTTGGGGTATTGCTATGAAGCTACTTAGGGTTCCTAGGTTTAATCACATTTGTATAGTAACAAACCAAAGTGGTCTCGATTTGATCATCGAGCTCTTCTTCTCTATTCTTGGCTTCAGTGACTTGAGTCTCTAGAGTTTTCTTTTCCTTATTAGCGTCAAGGACTATGATCATATGTTCTAAAGCCAAGACAAGAGCGTTATCTTTCTCTTTCTTCTTATTTTCCACTTTAGCCTTGAGGTTGGCAATCATGAGAGCCTATGTAATAGTGGTATGGAAAACCGACTTTTCCTTAGCTATATTGCAACTTTTGTATTAGGAGTTTTGAAGTTTCTCCTCTTACTACTTTTAGTTGGCCTCAAAGGCCTTTAGATTGTCCAGGTATTTCCTTTCGGTGTCCTTAACAAATTAAGTCGATTGATAAAACTCTTTAGAATATAAGTTAATGATTTATTGATGATTTTTCTTCTCAATCTCATGCCGGTAGATGATCAACTAGTTAGTTTTGTTAATATTGGAGAAAGAATGAGCAAAACTTTTCTGAATGTAATACTTCTTGAATACATCGTGAATGTACGCTTTATTGTGACTAGTTGACTTGCTCGAAATGTTTTTAGATTGTACTCAAATTTTACCTTATAAGGCATAACTTAGAGAAAACCATTTGAATCTCGGTAAGATGGAACATATAATCGGGTCTGAGATAGTTGTGGAAATGTATGTGAAGGCATGCTCTTTGACAGACCACTTTCGAATGGGTTTGTGAATAGGTGGCATGCTTGGGTTTGTGAATAGGTGGTTAGGAGGACGTATTGATACAAATGCAATGTAATACCCGTTAGTTGGAATGGGAATAATAAGTCCCACATCATGGAAAATGCCTATGAAGTGGATGCCTATATGGTAAAGCCTTCTCCTTAGAATTGCGACGAGGCCTTCTGAGGAACAAAACCCCACACCTTGGCTTGGCCCATGAGGCAAAGGTGTCTAAGTTGGTGACAATATATTTGCTGAGTAAGGAGCGGACTATTACATGCAATGTAAGCTATTGAGGTAGGAAGAGGGTTGTCGGGCCTTAAAGAATGTGGGTCCATAAGTTTAGGAAAAGGTGAATACTCGCAGTATGAGGAACCGACCTTCTAGCAAACCCAGAATGGTCATGAGAATCCATATCGCAATCCATGCATTATCGTCTCTCCTCTTCATCTTATCTCTCTCTTCTCCCTTCTATTGGAGCCTTGTAGAATCAAAATTTCATGATGAATCGTATCCACTTCATGAAGAGCCAAAAGGTTTAACACCAAGACACTTGATTGACTAACATGCAGGTCGATAGAGATTCCAGAGTTTCCCACAAAAGAAATTGAGTTGAGTTTAGACTTGAAAGTCAAACTGCGATGCTTACAAAGTGAATGTGCTGTGGGTGTAGGTGCTGCGTGAAGTGTTGGTGTGTCCTATTGGTTCTACAGATCATGTTCAAATAGTCTACTGAGTGTAGTTACTTCTCCTACAGAAGTTAGGGGAACATCAACCACATATTTGATCGTAGAATCAATGTTCGAAAGCCTGAAGTTGGCAATATCATATTCTGGATGCTTCTTCGGATGCTCCGGACAGCGTCGAGCAAACTAAAGATATCATCAACGGTGGGGACCGTAGTTGTCTCTTTAACTGGAGTTATTTGTGGCTCTGGCACTAGACGAGGAGATATGATCCTTATTCTCGGTAGACTGGAAAGTAGTGAAATCCTTTCATCTCCACTTGTCTCTCAATTGATTTATATCCAAAATCCATATCGTCTTTGTCATTCTCGTCTTCACTATCATCATTGTTGTCTTCTCTTTTATCCTCCCTTAGGTCAACAGGAGGTTCTTATGCTACATGTGGGTCTTCTAATGTTCAGAAGCAAGGGACTTGGCTTCAACCACTTGTGCTACCCGGTGTGTGGAGGATATGACGCCCAAGCTACGAATATTGTACAATAACTGGAAGTGTCGCATTTGAGAGTCGGTAAAAAAGAATTTCATTCTCTGTTCATTGGTTAGAATGTCTTTAAAAGCTCGAAGTGTACTCACTAAAGCAGCATTAAAAGGCATTCGAGGAATGATTGTTAAATTTCAAAATGACAAATTTAGTAAATTGAATGAAATGAACTCCATCAAGCCAAAGAGTAAAGGTGGAACTTAGATCCTGAAAATCAATTTTGGTAAAAGCCAACTAGGCAATGGACAAATAAGTACTCATCCTAGAAATGGCTAAGTTTTTTAAAGAGGGCAATGATGATATGGCAATCCATGGAGGACTCCAAATAAGTTAGGGATGGATGGTCACCTCATTTCTTGAAACTATACAAATATCTAATTTCTTCTAGAGTGGGTACCCTTCCCAAGTAGCTGCCAAAGTTATTTAAGTAAAATTCATCATGGCATACCCATTTGGATGCAGGTGGGCAGGGGAAAGCTTCATAAATTGAAGAATAAATCAGATGAAATGATTGAATGGGGGAGCACCCTGAAGAGGCACACATAATAGTTGCATGCTATGTAGCCCTCAAGAGGGTTCATGTTCTCTTTGATAAGGTGCTAGAATTAGAGTTTTTTTGAAGGAAATTACATGGCAATCACAAATTCTCCTGACATCTATCATAGTTACAGTTGTAACTAGAGAATATAGGAATCATCAAAAATCATAACATCCTCTAGATAAACATTGGAAGCAATCCCGATATAGGGTTCTTCTTCCAGTGTTGCAATAGGAACAACTTGTAAAGATTGCGTGGCTTGACAATGAGGAGGTCAGGGCTAAGATGATGTCAGAGTAGACACTGGGGCAGCTAATGAGCCTACCCTTGGTTGAGTAAAATATGAAATGGAAGGACCTTCACCTATAGCAAAGAGGCGCTAGTAGCGTCTATGATCTGTAACCTACTAAAAACTCATTACTTTTTTTTTTTGAAAAGCAAAGAGCATTAAGCTCATTTTATTGACTTAATCAACATTACAACAAACAATTACAAAACCACAAGATACAATCAGTTACAACCCTACACTTGACTACAATCAATACCAATAATACAGAACAAAAATACACAAAGTGACAACTAACTCAAAGCGTACTGAAACAAACAAGTGATACAACAATCTCTTATACAGATTCATGTTCAGAACAGGCTATCCAGGTGCTCTCATGCCAGCATTAGTAGAAACTTCCTACTTCAAATAATGACAGTATATTAAAAATCTGAGTATCCAGGCACATCATATTAAACAAACTTAGAATATGATCATCTGCAGATCTTCCAAGAAATAAAAGCAAGCATCAGTTACAGTCTGTTTTCAAATCTCTAAGAATACTACCATGAATCATATTATAGAGTTGTGAAGAATTTTTAATAGCAATACCAAACACTCTATTATTTCTTTCTATCCAAACTGCATATATCAACCTTTTCAGTAGCTTAAGGAGCAGTTTAGTCATTCTGGTCTTCCATCTAGTTGCTTTAAACACATTAAACCACTCAATAGCACTAACTGGTAAAGGCTTATAAAATCCACCATTTGACAAAAGCCTATACCATATCTGATATACAAAAGTGCATTCAAAAAACAAATGTGTATTTGTTCTGATTCTGATCTGTAGAAAACACAAATATCCTCTAAGATAATACCCATTCTACAAAGCTTATCTTTAGTGTTTAATGCATTTGCCATCACTTTCCACAACAGTAAATTTTCTTTAGCACTTCCACCAATATTCCAAATTCTTGAATGCCATGGGAAATATGAACCAACTCCACAGAGAGATTTATACACGTGCCTAATAGAATGAAGCTTACCCTTGTCTGACCAGATCAAAACATTTCCATTATTCTTAATGGGATTACTGCTAATAACATTCCATAAATTTCTGAGTTGAAAAGAACTAGAATATGGTAAAACAATACTATCACCCTGTATAAAGTCATCAACAGTTGCGAAATCAGAAATACCAAAATTCCTTCTCAGATTAAAATCAACAACAGAACTTAAAATCAAACCTTGTCTAGCCCATGGAGAATGCCAGAATGATAAACCTTTAATTAGAGCATAGTTGCATTGTAAGAGAGGGATAAAAATTTCCCTAAGCTTAAGAATACTTCTCCAACTCCAACTGCAGTTCTGTGGAATTTGCATAGTCCAAAAATTCTTCTTACCAATCAAATTATGATTAACCCATTGTGACCATAAATTTCTATCAGATTCAAAGATATTATTGAAGTATACTGACAGGCTGCCTTGTTCCAAAGAAAAATATTAGTTATACCAAGACCACCATTCTTCTTAGATTCAAACAGTTTATAAAAAGAAATTGGGATGAGTTTTCTAGAAAAAGGATCACCATGCCAGAGGAATTTGTTAAGAGCACTAGAAATCATGTTTATGAACTTTACAAGGAGTATGTAATGTCTTGTCCAATAATTGGTCATAGCCACAACAATGGATTGGATGATAGTAAGCCTACCAGCTTGTGATAGCTTATCAATAGGCCATACTCGAAGTCTTTCAATGATCTTCTCAAAGAGTGGCAAGCAATTTTGTTTAGTAATTCTAGAACTTAAGATAGGTAAACCCAAATAGTAAGAGTTCTTAGATAATTCTTAAAGACCTGAAAATTTTATGATATCATTCTTTTGGAATGAATTTAAACCAGCAACCATGATATTTGATTCATGGAGATTAATTTGCAAGCCAGTGATTGAATGGAAATTTTTTAGTGATGAAGTAACACATTGAATATTATGATAAGTAGGCTTTGTAAAGATTATAAGATCATCCACAAAAAGAAGATGAGTGATAATTGGATTTTTGCATTTGGGATGAAGCTGAAAATTATTTTGAACTACAAGATCCTTCATGATAGAATTCAGAAGCTCCATAACTATTATGAACAAATAAGCTGAGATTGGATCACCTTGTCTAACACCTTGATTACCTTTAAAATAACCATACAATCCACCCTCTCTCGAAATAGAAAACTTAGGTGATGATATACATGTGTAGATCCAAGCTAAAAAAGGTTTTGGGAAGTTCATTCTAGACATTATAGCTAAAATAGAAGGCCAAGCAATGGAATCAAATGCCTTTTTAATGTCTAGTTTTAACATGCACCTTGGAGAAATATTTGTCCTCTCATATCCATACAACAATTCTTGAGTCAAGAGGATATTATCACTTATTGATCTACCAGTAATATATGCAGCTTGATTGTTTGTAATGATAGATGGTAAGACTATTTTTAATCTATTTGCCAAAACCTTTGATATAATTTTTTAAATAATATTACAACAAGAAATTGGCCTAAAATCAGCAACTGAAGATGGATTATTTATTTTGGGAATTAAAGTAATAGCAGTTGCAGCAAGACCAACAAGGAGCTTATTTAAGTATGATTTTGATATAACTTAAATCATTACTTCAGCATGGTCAAGTATGATTTAAGTTAAATTTTCATGTCCTAGCTAAGCCATTTGTAGCTGGTGTATAAGATCCAATGAATGTTGAAGTGTGTTGACCAATTGGGTCCCAGACATCGATAAAGGCAATGAGGTGCAATTGAATTTATAAAGTGTGTTTCCGTGTCCATGACATGGTGTGTGCAAACACTCTATATGGATAACCCACTAATGTAGGGCAATGAGCTCCATCACGTCGTGGAACCATGTGCCAGATTTTATCTATTTTGTAGAATATATGATAATGGAACTGTTGCCTAGAGAGCATGGATCTTTACTTTACAAGATCATAACATTGTGATTTCAAGTTGAAATGTCGATATGTGATTTCATTGGACATCAAAGTGTGTCTGATGTGACTGCTTCTAGAAATTATTCCACCTAAACAGATTCACCAATCCATATTCGACCAAAATTTAATGCGAGTTAACTATCCTTTCCTTTCACATCCAAAACTTGTCAGAAATCAGCAAATGAAATAGCAATTTTGAAAGCTCAAAGCCAAGGCCTAAAGAACACGAAGTGGCTTGGAGCTGGCCAGTCGAAAGTAGATTAAATAGGTGAACTTCAACCTTTTTCCATTTAGTCTTACTTAAGCTTATAGAGTCTAAATTGATTTCAGATGTAATCTAAAATTTTGAATTAAATCTTCATTTTTTTTCTTATATTTAAGATTTATTTAATTTTAATTTTAAATTGCATATATGTTGACATGAGCGCATCAAATGCACCCATTTGTTAAAGTACAGGTGCAACATATAGAAAGTGTACATAAGTTCATGTGTACATTGTTTAGGTGTTAGTGTTTACATCGCAACGGACACAGTACCCCTTTATATATTTCTTTGTCATCCAAAATTATAATAAATAAGATTTATTTAGTGCGTGTGTGTATATACATATGTATATGTATGTTTGTATATACATATATACATATATATATAGAGAACACACACGTACATGTATATATACATGTTTATATTAGTCTACACTTTGTTTGTATGACATGCATAAGTTAAAGTAAATAATTTTAAAGTCATTTTGATTAAAAGATAGTTTTAAAACAAAACTACAATATAATATAGAAAATCCTATTTTTTTAAACCTGGAATTAATAAAATACACACACACACACACACACACACACATCCATACATACAAATACGTACATTAAATTAAATCAATTTTAAAACAAAATAAAATGTAACAAATATATTTAACTTGTTAGTAATTTAAAAGACATAAGTTCAAACAATAAAATTAATTTAGCTTAGATCCAATTGTCAACTTTAAAAAGAAATCAGAAGTTCTAAAGTTTTTTTTTTTTTGAAAAGCAACTTATGAATTTTAAAATGGTTTAATTTTATATAAACAATAATTAAAGTGTTTCAAAAAAACATGTAATATATGCATTCAATTCTAAAATTTATAATATGAAAATTAATATATTAATAAAATTGTTTTCAAATAAAAGTAGAAGATTATCTTGAAATATAGCCAAGAGAAACACCTTAAATGATGAAAGAATTCCTAAATTCAATATATCAATCTCTAGATCTTGCAATAATCGAGAGATAACCACCCGTTATTTTTTATTTTGTTTGGTTTTATTTTAGAGTTTTGGAACCCTAGCCACCATGAATTTTTGGCCCTGCAAGATGTAGAGAGGAAAATTACAGAGGCTAATGAAAATAAAGAGGGAAATAAAGATATCATTTAAGATATGATGACTCGCTTTTATTTACTTAACATTTGCCTTTTTCATTTCAAAAACTAAAGAATCCTCCTCTCCCTCAATCATTGCTGACCATAACATGGGTTGGTTGGGCACTAAAAAATTCTAAAATACATTTAGTACTAATCCCATTTAAATCTAATTTAAATTTTCTGTCGATAGCGTATGACAATACACACGTTTATAAATTTTGTATGTGCATTTTATTAAATGTTAACGGTATTCAAATAAATCAGATAAAATTTTAATGATTAACATTTCACAAATATTAATTAATTTAATTTATTTAAAGATTTTTAGTATTTATTCTTTTAAAATTGAATTTAAATATTCTACAGACATCGTATATCGATACATATGTTTGTAACTTTATATATGCACCTTTCTAAATACTAACGTTATTAAATCAAATCAAATAGAATTTAATAATTAATATTCGATTAATATTTAATAAATATTAGTTAATTTTTAATGATTAAAAATTAATTAAATGTGTGTTTCATTCGGAATTTTCACAAATTCGGCTATGTCACTCATAGCTTTCAGTCGGCGATTAATATTGAACAATTCAAATAATAAGTTTCACTGTTGCCTTAGCTATGGTTTGATATTTTGGTTGAACATATTGCTTATGCATCTTTTGTTAAAATATAATTTTATTTCTTATAAGCGGTCTTTGGTAGTGACGATTATCTACATTAATTCACTTCGTCAAAACTATATCACGTTGGAACTTATGGAATTTGGTTTTGGTCAAAATTGCTACATTGTGCACATTCAACTTTATAAGTACAAAAAATGTTCTTGGTTCAATAATAACATTTGTTATTAAATGTACTACCCAAGCTAGAGATTTTGACTTTGAATTAACTACAGTTGACCATGCTACTAACTCCATATAACAGAGGAGATGAATTCTCTGTTAAATAGTGTTTCACTTTTAATGTTTCAACTCAGACCAAACTATAGTCATTCCATGATTAACTATAATCAAAGTGGTGTATCTAAATTGTCGTTCAACAGTGTTCTCTAGTTGAGAAAACTATACAACATCGTCACTCCAAGATTCTTTTCTTGACCTTAGTTATATCAACCAACGAAAAACTATTGAGTGGGTCAGTCCATAGTTATCCAATAACAATTAGTGTGTAACCCCTTAGTACCCTCAATTGCCATGAGTAATACATTGTCTAACATTTAGAGAATGTACTCTAGTTTTAATGGATGTATCGATTTCCAGTCTCGATACATCTTGACTAGAAATATTTAAGACAATATATTTATTACTTTATGATAGACTATTAATGATTATAATACATTGTAATTACTATCACAAACATACCACTAATAGATTTTTCTATGAAACTTAAATTAACAATTAATATAACATATTATATCAAGTATATGATAGAAATAAAAATACCTTTTATTTCAAAAAGAATTCATTATCGAGTAAATAATTCGCAATATATTACAGAATTTCCCCTATGGCATATCCCAAGCACAATTAGTTGCCATCATGCAGCTGAAAGTGAAAGAAGCTTGGGTCCATCTTTGAGTAACCTAATGGTCCTGAGTTTAATATTTAAATTGGGTATGGATAAGTGTGAAAGGAAGGGGAGATATGAAATCAATGTCAAACATAGGTCGATGGTCACATACTGTGACATCGAAAATCTTAAGGCGGCAGTGGCGACCTACCTTAGCTTAGATATGGAGCAAGAAGATAGTGTTAAGGTTGAAAAATCAGATCCAAACTCAAAAGGTTCGGCAATAGGTTTGAATGGATCGATGGAGATTTTATTCTCTTGAATCACTGACAAAGACTAGCCAGGGAATTGATGAAATTATGGTCTAAAAGATAGCAGGGATGCTATAATAGCATTGAAGAGGAGTCACAGGAGCTTAAAGGGGATAAAGGATAAACCAGATAAGAAAGGCAAGATGAAAGAGTGAAATTGCCTAAGTGTTACTTGAATAGTAACACAATGCAAAATGATTGGTACCGATCCTTAAGGATCAATTTCAATCCTTAATAATCGGTGTTGATCTATATGATCGAATAATAATAATAGACGAAAACAATAAAAAAAAAATACTGGCAATGGATAAGATTTTGATAGGAAAGGATGAAGTCCTTCCTGAACATAGAAAGAGAAAAGCTTCCACGGAACTCGGAACTGAATAAAGTATTCAAATAGGATGCATCAGCTCTTATAAGTACCAAAGAGATGTGTTCCATAGCTGTTTGACATAGCATGCCAACTCAAAAAGGATGCATCATTTCACAAAGATGGTTCAGAAGACAAAGGCGTCTTTGTAGATAGGAGTTCCAATTTGACAGTTTGCATCTATCTAAACTATGCTCTTTTAATGCAAAGCGCAATTTAGAGGGCATGTGTTATCTTACATTAGAATCAAGTGATATTAGGATGGATCTAGATAGTTGAGCACTGTGAGATAGATCGAGAATGAAGAATGCATGGAAAACGACCCTGATTAGACAGGGCTATAAGGATCGTTACCAATCCTTGAAGGGGTGGATATACTTAGCTTCCTTAAATAAGCTAGATGATTAAAGGAGTAAAAAAAACTAGATGATCCAAGACCAAGGAATACCTCTACATGGATCCATAATGATCTATACGCATCCTTGTTGGTTCACGGGTTTGATAGCAAGGCTTAGTCAAACATGGAGATCAAGTCAAAAGGAAGAACCAGTTGGCACATGTTGAACTCAATGTCGAGTTATAATGATCGGTAACAATCATCTTTTGTTCATAATGTCTTCAGTTTTGAATAGATCTTCTTGGTGAAACTTTGTAACAACCCGTAAATTTTCAATAATTAAAATAGCTAATTTAATAAGTTTTCGTGATTTAGCGTTAGAAAAAAATTTGTAAGTCGTTTGAAATAATAATAACTGGAATGAATTGCGACAATAATTATCCAAGTAATGAAAAATAAAAGCTACTTAGTGAATGCCTTTGAAATCAAAAGTTGAATATGATAATAAATGTTGAATTCATTGGATATAATAAAGTAATTGATTGATAAGTGAAATCTATTTGAAATCAAATATTGAATATTGAACAGGTAAGTTATTTAAATTAAATATTTAAAACTTATTGAATAATTGCATAACTGTAAAATGAAAATAGTGTTCTAAATTGTGAATTGGTTTTAAAGGCTAAATCTTATAAGTTAAATTTCAATATTTCAAAAGATAATGAATTATTGGATAATCGGAATTGTTTAAATTAAATATTTGATAATTATTGAACAATTTAATAATGGGGAGTTAAATAACCGTATAATGGGAATAGTTGTTCTATAATTTTAACTCGTTTCAAAGGTTAAATTTTATAAGTTCGTTTTGAATATTTGAAAGGATAGTGATTTAAGAATAATCAAATTTGTTAAATTTAATATTACAAATGTTTGAATAATTAAATTCCGAATTTAATACGATTAATTTGATATTGAAATTCAATATATGAAAATAGAGTGAATATTTGAAATTTGATTTAATATGATTCAAATTGGTTTCCAAAGTGAATGTAAGTTATAATTGGATTATAATAGAGTTGATAAGATTTTAAAATTGGAATTTATTGGATAATTGAATAACGGGTTAATATGATTAAGAAATAATTTGTAAAATTTTATTTTATCATATTAAAGTTAGAATGTTGTGGTAGAACTTTTAAAATCGAATTAAAGTAAATTTGTGAAAATTGAATATTTTAATATTTAATTATCAACTGGAAAATAGCCAAATTTTGAATAGTCTCAAAATTGGACGAAACTAGTTCCATTGGATCCGTAATAGTTAGTTATTATCGGATTTCAATTTTCGTAGCAATCGGAGTTGTCGTTTGACCGTGGCAGCTCGAAACGCGTCGAATTGTTTTTAATTTTAATTTGGCGAGTTAAAATAGTCATTTTTCAAAAAGTCTCGGATTTCGACGAAACCAGTTTCATCGGATCCGTAATGTGATATTATTGTAAGATTTCAAATTTCAAGTCGATTGGATTTACCGTTTGTCCAGTACGAATTAAAACGCACCGAAATCGGTTTAAATCGATTTAATTTAAATTGATCGTTTTATGCCATAACTCGCACATACTTTCGAATTAGCTTCCGAAACCTGTTCCATTATGTCCGGAATGCGGAAAAACTTTAGGATCGCCTGGCGGAACGCGTCGTTTGGAGTTCGTTTGCAAAAGTGTTAAATTGGGTATTTTATTGTTAAAATAATTGGGTATAAATGCAATTTTCTCAAAACCCTAGCCCAAATTAAAAACGCAGCCGCCACAATTAAAACAATGGCCGGAATCGCTCGAATCTTCTCCCCTCATTATCTTCCAATCCGCCAATCTATTCAAGAATCTTTCAGCTAGAAACTTGTAGAGGATGTTGAGATCTATAATCTCAACGGTTATGATCGTGTTTCGTTGCACGGATTGGCGGCAAATCGGCGACAAAGGGGCTGCGTTCGCACGCATTTCCAGGCGCCATGAGGTGGCCGAGTGTCAGGGGGTTGGGGGCGGTAGTGCTATTCGCGAAGGGCTTCGATATGGCGCCGGTTTGATGAAGTTTCGTTGATCGTGGAGGAGGCAAATCGAAACCCTAGTTTGTATGTAATGGGTTCTTCATGATAGTGGATGCGTACGTGAAGGAACCTGGAGCAAGTCGCGTGCGACAGGAAGAAGATGCGCAGGTGGGGGCCGCACGTGTATTGGGGTGAGGTGTTTTTTTCCTTTTTTCTTTTTTTTAGTTTAAATTTGAAATTCAAAATCGTGTAACTTTAAAACGTGATAACTTTTTGCTGCGAGGTCGGATTCGGACGAGTTTTTTTGCGTTGGAATCGTATGTACGAGCTCTACGCGATGCAACTGGATTGGAATCATTTGGAGCTAGAGAAAATTTTGAGTTAAATCGAACGTCGTTCGATTTGATTTAAAATCGGAAAATCAATGTGAGTGTTTTATAACGCTCACACCGTACTAAATATTTTTATGCTAGTTAAATTTGATATTATGAAGTGTTATGATTTTATTTATGGTTGTTTGATAAAAATTTAATTGTCATATAGCTTGTCATTTGCATTAACTGTTGAAAAATTAAATTGACAGTTAAATTTAAATTTAAATTGAATTGCGATTAAATTACCTGACATTGATAAATATGAAATTGCCGTGAATTGTATTGAATTGTATTGCCTATTGGATGATGTATTTCGATGGATGCTATTGGTTGATATTTGAATGTTTGGATGTTTATTTGCTTATATAGATCCTGTTATGCATACATATGATGCTGTGATTTAATTTAAATAATATATACTCATCCTTGACATCTAATTGAAATAAATAACTACTTGGCCATAGGATAGAAAATTATATACGAACACCGAATTGGCTAAATTAATAATTTTTGAAATCGTCGATTTGAAATTTATTTAAATGTTTCGATTTAAAAGTGATAAATAGAAATCAATTTATAGAAATCGAATTTGTCGAAAATTTGAGTTGGAATGTTGAAATAAATTTTGGTTAAAAGAAATTGGTAAATAATTTAAGTTGTGACTTTAAAATTTAAAATTTGGATATGATTGAACTTCGAAAATCTATTTATTTTAAAGATTGAACATTATTTCGAGCTTTGAATATTACTAAGTAAAAGTGATATGAAAATGATATTTTGAAATCGAGTTTGGAATTGAATCATATTTGGAATTTGGATTTAAACTTGAATATTGTTGGAAATTTTGTTAAGTGTTATAAATTGATATTTTGAGAAAGCAAGCTCCAAATCGATATAAATTGAAATTGAATTAATTAAAGGTGAATGTAGAATTGAATTGATTTGAAGTAAAAGTTGACATTGTTTTGAATTGGAATCGAAATTGAATCGGTAGAATGGAAATTGAAATTGATTTGAATTGGGAAGTTATAATTGAAATGGATTGATTTTGAAGCTGTTTTAATTTGTTTTCCAAATTACTCTGTTATATAAACCATTTTGAATACTTAAACTATTTTAATCTATTTTAAATCTACTTAACCCAATTTAAATTATTTTAAACTAATTTATCTATTGTAAACCCATTTTAAAGATTTTAAGTGTTTTTAACTATTTTAATTATTTAAAACTACTTTTAAACTACTTAAAACTATTTTTCTAAAATCCTAAGTTGGTCAATAAGGTGAAATGTTTATATTTAAATCTTGAATTTAAATATGAAATTTGATATTTTGAAAGATACGATGATATTTGAATGGATTTGATTTTTGAAGCGAATATGATATTTTGATATCAATTATGAATCGATTTGAAATTTAAAGAGCCAAAGGTGTAATAATACGTAGTTATTAAAGAGACCGGGATCGGATATGGACATACTCTCTGTCGATACCGAAAACCACTTTAATAACTATTATACGCGGAGTGATGATCCAGAATGAAGTGGATGGTTTGGTGAACGCGTTGACTGAAGAAAGAGAACGATTATTGGATGACCCCTGACATGACTAAAACAGGAGCCGCGCCGGGCCATTGAGGTTCGCCACCTCTAGCGGACACACTTCTTCGATACCATATCTATTACATTTGTGATGCGATTTGGGTGCACCCCTTGATTTGGGAGTGTTGTTTCGCGGTGTTGGGGTAGCTGCTGGCTATGCCCAACATCAGTCCGGATCACGCAACTACTAGTATCCTAGTTGGTATTGCCTCATGTACCTTGTCATACTGATTATCCTATTCGCGACCACTACGTTTTGATTTGTACCTTGAGTATATGGATTGCCCTCTGGTGACTTCCGGTTTTGGGGAAACTACGGTCTTGTATATGCTTTTGGGAATATAAAAATGTGTTAAGGGGGATTATGGTAACGCCTTAACGCTATTTTGATACTTTATATTACTGATAGGCATTATCTACTTAGCGTATATTACTACATAGTAGATAGTTTCACGGATCCTTGAGAGATGGAAAATCCCGTAACATCTCTTGAGTTATTGCACGCACGTTGACAATGGATATGAGATGTCAAACCCCGTAAACATCTCTGACGCCGTTACACTCATATTTATTTACGATTGATTTAACTTTCATAAGGATATTTTAGTCCTGACTCGAGTGTTTTGTCTTTTCATTACGCTCGGGTCAGTCCTGAGTTTTCAGTTTAGGTTGAAGATCATTTCCTTGGAGGACGGAGACGAAGATTTGGTATATTATTTACTACTATTATATTCATTCCATTCCACTGCATTGTTGTATGATATTTGCTGTGTATGTAACTCTGATAAATGTTGTATAATAATAATCAAATGTATTCATTTCAAATGTATTCATTTAATTAACAGCTTCATGAACTGTTATTTTATTATTATACTTTAGCCTTCCGCTGTGAGATTCTGTGTTGTTTCATTTCCTTTATTTCCCTTCCTTTTCTTTTCTTGATTACCCCAATAACTATCTGCCCTTTTAATGGTTTGAAATCGACATGTGTATTTGATCGTCGGTTTAAACTGTCCAAAAAGGCGGGTCGTTACAGTTGGTATCAGAGCTTTGGTTTAGCGATAAACCTTGGCTCTAGTGGGGAATAACTCATTGAAATAGAGGTAAACTATATGAATGAGTTGAGTGTATATGAGAGAGCGTATTTGTTAGTGATATAAAATGTTTTATATTGTGTCGGTTGTTTTGTTGAGTGGCTTATGGATTCTGGTCAATACGAGTAATTAACGTTATTGATAGGGATCTCTAAACACTTAAACAGAACAATTCGACATAGTATTGTTTTGGAATTGGGTAAATGAAATAATTTTGCCCTAACTATATTTTGTATATAAAGAAAATTTTTCAGAAATTATTGTGACTTACCTAGCTTACCTGGTTGTTAGGAATGAAAATATTGGATTATCATTAATTGGATAATGTAATTTAATAAATAAGATGAATTACGATAAGAACAGTAATAAAACACTTGTGAAATGTTTAAGAAAGAAATTCCTATAATTTGAAGAAAATATAAAACACTTGTGAAATCTTATAAGAATATTTTATAAAGGTGACTTATGAATTAAAATAGATTTAAATTGGAAAATATTGAGTTTAAGACCCGGAGATTTTGGAAAATTGTTTTCAAAGTTTTGAAGAAATATATAGTAATATTAGTTGGAAAATATTTATAGGTAATATTTTGAAATGATTTTAAGAAGGAATGAATTAAGTACTCCTCTCTTATGTCGCTGGAAAGTAATTTCGGTGATGACTGCGCAGCATCATCGATGTTCATTTTCGAGTTTCAAAGTGGGGGAGGCTTCTAAGAAGCTTTGCTTTTCTTCGAAATTATTTTGGGTAAATGGGTTTTGGTTTAAACTCTAAAGGTATGTTTTGTTATATAAATAATAAAAGATATAAGTGTATATGTTTATTTCAAACGATTTGAAAAGGAACCGGGCATTCAAAATTCTAAGTTATGTTAATAAGAAATTTTCAAAGTATTTGAATGAAATGTGAATAACCAAAATTTATAAAATAAGAGGACTAAGATATCCAAGCTTATTGTTTGGGAAAACTTTAAAAGTTGAAAGGTAAAGAGGATTTTAATAAATTAAATTTGTGAACAATTCTAATTAAGTAAAACGAAATTCTATAAATTTGTATAATACCAAAATTACAATCTGATAACATATAACAAGACTTACCAAATATTAAAAAGTTAAACGATGTTTTGGATATGTAATGAGATATTGTACAAATAAAAAGAACCTGGAAGTAATTGAAATATACAAGTAAGGAAAACTAAAATGTATGTACATGGAAATTGGGTTGTGAAAAATTTAGTTATATACTTATGTATATTCTAAAGTGATCAATGAAAAATTTGAATAAGTAAGTGAACTTAAGAAAGAAGATAAATGAACCGTATTATATCTTTGTAAATTGGTTATAGAAAATAAATATAAAATTGCAAAGGGATTGTGAAGAAAAAAATTGAATTGGTAACCTTTAAGATAACTGTAAACTAAGAAAAGTCATTTATGAGAGGTTAGACTTTTATAGGATGATTAATAAACTAAAGTGTCGGTTAATAAAATGTTCCACAAATGAATTCGTTAATAACTGAAATTTTGAAATGCAATAAATGTAAACAAAGGAATTTCTTATAGCTAAGAATCAATTGGAAAATGAAATTGAATCTAATTAAATTATATAGAATGTTTAAAAAGAACTTGAGTAAGCAAATTCTTTGATATGATGTTTAAGAAAAGATAATGTTAAAGAATATGCTATGTAAAGAAATGAATATACTAACTGAATAATGGATTGTGTGTAATCAAGTGAGAAAAAAAATAGAAGTCAACAAAATAATTTAGTATAGATAAATTGGATAGAAATCTATTGGAAGGTAATACGTGAGATTGTACGTATATTATTTTATTCGCATAACGATTTGATCCAAATTCGAGCACAAAATTTCGAGATGATTTATATCGATCCAAGTTAGGATTTATCGCTCGATTTTCGACGGCGAACCCTAGATATGGATTTTTAATTTGATTCTGGAATTCTCTATCATAGTATATGGCTATGCAAGGAGAGTAACAGTTTCCAATCAAGAAACCAAATCTGAGTCCGCACTAGAGAGTCGGGTGAACGATGCTAGTTTGGAAGTGAAATTGTGTGATCGAATAAGCGATTAGATTGATATTGCTCACGGATGATATATGTACGGCTTACGGACTAAATTAAAAGTTAATATTGGAAATTTAAGAGGTCAAATATGTGAAGATAAATTTGCAACTTTTGAGACAACTATGAACTAAGAAAAGTTATATATAAGAAGTTAGACTTTTATGGAATAACTATAAATTAAAGTGATGATTAATAAAATGTTTTGCATTAATCAATTGTTTCGCAAGTAAATTGGTTATTAACTGAAACTGAATATGAAGTAAATGTAAACAAAAGGATTTGGTATGGCTAAGAATAAATTGGAACTGAAAGAATAAACCAAATTGAATGTAAAATTAGTAATTTGGTGATGTTGGGCATGATTTGGTTGTTATATGATTGTTAGTTGATTTGTATGTAATTCATTAAGTGTTATTGAAATGGAAAGCTATAAATTATTGAAATCAAATTGGAAGTGAACTAACGTAAATATAAATTAATGAATGTTAACTAATTGAATTGAGAATGAATGTTAGTAAAATCCAACGTTAATGAATCAACTATGATTAAAATTGAAACCAAGTCAATAAATATTAATGAGAATTGAATTTATATTAATTGGTTATGGATTTGTTGGATGATAATTGATTGATGGTTGCAATTGTTGTTTTGTTGCATTTGCTATGTTGGCACATGTAGTTGTTATGTTGCTATATTGTGTATATTGATATTATTTCCATATATGCCATGTTTCTCATAGTTTGTTGAGTGTTTAGTAGGTGCGGATTGCGCTTGCTTCGCATTTGGAGCTCGCTTTCGCGCTATATTATTCGTGTATGCTCGCTAATAAAAATATAAGGTACATGTTTATTTTCTCATTGGATTTGGTGATTTTTGATGAGCCACTTGGCTTTTGGATTTTCTTTTGTTGATTTGGGGCCCGTAGAGGCGTTTTGTAGTTGTACCGATCGAGCCGCGCAAAGGAGACGCTGCCGAAATTTTTCGTAAATCCGGGTGTTAGAAAATTTTTCAAGTTTTAAAATTTTTATAACTTGTTTTGATAACGAACTTTTAAAGTTAGAAAGGCGTTTGGAATAACTTAGTAAAAGTGTAGTAATGACTTTAATAACGGAATTTCATTGTTTTATAGGTGGGTAACTTTGAATAAAATATATCTAATGTTGAATTCTATACTTAGTTCCTTTTCCCTTCTTTTTCCTTTTCGGGGACGAAAAGTTTTGAGTGGGGGAGAGTGTAACAACCCGTAAATTTTCAATAATTAAAATAGCTAATTTAATAAGTTTTCGTGATTTAGCGTTAGAAAAAAATTTGTAAGTCGTTTGAAATAATAATAACTGGAATGAATTGCGACAATAATTATCCAAGTAATGAAAAATAAAAGCTACTTAGTGAATGCCTTTGAAATCAAAAGTTGAATATGATAATAAATGTTGAATTCATTGGATATAATAAAGTAATTGATTGATAAGTGAAATCTATTTGAAATCAAATATTGAATATTGAACAGGTAAGTTATTTAAATTAAATATTTAAAACTTATTGAATAATTGCATAACTGTAAAATGAAAATAGTGTTCTAAATTGTGAATTGGTTTTAAAGGCTAAATCTTATAAGTTAAATTTCAATATTTCAAAAGATAATGAATTATTGGATAATCGGAATTGTTTAAATTAAATATTTGATAATTATTGAACAATTTAATAATGGGGAGTTAAATAACCGTATAATGGGAATAGTTGTTCTATAATTTTAACTCGTTTCAAAGGTTAAATTTTATAAGTTCGTTTTGAATATTTGAAAGGATAGTGATTTAAGAATAATCAAATTTGTTAAATTTAATATTACAAATGTTTGAATAATTAAATTCCGAATTTAATACGATTAATTTGATATTGAAATTCAATATATGAAAATAGAGTGAATATTTGAAATTTGATTTAATATGATTCAAATTGGTTTCCAAAGTGAATGTAAGTTATAATTGGATTATAATAGAGTTGATAAGATTTTAAAATTGGAATTTATTGGATAATTGAATAACGGGTTAATATGATTAAGAAATAATTTGTAAAATTTTATTTTATCATATTAAAGTTAGAATGTTGTGGTAGAACTTTTAAAATCGAATTAAAGTAAATTTGTGAAAATTGAATATTTTAATATTTAATTATCAACTGGAAAATAGCCAAATTTTGAATAGTCTCAAAATTGGACGAAACTAGTTCCATTGGATCCGTAATAGTTAGTTATTATCGGATTTCAATTTTCGTAGCAATCGGAGTTGTCGTTTGACCGTGGCAGCTCGAAACGCGTCGAATTGTTTTTAATTTTAATTTGGCGAGTTAAAATAGTCATTTTTCAAAAAGTCTCGGATTTCGACGAAACCAGTTTCATCGGATCCGTAATGTGATATTATTGTAAGATTTCAAATTTCAAGTCGATTGGATTTACCGTTTGTCCAGTACGAATTAAAACGCACCGAAATCGGTTTAAATCGATTTAATTTAAATTGATCGTTTTATGCCATAACTCGCACATACTTTCGAATTAGCTTCCGAAACCTGTTCCATTATGTCCGGAATGCGGAAAAACTTTAGGATCGCCTGGCGGAACGCGTCGTTTGGAGTTCGTTTGCAAAAGTGTTAAATTGGGTATTTTATTGTTAAAATAATTGGGTATAAATGCAATTTTCTCAAAACCCTAGCCCAAATTAAAAACGCAGCCGCCACAATTAAAACAATGGCCGGAATCGCTCGAATCTTCTCCCCTCATTATCTTCCAATCCGCCAATCTATTCAAGAATCTTTCAGCTAGAAACTTGTAGAGGATGTTGAGATCTATAATCTCAACGGTTATGATCGTGTTTCGTTGCACGGATTGGCGGCAAATCGGCGACAAAGGGGCTGCGTTCGCACGCATTTCCAGGCGCCATGAGGTGGCCGAGTGTCAGGGGGTTGGGGGCGGTAGTGCTATTCGCGAAGGGCTTCGATATGGCGCCGGTTTGATGAAGTTTCGTTGATCGTGGAGGAGGCAAATCGAAACCCTAGTTTGTATGTAATGGGTTCTTCATGATAGTGGATGCGTACGTGAAGGAACCTGGAGCAAGTCGCGTGCGACAGGAAGAAGATGCGCAGGTGGGGGCCGCACGTGTATTGGGGTGAGGTGTTTTTTTCCTTTTTTCTTTTTTTTAGTTTAAATTTGAAATTCAAAATCGTGTAACTTTAAAACGTGATAACTTTTTGCTGCGAGGTCGGATTCGGACGAGTTTTTTTGCGTTGGAATCGTATGTACGAGCTCTACGCGATGCAACTGGATTGGAATCATTTGGAGCTAGAGAAAATTTTGAGTTAAATCGAACGTCGTTCGATTTGATTTAAAATCGGAAAATCAATGTGAGTGTTTTATAACGCTCACACCGTACTAAATATTTTTATGCTAGTTAAATTTGATATTATGAAGTGTTATGATTTTATTTATGGTTGTTTGATAAAAATTTAATTGTCATATAGCTTGTCATTTGCATTAACTGTTGAAAAATTAAATTGACAGTTAAATTTAAATTTAAATTGAATTGCGATTAAATTACCTGACATTGATAAATATGAAATTGCCGTGAATTGTATTGAATTGTATTGCCTATTGGATGATGTATTTCGATGGATGCTATTGGTTGATATTTGAATGTTTGGATGTTTATTTGCTTATATAGATCCTGTTATGCATACATATGATGCTGTGATTTAATTTAAATAATATATACTCATCCTTGACATCTAATTGAAATAAATAACTACTTGGCCATAGGATAGAAAATTATATACGAACACCGAATTGGCTAAATTAATAATTTTTGAAATCGTCGATTTGAAATTTATTTAAATGTTTCGATTTAAAAGTGATAAATAGAAATCAATTTATAGAAATCGAATTTGTCGAAAATTTGAGTTGGAATGTTGAAATAAATTTTGGTTAAAAGAAATTGGTAAATAATTTAAGTTGTGACTTTAAAATTTAAAATTTGGATATGATTGAACTTCGAAAATCTATTTATTTTAAAGATTGAACATTATTTCGAGCTTTGAATATTACTAAGTAAAAGTGATATGAAAATGATATTTTGAAATCGAGTTTGGAATTGAATCATATTTGGAATTTGGATTTAAACTTGAATATTGTTGGAAATTTTGTTAAGTGTTATAAATTGATATTTTGAGAAAGCAAGCTCCAAATCGATATAAATTGAAATTGAATTAATTAAAGGTGAATGTAGAATTGAATTGATTTGAAGTAAAAGTTGACATTGTTTTGAATTGGAATCGAAATTGAATCGGTAGAATGGAAATTGAAATTGATTTGAATTGGGAAGTTATAATTGAAATGGATTGATTTTGAAGCTGTTTTAATTTGTTTTCCAAATTACTCTGTTATATAAACCATTTTGAATACTTAAACTATTTTAATCTATTTTAAATCTACTTAACCCAATTTAAATTATTTTAAACTAATTTATCTATTGTAAACCCATTTTAAAGATTTTAAGTGTTTTTAACTATTTTAATTATTTAAAACTACTTTTAAACTACTTAAAACTATTTTTCTAAAATCCTAAGTTGGTCAATAAGGTGAAATGTTTATATTTAAATCTTGAATTTAAATATGAAATTTGATATTTTGAAAGATACGATGATATTTGAATGGATTTGATTTTTGAAGCGAATATGATATTTTGATATCAATTATGAATCGATTTGAAATTTAAAGAGCCAAAGGTGTAATAATACGTAGTTATTAAAGAGACCGGGATCGGATATGGACATACTCTCTGTCGATACCGAAAACCACTTTAATAACTATTATACGCGGAGTGATGATCCAGAATGAAGTGGATGGTTTGGTGAACGCGTTGACTGAAGAAAGAGAACGATTATTGGATGACCCCTGACATGACTAAAACAGGAGCCGCGCCGGGCCATTGAGGTTCGCCACCTCTAGCGGACACACTTCTTCGATACCATATCTATTACATTTGTGATGCGATTTGGGTGCACCCCTTGATTTGGGAGTGTTGTTTCGCGGTGTTGGGGTAGCTGCTGGCTATGCCCAACATCAGTCCGGATCACGCAACTACTAGTATCCTAGTTGGTATTGCCTCATGTACCTTGTCATACTGATTATCCTATTCGCGACCACTACGTTTTGATTTGTACCTTGAGTATATGGATTGCCCTCTGGTGACTTCCGGTTTTGGGGAAACTACGGTCTTGTATATGCTTTTGGGAATATAAAAATGTGTTAAGGGGGATTATGGTAACGCCTTAACGCTATTTTGATACTTTATATTACTGATAGGCATTATCTACTTAGCGTATATTACTACATAGTAGATAGTTTCACGGATCCTTGAGAGATGGAAAATCCCGTAACATCTCTTGAGTTATTGCACGCACGTTGACAATGGATATGAGATGTCAAACCCCGTAAACATCTCTGACACCGTTACACTCATATTTATTTACGATTGATTTAACTTTCATAAGGATATTTTAGTCCTGACTCGAGTGTTTTGTCTTTTCATTACGCTCGGGTCAGTCCTGAGTTTTCAGTTTAGGTTGAAGATCATTTCCTTGGAGGACGGAGACGAAGATTTGGTATATTATTTACTACTATTATATTCATTCCATTCCACTGCATTGTTGTATGATATTTGTTGTGTATGTAACTCTGATAAATGTTGTATAATAATAATCAAATGTATTCATTTCAAATGTATTCATTTAATTAACAGCTTCATGAACTGTTATTTTATTATTATACTTTAGCCTTCCGCTGTGAGATTCTGTGTTGTTTCATTTCCTTTATTTCCCTTCCTTTTCTTTTCTTGATTACCCCAATAACTATCTGCCCTTTTAATGGTTTGAAATCGACATGTGTATTTGATCGTCGGTTTAAACTGTCCAAAAAGGCGGGTCGTTACAAACTTCGAATCTAGAGTGGAGAACATGTTCAAGAGAATTTTGAGGATTTTAGTTGAGAATTTCGTCTGTAAAAACAAGGCTAGTGCATTGAAAAAAGAATCTTCTTTTGGTTATCTGATTTTTCACACAAACTTTGCCGAATTCATACCTGAACGGTTTGAAAATTAGGTTGTTTTAATTCTCTTGTAATAATCAAACGATAATCAATAACTAAGCTAATAGTGGATTAAGGTATTGACTTTGGCAGTGTCACTTTAAATTTGTGTGTTCTATGTCTTTTAATTCTTAATTCTTCATAAATTTTGTTCGTTGTTTGGTTAGGTGTTTGTCCCATTTTCAGTTCAAACAATTGGTATCTAAACATAGGATTATGGAAGATAATTGGAATACATTGTAAATAGTTGAAAAAAGGAAGAAAAAGTAGGAATTTAAAGTAAATTATCATGGTAGAATTAAGGAGAGGAGAAATTTCCTAGAATTAACAAGAGAGTAGGAGATTCTTTCGAATTTTTATTATTCAATAGATTCAACTTCAAATAATTAATAGATTCTAGTTAAATGGAATATGGCAAACCAATCTCGTCACTTTGCTTTTGTGTAAATGGCAAATATTTTCGAAATTTCAGATTTGATATAACTATGCCATAAAATTATACTATTGCCATTAGATAACAAAAAAACAAAAAAGAAAAAATGGAAAATAGGTTATAGAATAAAAAGGATTATGAAAAATAAAATGAAAAGAAAGAAGATACCACATGTCAAAACTTAACTCCTTCGTTGGCTTCTCTATTTTTCCTCTTGTGTTGTAGTAGTGTAACTGCATAACAGAACTAAACATGGCTCAATTTTATATAGAAACGGGTTGTAACCCATGCATTGTAGATGATATGTCTTAGCAAGATAATTTTACAAATTATTTTTAAAGAATTGAATTTACTATGCAATATATAGTGATTTTTAAGATAATGAGTTTTGTATCGAACTTATTATCTCTCAAGGATTGTCATTTTTGTTGATAATAATAAGTTAGACACGAATTTATTATTCTTTAGCATTTAATATCTATTATGAAAATAAATATAAGATAGTATTCTAGTTATATTTAAAAATAATTTTTTTATAAGTTTCAATAGATAAATATTTTATATACATAGATTTTGAGTTTAACATTTATCTTTTAGTACATATGCTTAAAAAATGATATATAAAATGAATTTCAAATATTTTTTGAGAAATGATAAAAATAACTACAAATTGAAGTGTAATTGCAATGAATCAAATTCTTTTTATGCATTTAAAACTGTCGCAGTTAACATCAACATCATAAATAAATATAATATATTACCGAAATTTCCAAAATTTATATGCATAACATGCATCAATGGAGACTAGGATTTTCCTAATTCATCAGCCATCGTTTCTTATTTTCCCTCTCAAGTCACGGTCATTTTCTTTCTACTCATTTTCATTTTTAATTCTCCCCTAGCTTTCCATTTTGTTGTGTTCTAATATTTATCTTTCGCATCTCCCTACTTCCTAAATCTTTGTAGCTAAGGTCCTCCTCATCAAAATTTGATTTGTTGCACTAGATCGGACTTCGCTTGAATTGCTCTCCTCTTTTTTTGTTCAATAATCTTGAAATTATATCTTGAGTCTAGATCTGAGCTTTAAGGTTGCATACGTGCCTCACCTCCTTTCTACTACACATTCAATTTCTAGTTAGGGTTTTCGAGCATCCATCCTTGGTCATAGGGAGAGACTGATGGCGGCTTGTGCTTCACCACATGAGAGTGTTTGGGTCATTCAGTACGGTAAGTAAGTTGCCTCTGATTTTCTTTCATGTCCCAGTTCAAGCTACTCATGAGATTGCTTTTGCAATGTTGTTGCTTTTCTACTGATGCTCGTGCTCTTTATAGTGGCTTCACCCTCTATGCTTATGCTTTATCTTCTCACTTTCTTATGGTCTGATCTTTGTTTTTTACTTTGTGGTACTATGAACTTGTAATAATCCACCTCGAAATAGGCCTAATTTTCAATCCAGAAAAGGCCCATTGAACATTAGACCCATTCCAAAGCTGACTATTGGCTGGTAAAATTGAAAAATACACAAAGCTATCTACTAATGCTACTAAAATCTCATAAGGAAAAGGATAAAATATAATATTAGTAACAATAACATTTTATAAAAATTAAAATTCCAAAATAAAGCATCTCATTATCTGTAGTACAATATCTCAAAATACAACAACATCATGTCTAAAATGGGCACATAAAATGTAAAAACACAAATAGATAGATAACTGCCGCAAGACTCTGTCTCCACCTTCATCTTCTAGATCTGCATCGTCTTCTCTAGCCTGTGTTGTAATGAGAAGGGAGTCGGAAATACAATGTCTGATGAATGAAATCTTAAGTCTTTCCATTATGGTACTTAGACAATTATAGATAAGAATATGTCTTACGCATCCTAACTATATTTCTTATAAATACCTCTGCTATAAGCCGAAAGGCTCTCCCATTCAATCCTATAACTTACACTTTTCTAACCTAACTCTATAACTTACTTTCAATTGCAGACACAAGGCTATTCCCAGTCTGACGCATCTACTATCAATCATGTCATAACAATGTAAGAGAGTATCCAAGCCACTTAATACCTTTTCAATGGGAATTAGGTAAACTATGACTATATAATATCTATATCTTAGGCAGGTCTCCGTCATTTAATACCTAACCCATGGCAGATCCTTCTCTTCTACTATCTAGCAGACATAGCATAGAATCTCATCAGGTCACTTAATACTTCTTTTTAAAAGAGGTTGACCCTACAATAGCCACATAATACCTCAAACCCGAAGCTGACCCTTCCGAAGGTTTCCGTATACCATACCCAAATGTTAGTCCTAACAATTTACTATTTCCTAATTAGGGAGGAGGAAGACCCTACAATGCCACTTACTACCCCCGATCCCGGAAGTAGGTCCTACATATAATGACCGATAACCCAAACTGTTAAAAGAACCATATATATATATATATATATATAGTATTTTGATGATAACAACCATACGACAATGCTACTAATATGTTTATTGAGTTATTCCAGGTCAAAACGATGATAGAAAAGTTGGAAAATAAATGGCTAAAACTATACGTACAAAGTGGGATTCGAACCCAGATGGGCTGAGAACATAGAACACACCTTCAGCACTGCACTATACAAGAATTTGTTTTAAAGTGCATTTAGTCGACTGAATGGAGGACCGGTCGACTAAAAACCTATATTGTCTACTTTTTTTGGCTAGGTTTCTAGAATATTTTTACACTAGGTCGACCAACTAAATGGAGATCTCAGTGAACTGAACCTAGTCGACTAAATATATATTTAATCTTTAGAATATGACTATGGTCTTGGGATGGAATTTTACAAAGAGACAATCGACTGAACTCCATTACCAGTCGACTGAATTCATAGAAAATGACTAGTTCATGAAACGGTGTCTTCGCAACTCTTTGAACTACAGTTGTTTCTCTTTATCAATGGAGAATCTAAAAGGTTACACCCATATTTTAGTATCCCTACAACACGTATATAATCCCTTAATCATCCTTGAATCAAAATACAACAACATACAACTTCATGCTTTGATTTCCATGCCTAAAACTCTCGATCCCAAAAGTAAGAGTGTGAACTTCAAGAGGTTCGATTGATTTAGAGAATATGAACTAGTAGCTTCATCTCCATATTCTATATTCTAGTCAAATAAAACTCCTTAACCTCTACATCTCCACTCACTATCATTTGGTTCGGTTATGGGAGTCATTGTACATATGGGCTATGCGAAAAAATAGACATGTCTTGGTTCAAGAGGCAGTTCAAGTGTATATGCAACCTCTCCTATCTTCTAAACAATCTAATAGGGCCAAAAAGATTTGGGTGATGGCTTATTGGGCTTTAAATTTCAAACTATACTTTTCCTCCAAGGCTAGGACTTTAAGTCAACCCATTCTCCCACTTCATATTGCCTTTATGTCCATTTTAAGGTAGCAAATCTTTTCATTCTAACTTGAGCATGTTGTAAGCTATTTTTATGTAGTTGCAAGTGGTTATGCCTTTGGAGTATAGCTCAATGTCAACTTAAGGAAACTTAGATGTGTTGGGCATGTTGAATATGCGCTTATATGTTTTTGTTTGATGATAATAAACATATATATTCATTTAAATGTATTTGTTAATGTACTATTTTATTTTTCATAGATTAAATAAATATTTGTTGAATAAAATAAATAACACAGAATTTGAATTCAAACAGAAATTTTATTCAAACAAATATTTATTACAATCTTGAATAGTACAAATTCATGCTCTCACTATACATATACAATTTTGATTACATCACAATTTTTTTTACATTAATAACCTCACTACATATCGCTCACACTCGTATTTTGTCTTCAACTGCATTCCAGTTTGAATCCAGCATCTGAGCAATCTGTAAAAATATTCACTAACGCAGTAAAATTGAAAAAGAAATATTTTTGCAATATAAAATGAAATATGATTTTTGAAAATATTATTTGCCTCAGTTATTTGGGTTGTTCGTCGTCATTCACATTTGAATTCATCATACACGAAAAATGTGACATGCACAGTGTATCACTGTACATGCCACAAGGCCGTGCACATCGATATACACTTGATAATGCTATAGGGACAGGTGAGCGCAGGTCAAACCCAAATGAAAAGCCAGGTTCAACTCACGTGCAATATAGTTAAAATCATGACATGAGCACAAGGTCAAATCCGAGTTTTGAAACTGGATTCAACACAAGGCAACTTGAAGAATGCAAAGCTTCGACAAATCAAAACTCCATCAAAGCACATGTATGCAGATTAGGTCCAGTGCCAACAAACAACAAGTCTCGACCAAACCAGTTGTAACATGGATATCAAAAGCAATGAACAGAGAACATGCATGAAGACTGAATGAAGTACAAAGCATGCATTGATGAACATGTGTTACAGTGGTGATGCAAGTGCAAACCAGAATGAAGACCACTAGTGTACAACTTCAGCAGTGACAATGAAGTGAATGCAAGAATAAAGTACCAGAGACTACAAGTAGAGCAAGTGTAATTCGATCTAACATGAA